>CM041781.1:96314296-96631671 GCA_023374045.1 Limonium bicolor
GAAATTGAATTTGGATCATGGAGTCATGAGTTACAAGCACTCAAAGATGGAGAATGGATACTTGCTGTAGCAAAACGAGATGGAGAAGGGAGGAGGAGGGTTGAAGACGGTGGGAATCAAAAGAAATGAGGGAAGTAAGGTGAGAGGGTGACTTTTGTAAGATATTTTACATATAAAGCAAATAGTAACCTTTTTACTTACTTTTTCTTTCTTTCTTTAACTAACTAGCCAGGGTGATGACTCACCACTTATAAAATCGCCCCCTCTTGTATATAGGCTATTTGTGGTCTTTGTTGACCAATTATTTGACTTATGTTGACTTATAACTTAAACTAGCACTATTTGAGCATTATTCACAAATTAAGGAACATAATTGTGAAATTTTTGATTTCCCATTGATTTAGGCTTCCTAATGTGATACTAAGTAGTACACATGTTGATTAAAGAGTAATTATGGACATTTAGCCTCTCAAAACTCATTTCCAAGACAATTATTCAAAAATGTGCTTTAAGACTCCTTAAAGCACATTTTGTGTTTTAGCTTGTTTTCAAGCTTGGTTTCATTAGTAATTGATTTAACATGTTCATTAGCATTTTTATAAGGTCTAAGAATGACCTTTAGGTATTATGCAAGGTTACAACAAGTCTAGAGCAAATATTTGCTTAAATTGACTTTAAGGTGTTTTCTGTGTTTCTTTTAGTTCAATTGTCTACCAATGTTTTTCAAGGACTTAATTAGCCTTATTAAATCATAATTGAATGTTATAAAGTCTTGGTTGGCCCTTTGGGTCCTTACCAAGTTCACTCCAAGCTTAGAGCATGTTTTTGCTCAAACTGTCTTAGTAGCACTTTACTGTGTTTACTATGGTTTAATTTACTTAATAGCATTTATAAGGCACTTTTTAGCAAAAATATACCATAGATAACATTTTAAACAACATATCAAGTTTGGGGTATTTCAATCTACCCCCCTTAAAAGAACTTCGTCCTCGAAGTTCACACTTCCCACGCATCATTTGGATTAGAACACGGGGGTACATGGAAAATAAAACTTTCATAACCAAACATACTTTACATTACAACCTCAGACTTAACGGTCCGGGTAACATATCCACATCCATACATAACATAACATACTTATATTATATCCTCGGACTCAACGGTCGGGTATCTAAACAACATTGTACTTGCATAACAACCCTCAGACTCTCAGGTCTGGGTAACATAACAACATTTAGACTCCTAGGTCTGGATAACATAACGATCTTTCAGAACTCAACCACATTAGGATTCAAGGTCAAAAAATATTTATTACATATACCTCACAACATGTCTTAGCATGTATAGCAACCAAAATACCTTTTTATATACACTGTGATCCCGCAGAACCCGGTCGCGATGGACACCTTCTGGTCCCCGTTCCTTTGGGATCAAAAACATTTACTTAATTTTTCAACATATGTACTTCTCATGTCACCGGTCTGAAGACAAAGGCTCATACGTCCTCAGCTCGTGAGCAAGTACTACAAAAATATTCTTTACTAGGTTAAGTATAAGAGAATCCTTTATTCAAAATATTAATCGAATGTTTTGGAAATACCAATTGAAAATCATTTTTGAAAACTCAATACAACTCCAAGTCCAATTTATGCTATTAGCATCTTTTCTTAGCGTGGTTATTTGTGACCACTTATAGAGAGCTTCAAGAATCATCCAACCCTGATGTGATCAGCATCAGTGTTGAACTATCCTTCCACCCCAATTTGTGTTCGGCTTCCCTGATCCCATGAAATCAAGTTTCACCTCCCACTTCAATTTCAAGCATCAAGTAAATCACTCATTTCCAATTTTCTATCTTTTAAATCATTCTAGTCACAATCACCACATCTCCAAGGGATAGAACTCCGTCTATCAGTTATCTTCATTTCACCTTTAATCATGTTACCTAGGGAATTTAATTCTTCTAGGTTCTATATAGGTTTCATGCCCCTTCATAACTCATAATATTGTATATATACATACTTTTATCAAAATACAATACACGGTATTACATTTAGTATTATGTGAACACGTATTGTCGGGGTTTTAGTTCCCCGGGAGTTTCTCTACTCCCAAACACTTGTACCAACACACAACAGTTAACAAAGTAGTCACACTTATCACAATGGTATTTCGCATCTTCTGTGCAAAATTACCACAATTAAACCATGAATGAATGCGTATGTTTATGAACACATACACCAATCATCCAAACAAATTATATTGTGCTATGCACAACCTAGTTCACGTACACTTGTACAGTAAAACACACTAAGCGGTTTGCGCTCTACCCCCTTAAAAGGGATTACGCCCACGTAATCAACCACTGGATATTGGTTTAAAAAGTTCTACCATCGTGAAGTGTTTTAACTTCCACGCGGTATGTTATACAATGTTTCTGGTTAGAGGATCTTAACAATATTGGCGGTTTAGTCCCTAAACCAAGAATTCTCATTGGAGTTTATTTAACTCATAACCGGTTTCGGTTCTGGCCTGTGAGGCTTCTAGGCATTAATAATTAGCCATTCACTCACGTTCACCATGCACATTGAACACTAGAATCACTGGCATTAGTTTCTGCTGTGCAACTCCTGATAACTTTAGAGCTTAGTTTGCCCCATTGTTATTGTTACTGTATTGTACATCTCCCATTTATCACCTTTATCTTGGTAATAATGGTTTCTCAACCGACGCGTGGTATCTCTTACCGTGAGCGAATTTGGTGAGTTACAAACTTTCTATCCACTCCCATGACAATTTACTGTGTATACTGCTATGTATCTCACAATGATTGACTTGATTTCTTCTGACTCGCTGTCGGTTGAGGTTGAGCTACTATCTAATGTGTAGTGCTCTCTTGGTTATTTCCACACTTGAGGTATATTCCATACCGATATTTGGTAATTAGTGCTACTATAGTCACTTATTTCTAATCATGTCTCCACATTCGGTTCCGCACAAGTACTTTTCATTGGTTTGACCTAGCATTTCCTATGCATCGGTCCTTATAGCGTTATAAGTCTCTTTCTTCTTCTACCACCATTAACATTTTCCCAAATTCCTAGCCATCTCACTCGATCATTACTGCGCAAGTGCAATACCAAAACACTTAGTCATACAGAGTGCAGAGGCGTAAACTCTTGGCAGTAAATCTCTTATGCGATTTGCAATGGAATTCCACTATGTTTCACTGAGATTCTCAATTGCATCTCGTAATACTGGCTACTGGCTTACTGCCTAGTTTATTTGCTATCACTTACCGTTGTTCTCCACTGAGTCTAACTTATAACTCTACTTATTTGTCATAGTATCGTTTAACCATACTTATACAACGATCGCTTATTGCGCACCGTATCCTTACTCATTATACAACATCAACTTATACTGCATCCGCTATTATATTAGCTTCTGCTCATGTACTTCCATCATTCATATTTTGGTTCGTCCTTCATTTGGATGACTACTGAATACAATATTCCTCGAGTCTTTATGCTCCTTGAGCGTTGTTCACTCTATATCTAGTATCCTACACCTATGGTGGTTGCTATTAGATTATTACTCTTCTAGTCTTCACCACTGTACAAACACTTATTTTCTTATTATTCTTATTCACATCATTCTTGAACTTGGTTCACATAACTACCGCTCCCGCGGTTTCACAATATCGAGAGGTATCCCCACTCTTAAAGTAGTGTTTGTTCTCCGCTCTATTTACTTCTATAACATATATTTCTGCAATCGATCAAATTTACATAACATATTTTGTTTGTGGCTTATAAGCCTTACTGCCTCGAGCTCTGCTCATGTAGGTTGATCACACACATTTACTTCTCTGTACAACATTACATGGTTTGGAGGTTGTATTGGGCTCCCTGACGAGGTCGTGGCATCACGCTTCCTTTCATGGTATGCCCCTTAGGTATGTCAGTCTGCCTCCTGACGACTTATGTTTAACTGAGTATTAGTTCCAACTATCTTGTGTTTCTATCACGATACTCCATTTGACATTCGTCGATTCGAACACTCTTCGAGGATTGCTCATGGGTGTTGCTAAGTTATGCCATCATATCTGGCTTGCACTTATTGGTATGTTTAGTTCACTACGCCGTTTTGCGTTCTTAGCTGGGTTTACTATCCTCTCCTTTGAAGTCCGACATTCCTGGTAGTCTAGGTGATCATCCCGGGAGTTTCATCCCGTTCATTGTACATTAACATGTCCATATCAGGCATCTGCCTTTCCACGAAATGGCTGGGTATTCGTCGTTCCAGTTATCATGTTTATCCCTCAGGATCCTTAAGACATATGCGATGTCTTTACATAACAGTCAGTGCACTTCGTGTTTCCTGACTCTTAAACATTTCCTTGGAGCGGTTCACTAATTTCCTTAGTCTCATCAACTTAACTGGGTCCTTTCACTTCAATCATTCGATGGTAATCCGTTGCTCTTGTTTGACTTTTACTGCTGACCGTAGTATGGAGTCAACTACTTCCCATGTTCCTGACTCTACTCGTATACATATGTGGGGTACCCTACTGATACATTGCTACTTACCCGACTAACCCATAAGTAGGTCTGTCAGGCCCACAAGCTCCTACCGGAGTGCGGTCGTCCCACATTCATTTTCGTACACTTGTAGTGTCTGTCACATGCCTAGGTGAAGTATTCTATTGTCAACTCCCTTACATCATCCTATGAAAATATGAATTCCCTGCTTCCCGAACTTAATCAAGGGAAGGTTTATCCACTGTTGTATCATTATGAACTTCATCCATTCCCTCGGGTTGCTACCCTCGGGTTCATCGGTTTCCGTCCGGTTGTTCAAAGGTAAACTGGGTATAACTTGCCTACCATGTGGCACTAAGGCTAGTGTAGGTCCTCTGGTTTGGATTAAGAGAAGGTTAGAAAAAATATTGGTTTGAAAGAAAATTTGGTTTTGAAAAAGGAAAAGGGTTTGAAATAAATCTGAGTTTGGAAGAAAATTCTCATGGTATTACAATGTCTTCTTGCCTTAACCGAGTTCAGCTTCTTGCTGACTGGTATATTCCCAATTACAGAGGTTAGGCTATTAAGCCCTTCCTCGGTTATGATTATCTCACTTAACTTCGTGGCACTTTACCAAGTACTTCGTATTTCTAAAAAATTTCCCCGAACAGCCCCGTTGTAGCAGCACTTGCCATGGCAAGTACGCCATGTTAACTGGCTATCGGTTCAACATGTACTGGCTGCGGTACTGTTCTTACCCGCACTATCATCAGTGGCCTTGTTGGCCCTTACTTTTATACTATAATTTGGTAATAATCTTCTGCACAACTTCTCATTGGCATTCACACGATAATCATTAACTTGGGTGTTTCCCATTCTGGGAGTCCTCTTTTTACTTATGTATTGTATCTTCTTCGTAGCCCGTTCCACACATTTGTCGTGGTTACTGAGACTTGTCTCTTGTTTGGGTACTACGTTGAAGTTCCTTAGTCGGTTGGTATACCGTTGACGACATTACCTAGTAATCGTGGTCCCGTAGACACGCGTCTCGGGTTCCATTACTTCACTTCTTGCCTGTTGCACGGTTGGTGCGTTGCAGGCTGGTGGTTCTCGACTGCTCGGCATGTCGACCCAGGTTGCCGAAAATTCCATTCTCCTATGCATAGAGGATTCTTCATTCATCGCTATTGAATGCGGCTAACATTGTTCATATGGAAACCGTTTCCGGGATTCCTAGGTTTTGGAGTCTACCGTATGACAGGTTCTCCGTACTTACAGAGGTACTTAATAACAGTCAGATCGGATATTCCCGAGTAAGAGAGGACTTTCATCTCTCTGGCGTTGTTTTCCAAGTCATAGAACAGGGATTGTGGAGGGCGGGAAGGATGTTGTAGGTTTCCAGTACACACTGGCAATACCTAACTAGTGTATCTCTCACGCTATCACTCAACACTTAACCCCAAGTACTTAAATCCTAACTCAGTACTTCCTAAGCTCGGTAATTAAGTCATCAGAGCGATACTTCGCTCTGATACCACTTTTTGTAGCACCCCAACTACAACCATACACTTAACAACAAATTGCAGCGGAAAACTTAACTCATCACATTACTTAACTCAATGGTGTTACATGCCGTTAACCACCCACGTGGCTAACTAGGCTAATACATATACATCGTATCGGTCTGATGGACCGGATTCCCGAGCAACTACACTTTACATTCCGTTCCATTTCCAACAATTAATATACATATACATTCCAACTGTACCGAGTACTTACAAACTAATGCCGACAACAATTTCGGTCTTACTACTCTTACAATACATAAGGTTTACACGAACTACCCGTATACAACTAACTTCCCCGTCCTACTCTCGAACGGTCTCCAACTCTTTGTACCTGAAAATAGGAAAGAAAGGGTGGCCCCCCAGGGGGCTCTGCACAATGCTGGTATGGTAATCGTGCAACCCGCATGCTACGGGGCCACGCACAACTAATTGTCGTCTAAGCATGCGGTTGATTTTTTAAATCATGCATGAAAACTATGAACACATAACACATTGCATACCCACAACACTGGGGTTCCACAAATCATTCAACACAACAAAACTCGATAACTCACTCGTTTTGTTTCTTATCCTTGAGGGTTTCTCCTCTATTGGAGCCATTTCCTTAATAGACGACACTTACCCACTATACGGGTCATACTTAAATTTCTCTTATGACAAGGTGGGTTTGATACTCACGAGCCACATACTCCACATAACAGTTCATATCACACTTTAACGTACATATAACATACATGACATAGCAAGAAGTATTGCATAGCACAATATCACTTACATAATAGGCACCTTTCACTTTAGGAAACGACCCAACACAGTTAGTTAACTTGGTAAGCCTAGAGAATGAAATCACCCTCATGATAAGCTTGTTACATCACTCATTCCCGTCCTATTAGTCGGACGAGTAACTTACTCAAAGATGGATCGGATATTGTGATCCGAACACACCATAAACACACATATTCCCCCTAGACCGTTCATCAGTCAGTATAGGTAAGATTTGGAGGAAGCTAGCGGGAGATTGTAATCCACGAAGGAAAACAACAATAACATAACAGAGAGGGAGTTAGAGCAACTGTTGACATCTACTCCCAAACAAATGCGTGACCGGTACAACCGGATTCCTCACCCCCCATTAGTATATATATATAGTTAAGGGCTCCGTTATGGAACCTATCACTTCCACACACTATAAGGTATTACAACTGGGTTAATCACACAGGGGTGGTGAACATACTTACACGCACAAACAACACACAACTAACTCACGCATAGCCGTGGTTAGAACGTTCCCATGGTTTGGGTCGTTAAGTCCGAATACCGATCTCCTATGTGATCCTAGAGTCGGTTAGCTAAGGTTTAGCACATGTTGAGGTTAAACGGTATCAGAACTAAACACACCACATATATGAATTACTATAAACTCATTTCATGCTTATTCTTGCAAGGTGGCAAACACACAGAGAAAAACACATTGGCATACAAGCCGGTGTAATCCGGTAGGACACAGGTTGCAAGAGAACCATACCTGTCACCACGGCCCACTATATTGTGTCCTCCTAGGTTCCTCGAACAAATCCCGTACAACTGGTAACATCACAATTACTTTCATTAACATTGGGGTAACATGATTGCTTAACGTTTAATGCGCCCATAGTTTACCCCGTCGTCCCGTTACACTTAATTTACTCTTGTGATCTTAAGTTCACAACTCTCACATCAAACCTAACACTTGTTTACACATTTTAAGACCTTATATGTCACCAAACATGGCCTAAACACATCTAAAACCATTACCATTCAATCCCCATGATTAGAAGCCTTTAAACACATTTTGCAACATTTTTGCCCTGGTCCGGGACTTGGTCCGGACCCAAGGTCCCGGACCATCACTGATTTTCACTCTCGGCCTTATTTCTCACTTGGTCGGGTCTTGGTCCTGGACTAAGGACCCGGACCACTTGTAAACTTGTCTTTCGGCTGTTTTTTAAGGGTGGTCCGGGTACCTATACAAGGGCTAGGTCCGGACCATGTTAATAACTTGTCAAAACATCATTTTTCAACCCCTAAACCAACCTTAAACCTTACCTAATCATTTCACTTTACATGTTTCCTACATGTTTTAAACACCTTAAAACAAGCACTCAACCATCCTAAATCATCACCAAATTGTTACTCCATTCCTTACAACAATTCCTAGCACTTATAACAATTTTCCCTTAGGATTTCTAAGTGGTATATAATGCCTACCACCACAACTAACCAAAGTGTTGTCTCACAAACATTACCACTACTCCAAAAGCATTATTTCTCATAAACACCTTCATTACACAACTCCTTCAATTTCCACAAGTGTACACTAGACCTTCACAAGGCATTATTTTTCCTTTGTTTACCAAAACTTGAACAAGACTTAACACTTCACATAACATAACCTTGGTGTGTTTAAAAAACCCATTTGATCTCTAAATCCTCCAAGACATTCATCTTCACAAGAAATTCTCTTTACACACATCTAAACCTTTAAACTATACTACATCACAATATAGTGCTTAAACTTAATTGCTTGGCTCTTAGGCCCTTAAATTGCATTAAACTTAAACACTGAATTCCACATTTAAATGCCTTCAACCTGCGAATACACACAACAATGCTCCCATGTCATTTTAGTCCACCTTGTGGATAGTTTTTCTAGCTCATTTCCCATTGGCTCTTTAGGTTATTTATTAAGCAAATATAGCTCAATTTCCTAGTACAATAAACCACATTAAGAGAGGTCATTTACCTCTTGTTTTCCAAGCTTTCTCACTTGTTTTCTCTTGTTTTTCTTGATTAAAAATCGGCAAGGAGCTTTATCACTTGTCAACCTTCTAACCAACACATATATAAGGGTAATGAGCATTAAGTTTAATACTCAAACTCATAATTAAACCCTAGGTTTACATAAGTGTCTTAAAACACTAAATTTGATGATTACCTTTGGAATTTGAAAGAGAGCTTGGTCAAGTAGCTAGATAGGACTCCTCCTAGTCCCTTGAAGATTGAATTAAGCTAAGAAGAGAGCAAGACAAGGCACCATAGTAAGGTGAATTTTGGCTATACACAAAAATGATGGGAACTTGGTTTTCCTTTGATTTTCCTTACCTTGTAGCAAAGGAGAATGACAAGGCATGAAAATATGAGCTCAATCTCCTTCAATGGAGATTCTTCATGGCACCAAAATGGAGTTCTTGAAGATTTGAAAAGAGGGAAATGAAGAGCTTGCTCCAAATGAAGAGATTTTTACTTACTTTTTTTTCTTTCTTTAACTAACTAGCAAGGGTGATGACTCACCACTTATAAAATCGCCCCCCTCTTGTATATAGGCTGAATTGTGGTCTTTTTTGACCAATTAGTTGACTTATGTTGACTTATAACTTAAACTATCACTATTTGAGCACTATTCACAAATTAAGGCACATATTGTGAAATTTTTGATTTCCCATTGATTTAGGCTTCCTAATGTGATACTAAGTAGTACAAATGTTGATTAAAGAGTAATTATGGACATTTAGTCTCTCAAAACTCATTTCCAAGACAATTTTTCAAAAATGTGCTTTAAGACTCCTTAGATGCACATTTGTATTTTAGCTTGTTTTCAAGCTTGGTTTTCTTTAGTAATTGATTTAACATGTTCATAAGCATGTTTATAAGGTCTAAGAATGACCTTTAGGTATTATGCAAGGTTACACCAAGTCTAGAGCAAATATTTGCTTAAATTGACTTTAAGGTGTTTTCTTGTGTTTCCTTTAGTTCAATTGTCTACCAATGTTTCTCAAGGACTTAATTAGCCTTATTAAATCATAATTGAATGTTATAAAGTCTTGGTTGGCCCTTTGGGTCCTTACCAAGTTCACTCCAAGCTTCGAGCATGTTTTTTCTCAACTGTCTTAGTAGCACTTTACTATGTTTACTATGGTTAATTTACTTAATATCATTTATAAGGCACTTTTTAGCCATAATATGCCATAGCTTAACATTTAAACAACATATCAAGGTTTGGGGTATTTCATAGGGCCTCGTTCCCACTCCTAAAATATTTTTAGCATGTTTTTCAATGTAAAAGCGATTAATTATATCTTCGTTTACATTTCTTCTTCTAAAACATCCAATGTCGTTTTAGGTTTCGTTAATGTTTCCTAACGACTTCTTAGGGTTTATTCTAATATTATATTATTCCCTTTTACTTATTTAAGGGTATTTAATTCCTTAATCTCAATAATTAATTTTTTAATTAATTCATTATTAATTAAAGTAATTAATATTTGGGGTATTTCAGTTTAACTTAGGCTACTAGTTATTGATGATAGACTATCTTTAATGTTCCTCAGAGTATTGTTGGGTATTTGCACGAGTCTACTAGAACTCCTGCATCATTAATCAGGTACGATTTCTTGTACTCAAATACTTTTGCTAACGGACTTTATGGAATGTTTTGGAAAACGCCAACTGATCTTGAATGGATTTCTAAAGGGAACTGTTTGTGTGACTAACTCAGCTTCATGTGACTAACTGAGCCTTGAATGTGAAACTTACATGGTTATTGGTTCCTTCTATCTGGTTGTTTCATTAGACATTAACTGCCTAGGGTTCGCTTTTGCACTCTGTAGGACGGAAGTGTTTTGGTATTGCTTTGGTGCAGTTAATGATCTAGTGGGAATTTAGGAAATGTCAATCTTGGTAAATTTTCCTCTGACTCTGGATATCGTTTCATCCATGAGCTGAGTCTTTTTGTGTGAGGGCTGTATATCCCCTGTAAAAAAAGGACGTTGTAAACGGTGAGGGGTTGTATATCCCCTGTCCCAACAGGACGTTGTAAACAGTGAGGGGTGTATATCCCCTGTCCTAAAAGGACGTACTTGGCGGTGGGGGCCATCTCTCCCAGTTGGTTTTATTCCACTCTTGAGTTGTTAGTTCTTGGATCTCTTCTTCCATTCCTAGTCCTTGGGACTACTTGAGTCTTTCTACTCCTAATTGGAACTGAATCTAACACAAGCAATGAATGGTCACTAACTTATGGTGTGGTTTCTTTTAATTGACTAACTTTACCTTTCTGTTATTATCTGTATCCTTATTGTTATCTTTGACTTGGTGATTTTAAAGTGCCTTGTTCCTCTGTTTTGTTTTGAGAGTTTGACTTCAAGTTATTATTTATTTTTAAGAGTTATGTTTTAAAGTTTTGTTTTGGAGAATTGTACCAGTTCCATTCCAGGGAACTGACTCACCCCTCCCGGGGTGGCTGCTTGGTTTCATCTTGCAGGTACTACGAATTGTTATACAGGTGGCCACGAAGAGTATGAGTGTTTGGGATGGGAATTAGGATTTGTGGAGAATTGTTGTATTTTGCTATTAATGTAGCTATGTTATGTTTTCTCGAGTAAGACCGTAGCCTTTGTAATTTTTGTTATTGGTGAGGTTTGGTGCGGGTGTTTGGAACCCAATGATCTGTAAACGTCATAGTATTTATTTTCTGCTGCATTTTTGGTTAATAGGGGCGTTACAGAAATTGGTATCAGAGCGTAGTTACGCTCTAAACCCGAGAAAAACAAGCCGAGTGAAATACTTAGAATATAGGTGCACTTAAAACTGGGGAATTGGGGGTAGAATTGGGAAGTTAGGATTCCAGTAAGGCACGACTCCTAACCCTTCTTGGATTTGTGAATGATTCATTTGTACACTTTTCTTTTATGAATCTATTGAGAATGGAGTGCTGTTATTGTTCGAACATTAAACTACAGTAAATATAAGTTGGAACATCGTCTATTGAGTATGGTAAGATTTTGGTTGGGATAAAACCATATATTAAGCTATTTTGTTTTCAAAAGCATACCCATGGAGAATACATTGCTAAGAATACAATTCCTTGAGAGCAAGTACACATGCTCCTAGGAACTTTTAAAGAATACATTTGGTTGAAAATAGAATACAAATAGAGCTCAGAATAACAAGTCAGTATTGATATTATGTGATAAGTACTTCAATCCTTTAATGGTTGAATATAAATCACAAGAAAATACTCAGTACAAATTGTGCCTAAAGGTAATGTTAGGATAAATCTGAAGTCTACAAAATTATTAAGCTAACTGTAACACCCCTAATCCTAAACCTGTAATATCGTCGCATGCCGTAGCATAATAAAAAACTGAAATACCCCAAACCTAAGTATGCTAAGTAAACATCAAATTATGATGTAGTAAGGCTAGAATATGCTTAGAAAGATTGGTAGACAATTTAAACCAAGGAAAACACAAGAAGAAAGTGCCTTAAGGGCAATTTGGGCAAAAACGTGCTCTAAGCTTGGAGTGACTTTGATTAGCACCCAAATACCATTATAAGACTTTATTAAAATGCTAATGGAAATTTTAAATCAATTAGCAAAGAAAACCAAGCTCAAAAACAAGCTTAAACACAAAATGTGCTTTAAGACTCCTTAAAGCACCTTTTTGAGAAATTGTCTTAGAATTGAGTTTTGAGTGGCTAATGTCCATCATTACTCTTTAATTAACATGTTGTACTAATTATTATCGCATTACGAAGCCTAAATCAATGGGAAATCAAAAATTTCAGAAATATGTGCACTAATTAGTGAATAGTGCCAAATAGTGACTAGTTTAAGATTTAATCAATATAGCTAATAGTTGGTCAACAAAGACCATGACTAGCTTATTTAAGATGGGGGGCGGTTTAAGGGATGAGTCATTAAAAGACTTCATCAAATTAAGAAAGAAAAAGGGAAGGAAAGTAAAAGCAAAGATATTCACCTTCTTTTTATAACAAATATCTTCACTTAAGTTACCTTTCTTCATCTCTCCCTTCATTGCTCCTTCCTTCCATGATTTCTCTTCTCCTCTCCTGCTCCACCACGAGAGAGAGCTCCATTCATGGATCCTCCTTCATTCACTTGCCAAGTGCAACTCCAAGCTCCAAATCCAAAACAAATTGCATATTTGTCTTAGTTAAGTCAAGGCCCCATTCTATCTTTTCAAATCTTTCAAAGCTCCATTTTGGTGCCAAGAGAAACTCCATTGATGGAGAAAATCAAGTTTGAAGGCTAATTAGCTTCTCCATTCTCTTAAGGTTAAAGAAAGTGTAAGAAAAACCATGTTTCCATCATTCCTTCCACATGGCCGAAAATTACTACTCATGGGGCCTTGTTTTTATGCCTTGTTCTAGCTTGATTTATTCACCAAGGACTAGTGGAGGTCCTATTTCATTCAATTCCCAAGTCTACTTTGAGACTTCAAAGGTAATCATCCACTTTTATGCCTTAGAACACATTTCTAACCTAGGTTTTCATTCCTTGAGGTTAGTGTATTGTTTAGTACTCATGTGAGTCATTGAATATTGGTTAGAACATTGGCAAAGGAAGTTTAAGTGTTGGCCGAGATTCATGCAAGAAGATGGTCTAAGGAGGAAGTTAAGATAAGCTTGAGAAAACAAGGTAAATTACTTACCTAATGGTGGTTTATGTTTTAAGGAATAAGTTTTAGATGAGTACCAATGTAGCCTAGGGCTTACATTAGGTAATGGGTTATATAACCTAGGAAAAAGAGTTTAAACAAGCTTGTGAACTTGTGAACTTGTGACTAAGGAGCCAATGAGAATGAGTTAGTAATGTAAGTTTAAGATGAGCTTTAAAGAGCATTATAACTATTATGAGATTGATGGGTGTGATTTGCAGGTTGAAGGCTTTTATATGTGGGAAATTCAGTGTTTAAGTTTAAGTTATTTAAGGGCCTAAGAGCCATGTCATTTAAGAGCCTTAGTGCTATGCAATTTAAGATTATTGCAATATGGTGATTTGATGTGTGTGAGATGGTTGAATGAGGAAAAACAATGCATTTGGGCATGATAATATACTAGAGAATCTATGGCGAAATTTGAGTAGAAAACAAAGTGTTTAAGTGGTAGTGGTGAACTAATATGCCTAGGATTTATTAGGGATCATTAAGAGGAATTTGAGTGGAAATGAGTTAACTAAGGAATTCTTGAGGCTTAGAATGGCCTAGAGTTGTCTAGGAGGAATTAGAGGTTAGGTGGGTGTATTAAACACACCAAAATCATGTGATGAGGAATGCTAAGACTTGAGCAAAGATTTGGATGGAAAGGTGTATAATGCTTTAAGGTAATTTAGATATGAACTAGGGAGTATAACAATGAAAGTCTTGGGAAGCTTGGCTAAGTAGTGATGATACTAGTGGTGGAACAATAAGGTTTTATTTTAGATGGTAACGAGTGGACTTAGGAGATGGAAGAGAAAGGTGTGGGAGAATGTTGTCAAATGTCAAGGAAAATGACTAGGAATGTAAAAGAGCGTATGATCATGAGGGTGGTGTATAAGATGCAAAAAAAGGTGGAAATGTCTAAGGAGGGTGTTACATGGTCAAGGTAAATGGAGAACAATGTCAAGGTATTAAGGTAATGGAAAGAAATGTATAAGCAAGCTTAAGAGTTTAAGAGTGATGAGTAACCAAAGGAAAGGAGAGGAATTTGTGCATGGATATGCAAGGTAACTTGAGGAAGTCTTGGTAAATGAATTGAAGATGGAAGATGATGTTATGAAGTGCTCAAACTGTTAAGGAGGGAACACTTGGGTTCGTTGAAGTTTTGATAAGGTTACAAGTTGGAAATGTAAGGAATCATATGACAAGTGTTAGGAGTGTTTGTAAGAATTTAGTAAATGTTTGAGAAGATCTTTGGAAGTTGTTTTGGAAAGTTTGGTGGAAGTTCTAAGGTGAGTTTAAGTGCCTAAATGGTATTAGGACACATGGGGGAACATGTGGAGAAGTTTGGAGTCAAATGGGAAATTAGAAACATGGTTCTGGAGCCGACCGACCTTAGGGACCGGACCTGCAAGGTCGGTCGAGCTCAGTTTACACTACCGGGAAGAGTTTCTGGAACCGACCGAACTTGGGGACCGGACTTACAAGTTCGGTCGGGCTTGTATTTTGTGTACGAATTGAGTCTCTGGAATCGACCGAACATGGGACCGAACTTGGCAAGTTCGGTCGGGCTTTAAAAATCCCACGGGGAAACTCTCGGGAATGGACCGACCTTGGGACCGGACTTGCAAGGTCGGTCAAGTCGGTCGGGGTGAAATTTTCAACCGGTAACAAGTTCTGAATGGACCGACCTTGGGGGTAAGTCGGTCGTCGGTAAGGTCGGTCGACCCTAAATATGAAAAAAAGAGAGAGAAACCCTAAGGCAGTTTAGTGGTATCAATGGTACCCCATTAAGAGGGCATTGATGAAGGGGGTGTAAAGACCTAAGTGATTAAGATAAGTATAATCTTAAAAGTTTAAGGTTAAGTTTGTAAGAGTAAGTTGTAAAACTTAAGAGGTGTTAGGTGGGAATTATTATGGGTTAAGCAAGTTAAATGAGTTGAATTAAGTTAAGTGATTAACAACCAAAAACTGAATGAATGTTTTAGGGCTTGGGAATTTGGACTCCGGAAGAGAGTAAGCAACCGAACGACCAACGGTGAACGGTACAGTTCTTTTTGTGACCTGCTTGCTAACGAGGTGTCCCTCGGCTTGTGTGCTATTTGTTTTTGTGTCCTCACTAAACAAGATAAAGCATGCAACCGAATATTATATTTATTGTGTTGTTGTGTGATGTTTGAAAACTAACACAACATACCGTGAGAACTTACTAACCAACGTTTAGTAAGAAATTGAGTGGGACTAAGGAACACTCCCTAATATGGGTGACATAAACCGAAAGAGGTTAACCAACAACATGTATTGAGACTACTACTAACTGGAACTTGAGTGAGGAAACCCGGGACCGATCTCCGGTCATCATGCATGCTAAGGAAAAAGGGGGACGGTATCTGAATCAGATCCGCCCTCCGCTTAAGGACTTGTCTTCGGACTTGTAGCCTAGGGCCGGTTGCCGGCTCAGCTATGTTGGACTCCCGTCCAGAGTAGGTGGCATTAAGATGGTGCGGTGGATCACCTAAATCAGGTTCGAATTAAGCTACAACCATTCCCTTCCAGGAACGGTTTGTATATTGAGATTAAGTTGAGATTAAGATTAAGGTAAGGTTAAGATAAGTTGCAACCATTCCTTTTTAAAGGATGGTTTGTATTATTAAGATTAAGATAAGCTACATCCACTCCTTATTAAAGGATGGCTTGTTTCTAAGATTAAGATAAGACTAAGATTGAGGCGAGATAAGGATCGATGGACTAAGATTAAGAGGGAACATTACTTAAGGAGTTAAATAATTAACTCTCTAATTAAGGGAACACATTTTAAGTCGTTCATTGTGTGTGAACTTTGATTGTTCATGTCTGAGTTGTTGTTTACTGCACTTTCTATTATGTTGTGCATCTAATCAACCTCCATGCTATCGACAATTAGTCATCGTAGCCACGTTAGCTTGGGGGCCATGAGAGGATCGTACCAGCATTCGTGCTGACCCCCTTTAGGGGCTGTTTTTACTACACAGGTGCACATTAGGTGGCGGCCGTCGCGAGAGTAAGAAGAGAGTAGAGAGATACAAGTTAAGGATTAAGTGTGGCCTACGAGTTGTGCATGTACACTCGTATGGCAATTGAGTTAGCAAGATGTATAGGATGTGAGAGGATTATAAGAAGAATATGTATTTGGTTAAGGTTGTTATGTACTAATGTTCGGTATATTCTGTAGTTAGACCGTGGCAAGGTCCTGGAGTGTAAAGAATTCCGTTTGTGACATTATATATATATGCTGTTAAGTTCCGAGACCACATTTGGATTGAGTTGGGGTGTTACAAAAAGTGGTATCAGAGCGTAGTTACGCTCTGAAGACAAGAAATACCGAACTTAGGAAAATATTGAGGTTGAGATTGAGTTATGGTTAAGGGTTGAGAGATAGAGTGAGAGGTGCGTTAGTCAGGACTTCCCGGTGTTTACCGGATATCCATAGTACCTAGACCCGCCTCCACATCCCTAACCCTGAATATGTGGAACAAACGCCAGAGAGAAGAAAGCCTTCTCTTACTCGGGGAACCCGATCTGGCAGTTAGCTAACAGTAAGCAATACAAGAAACAACTCGTTGTACAACAGTTACGGAGAACTTGGAGGTTTTTAATGGAGCGCAACAGAGAAACAGGCGCTACCTATGGAATTCTATCAATAAGGGAACGGTAATTACCGGCAACATGGGTCGACATGCTACGCAGTCGAAATAACCCGCCATACCAATGATAAGGAAAGCACTACGGGTGCAATAGAAAGGAAAAGGGGAAGTGACATGAGTACCGGCTAGTGGTCCGAAGGAGCATAACAGTAGGTAATACAAAGCATGAGGATTGAGATTACTGGAAAGTCCAGTTAAGAACGGGAACTCCAAACCCCATACAATGAAAAAGGTTACAAGACCTGGCCGACATAAGGCAGACGACGGTAGAGAAACTCATACAAATGTATGCCGGAATAGGACTACGATGTAGTGCCTAAGGGGGAATCATTACTTAGTGACCACGGCAAAATATGTGGAAACGAGATTGAGGATTAAGACGTAAGGAAATATTAAGGGGTTCCCTCAGGAAGAGGAACACCCTGATAAATGACAGTACTGTCAAACAACAAGGAAACAGCCGAATGGTTAGTTATCCAAAATAAGAGGTTATCGGAGGAGTCCCGAGGACTACCAATTACATGGAAATTAGAAAGAAGTATCGCTACCAACGTACCTTGTACCAATAGCCCATCCTGCATGGCGCACTTGCCATAGCAAGTGCTACCACGGTTAAGCTACACGGAAAGCCATCATGGCAAGATAGGAGAACGCTACAGTTGTAACGCATATTAATACCGGATTGTAAATCCACGAGAACAGAAAAATAAGACCTTGGAAAGGCCCGACGGCCTGACCATGATGAGATGAGGTGACACACCAGTCAGCCGGGAGCGGAACTTGGACATAATATTAGACCATATGGATGTTAGCAACAGTACAACATACTACGACAACAACAACCGACAGTGCGGTAAGAACACCAACCCGGGATCTCAAAGAGGAACCTAAGAGATCGCTCAATGATCTGAGCAAATACACTACGTAAGTAACAACATTCATGGAATGTATCAAGAGATAAAATAAAGGCAGTCGACTGAACAACTTCCAACAAGGATGGGATAAGACTCCCAGATTGATCACTAAGAATGCCAGTAATAAGCTTTCTTCAATGAAGATGTTGGAAAACCCAGAAAACAAGGGTAAAAGAAATGAACATAAGCTATAACCCACTAAGGATTTAAGATATACAATCCCGACAGAGGGAAGCTCAGAATTACCCACACAGAGCGGGCATAGTCGAGCCAAATAACCGATGAATGACAGCTAACACTGTTCGTCTAACTCATTAACACCCAAGTATGATGATCATCGACGGGTGGCGTAGTCAACAGAAGTTGAACGAAGCGTTGAGATGGAAGTATAAGACGACAGGATGATATCCAACTTGGACACCGTAAGGCAAAAGCCTAATACCAACTTGTCCTTATTTGCTAAAAGACATAAGTCTAATAAGCGACAGTATTGTCAAAGACACTAAGTAACCTCAGAACGCCTGGATAAACTTCCATAGCGGGAAGCAGGACGCAGCAACTTGCCATGAAACCCAATACTACATTTATTATGTAATCTGGCGGTGGATAGTGTTCAAGGAAACGAAAACCTTTAGGAATAACCTACAAATGAGAAATAATGAACTGGGACATTAAGCACTAAGTGCCTACGAGCCAAGGATGTTAACCACATCAGAGCCTGAGGCGCAGTAAGTTATAAGAGAGCTTGTTTAAGCCACAAAGGAACTACAATTCGTAGATATGAACGGTTACCAAACCCATAACTAAAATTGTGGAAAATATTGCCAGGGAAAAAGCACCAATGAGAATATTGAAATAATGTTAAGAACAGGGGCGGAGAACGAACCATGCCTTTAGGGTGGGGATACCTCTCCTTGTTGTGTGGCCATGAGTGGGAATGAACCCCTCAAAGGGCTTTCACTTATTAGAGATGCAATACACTTTTGTTAGAGAATGGAAATTGTAAACTTGAGATTGCTTTAGAACATATCAGATACACTCGAGTAATAAGGAAGGTTCCACAGATAGACCCCATATTCAACACCCAGGATGTAAGAATCAGTATTCGTCAGAGATAAACATTGAGAGTGCACATTATGGCACGTCAAGTGACCAAGGCTCAGAAGAGCTTGTAATTCAGTGGATGACTTCTTCAATAACCGGTTAAATTGCATGGTAAGCAACTCCATAAGGAGGAAAGAATGCGAGGGAAATCAGCCTATTTACAAATCTGCGATTTAAGCAGAACACCTTCATATTAAGAGTCAACTATTTTACAACACGGTACGACAACCGCCATACACCGGAATGAGAGAACTCCAAGTGTGTTACACCAAGAAGGGATTGAGTATAAAGTAAGACATGAGAATAAGTGAATAAGAGGTTGCACCATTAATGGGCAACATGGTAAGGGCCAACTACCACGGTAGTAGTGGTCGTGAGTACAATAGTTAGATAAGTGGATTAGATTAAGTCTTGGTGCGCGGTAAAGCGACCGTTATGTATGAGCCGTCAAACATTGACACTGAGGCAAATAGATTTATGAGTTAAGACCAATATAAGTAAGAAAATAAGATGGTAGACGAACTGACCATTGATGCCAGTAGTCTGGACCTGGTTAGGTAAGATTTCACAGGAAGCACACTACCCATTCCTTAAGGAACTGGAAGTGCATTCCTAGTAGCATAAATATGAGAAACAAGATAAGAGGCTCTACGGAAAGAGACCTCAGATATAAGAGACCGAATCAATACGGAATACAGAAAGGAGCCAGAGCATACCATACCCAAGAACACAATAATGGATTTCCCTGATTAACTTCAAGAAGAACAATAAATGTTATTATGGAACGATGAAGAGGAGATCGACAACAGAATACTTCATAATTAGCAATAGCTAAACGTGTGACGAACACTATAAGTTTACTAAACGAGACGTGGGACGACTGCACCCCACAGGGGCTTGCAGGCCTGACACACTCATTTATGAGTTAATTGGGTTAGTAGTAATGTACCAGTAAGGTACCCCATGCATGTAGACGAGTGGTGTAAGGAACACGGGAAAGTAGTCGACTCCGTACCACGGACAACGACACAAGATCAGAGAAGAGCAGCCATTACCACAAACAGTCGAAGAGAAGAATTCAGTTGAACCAGCAACACAAGGGAATCAGAGAACAAATAATTAAGGACTATGAAGTGCGAGAAGCACGGATTGCTAAGTATAGACATAGGACATGTCTTAAGATGAATAAGATTAAACTGTAAAGTGCAATAAGCACTAAACAGTAGTTTCAGATTAGGAATCATCCTCAGACCAAAGGTCATTTGGAGAGAACGATTTAGACATTCGAGAAAACACTAAGAGTATGAACATTAGATCTCCAGGGAGACTGGATAGACGAGCTACAACTCATCAAGGCCGTGTATATTAAAGATAACACGTGACCATCGGGGACCTTTAGTGCTAAACCATAAGCACACAGGAGGAAAATATACAATACTGTAAAAGGATAAGCGAGACAGTTAAGACTAAGATTATCAGAGTCGCGCAGCGGAAGGAAGCTAGCAGACCACTACCTTTGAGATTAGACCAAACTAAGTTAAGGAAACAGTATAAGTACCGTTAAGAATCCTCGATACAGAGACTAAGTCATTTCTGATCGATCATTATAAGTAAGATATGACGTGGAAGCTAGAATGCTTGGTGAGAATTGGACATCTTGAACTTATGTTCAAGGATGATATAATGCTGATTACGTGGGCGTAATCCATTTTAAGGGGGTAGAGCGAAAACCGCTTAGCGTATGTATTGTGTACTGAGTACATAAACTACAGTGCATAGCACAAAATAATTTGAGAATATGTTTTACATAAACATTTTGAGATAAGTCATGGTTATTGCACACAGAAGATGTGAATACCATACATATTAAGTACCTATCTTGTTAACTCCGGTGTGAGTACAAGTTAGAGAATTAAGGAAGAGGATTAAGGAGACTTAAGAAATAAGAATATATGAGGTATGAGTCGATATAGACTATTTGTGAGATAAGAATAAGATAACATTATGAGATACAATTTGACATGACATGAGGAAGAAGATAGTAATGTTATGAGATATAAGATGGTGAGAATTGGTATGGGATAGTTATAGAACTTAGTAGGAATTTAAGTCTTGAGGTAATTACTAAGAGATGAATCGGAAATGTTTGGATGGACTGAGTTCACACTTGGAGATGTATTGATTATGATTAGAAGAACTAAAAAGATAGAAAATTGGACATGAGTGAATTATTTGGATGTTTGAAAATGACGTGGGAGGTGGAACTTGATTTTCTAGGGATCAAGGGAAACCGAACACAAATTGGGGTGGAAGGATAGTTCTACACTGATGCTGATCACATCAGGGTTGGATGATTCCTGAAACCCCTTAGTGGTCACAACTAACTCACACTATGGATAGAGGCCTTAGGATAAAATGAAATTGGAGTTGATTGTATTTTTAATTAGAGGAAGGAATTATTCCTCACATGACCTCGTAAAAAGGATTACCTTTTTACTGAGTCTCGCCCATGAAGTCGAGGACGCACGAGCCTTTGTCTTCGGACCGGTGACATGGGGAGAGAAGTGTTGGTTTTGTATTCTGGCCCATGGTGACGAGGATGAATGAGCCATTGTCTACGGACCGGGACATGGGAGATACGTTGGAAATTATGTGAATGTTTTTAATCATCAAAAGAAACAAGAAGAATTTTGAGTGCTATACATGCTTAAGCATGTTGTGTGATATTTGAGTATAAGAATATGGAGGATCTAATGATCAATGAGTTTAAGTATACAGAAGTATGATCTATATGATCTGAGGAATGAGGTAAGATATGTATCCTAATAAGATAAGGTGCATGGGAACTTGGGGACAAAGTTCTTTTAAGGGGGGTAGATTGAAATACCCTAAACCTAAGTATGCTAAGAAACATCAAAATTATGATGTAGTAAGGCTAGAATATGCCTTAGAAAGATTGGTAGACAATTTAAACCAAGGAAAACACAAGAAAGTGCCTTAGGGCAATTTGGGCAAAACGTGCTCTAAGCTTGGAGGACTTTGATTAGCACCCAAATACCATTATAAGACTTTAGTAATATGCTAATGGACATTTAAATCAATTATTAAAGAAAACCAAGCTCAAAAACAAGCTTAAACACAAAATGTGCTTTAAGACTCCTTAAAGCAACTTTTGAGAAATTGTCTTAGAATTGAGTTTTGAGTGGCTAAATGTCCATCATTACTCTTTAATTAACATGTGTACTAATTAGTATCACATTAGGAAGCCTAAATCAATGGAAATCAAAAATTTCAGAAATTGTGCACTAATTAGTGAATAGTGCCAAATAGTGACTAGTTTAAGTTTTAATCAATATAAGCTAATTAGTTGGTCAACAAAGACCATGACTAGCCTTATTTAAGATGGGGGCCGGTTTCTAAGGGATGATCATTCATTAAAGACTTCATCACAATTAAGAAAGAAAAAGGGAAGGAAAGTAAAGCAAAGACTATTCACCTTTTTATAACAAATATCTCACTTAAGTTACCTTTCTCCTCTCTCCTTCATTTCCTTCTTCCACATGATTTCTCCTTCTCCTCTCCTGCTCCAAACTGATAGAGAGCTCCATTCATGGCTCCTCACCTTCATTCACTTGCCAAGTGCAACTCCAAGCTCCAAATCTAAAACAAATTGCATATTTGTCTTAGTTAAGTCAAGGCCCACCTTTCTATCTTTTCAAATCTTTCAAAGCTCCATTTTGTTGCCAAGAAAACTCCATTGATGGAGGAAAATCAAGTTTGAAGAGCTCATTAGCTTCTCCATTCTCTTAAGGTAAAGAAAATGTAAGAAAAAAAATGTTTCCAACATTCTCCACATGGCCGAAAATTACTACTCAATGGGCCTTGTTGTTATGCCTTGTTCTAGCTTGATTTATTCACAAGATAGTGGAGGTCCTATTTCATTCAATGCCCAAGTTACTTTGAGACTTCAAAGGTAATCATCCACTTTTATGCCTTAGAAAACATTTCTAACCTAGGTTTCATTCCTTGAGGTTAGTGTATTGTTTAGTACTCATGTGAGTCATTGAATATTGGTTAGAACATTGGCAAAGGAAGTTTAAGTGGTGGCCGAGATTCATGCAAGAAGATGGTCTAAGGAGGAAGTTAAGATAAGCTTGAGAAAACAAGGGAAATTACTTACCTAATGGTGGTTAAGTTTTAAGGAATAAGTTTTAGATGAGTACCAATGTAGCCTAGGGCTTACATTAGGTAATGGGTTATATAAACCTAGGAAAAAGAGTTTAAACAAGCTTGTGAACTTGTGAACTTGTGACTAAGGAGCCAATGAGAATGAGTTAGTAATGTAAGTTAAGATGAGCTTTAAAGAGCATTATAACTATTATGAGATTGATGGGTGTATTTGCAGGTTGAAGGCTTTTATATGTGGGAAATTCAGTGTTAAGTTTAAGTTATTTAAGGGCCTAAGAGCCATGTCATTAAGAACCGTAGTGCTATGCAATTTAAGATTATTGCAATATGGTGATTTGATGTGTGTGAGATGGTTGAATGAGGGAAAACAATGCATTGGGCATGATAAATATACTAGGGAAGCTATGGGGAATTTGAGTAGAAAACAAAGTGTTTAAGTGGTAGTGGTGAACTAATATGCCTAGGATTTATTAGGGATCATTAAGAGGAATTTGAGTGGAAATGAGTTAACTAAGGAATCTTGAGGCTTAGAATGGCCTAGAGTTGTCTAGGAGGAATTAGAGGTTAGGTGGGGTGTATTAAACACACCAAAATCATGTGAGGAGGAATGCTAAGACTTGAGCAAAGATTTGGATGGAAAGGTGTATAATGCTTTAAGGTAATTTAGTATATGAACTAGGGAGTTTAACAATGAAAGTCTTGGGAAGCTTGGCTAAGTAGTGTGATTACTAGTGGTGGAAAAAAAGGTTTTAGTTTAGATGGTAATGAGTGGACTTAGGAGATGGATGAGAAAGGTGTGGGAGAATGTGTCAATGTCAAGGAAAATGACTAGGAATGTAAAAGAGCGTATGATCATGAGAGTGGTGTATAAGATGCATAAAAGAGGTGGAAATGTCTAAGGAGGGTGTTACATGGTCAAGGTAAATGGAGAAACAATCTCAAGGTATTAAGGTAATGGAAAGAAATGTATAAGCAAGCTTAAGAGTTTTTAAGAGTGATGAGTAACCAAAGGAAAGGAGAGGAATTTGTGCATGGATATGCAAGGTAACTTGAGGAAGTCTTGGAAAATGAATTGAAGATGAAGATATGATGTTATGAAGTGCTCAAACTGTTAAGGAGGGACACTTGGGTTGGTTGAAGTTTTTGGTTAGGTTACAAGTTGGAAAGTAAGGAATCATATGACAAGTGTTAGGAGTGTTGTAAGAATTTAGTAAATATTTTAGAAGATATCTTAGAAGTTGTTTTGGAAAGTTTGGTGGAAGTTCTAAGGTGAGTTAAGTGCCTAAATGGTATTAGGACACATGGGGGAACATATGGAGAAGTTTGGAGTCAAAATGGGAAATTAGAAACATGGTTCTGGAGCCGACGACCTTAGGGACCGGACCTGCAAGGTCGCGGTCGAGCTTAGTTTACCACTACCGGGAAGAGTTTCTGGAACGACCGAACTTGGGGACCGGACTTTCAAGTTCGGTCAGGCTTGTATTTTGTGTACGAATTGAGTCTCTGGAATCGACCGAACATGGGACCGAACTTGGCAAGTTCGGTCGGGCTTAAAAATCCACGGGGAAATCTCGGGAATGGACCGACCTTGGGACCGGACTTGCAAGGTCGGTCGGGGTGAAATTTCAACCGGTAACGAGTTTCTGGAATGGACCGACCTTGGGTAAGGTCGGTTGGTAAGGTCGGTCGACCCTAAAAAAAAAAAAGAGAAACCCTAAGGCAGTTTAGTGGTATCAATGGTACCCCATTAAGAGGGCATTGATGATTAGGGGTGTAAAGACCTAAGAGATTAAGATAAGTATAAAACTTAAAAGTTTAAGGTTAAGTTGTAAGAGTAAGTGTAAAACTAAGAGGTGTTAGGTGGGAATTATTATGTGTTAAGCAAGTTAAATGAGTTGAATAAGTTAAGTGATTAACAACCTAAAACTGAATGAATGTTTTAGGGCTTGGGAATTTGGATTCGGAAGAGAGTAAGAACCAAACGGACCAGCGGTGAACGGTACAGTTCTTTGTGACCTGCTGCTAACGAGGTGTCCCTCGGCTTTGTGCTATTTGTTTTTGTGTGCTCACTAAACAAAGAAATCATGCAACGGGAATATATATTTATTGTGTTGTGTGTGATGTTTGAAAACTAAACACAACATACCGTGAGAACTTACTAACCAACGTTTAGTAAGAATGAGTGGGACTAAGGAACACTCCCTAATATGGGTGACATAAACCGAAAGAGGTAACCAAACAAACATGGTATTGAGACTACTACTAACTGGAACTTGAGTGAGGAAACCCGGGACCGATCTCGGTCATGCATGCTAAGGAAAAAGGGGGACGATATCGAATCAGATCCACCCTCCGCTTAAGGACTTGTCTTCGGACTTGTAGCCTAGGCCGGTTGCCGGCTCAGCTACGCTGGACTCCCGTCCAGAGTAGGTGGCATTAAGATGGTCGGTGGGATCACCTAAATCCCAGGCGAAATAAGCTACAACCATTCCCTTCCAGGAACGGTTTTATATTGAGATTAAGTTGAGATTAAGATTAAGGTAAGGTTAAGATAAGTTGAACCATTCCTTTTAAAGGATGGTTTGTATTATAAGATTAAAATAAGCTACATCCACTCCTTATAAAGGATGGCTGGTTCTAAGATTAAGATAAGACTAAGATTGAGGTGAGATAAGGATGGACTAAGATTAAGAGGGAACATTACTAAGGAGTTAAATAATTAACTCTCTAATAAGGGAACACATTTTAAGCGTTCTTGTGTGTGAACTTTGATTGTTCATGTCTGAGTTGGGTTTTACTGCACTTTCTATTATGTTGTGCATCTAATCAACCTCCACGCTATCGACAATTAGTCGTCGTAGCACGTTAGCTTGGGCGGCCATGAGAGGATCGTACAACATTCGTGCTGACCCCCTTTAGGGGATGTTTTTACTACACAGGTGCACATTAGGAGGCGGGCCGTCGCGAGAGTAAGAAGAGGATACAAGTGTAAGGATTAAGTGTGGCCTACGAGTTGTGCATGTACACTCGTATGGCAATTGAGTTAGCAAGGATGTATAGGAGTTTGTGTGAGAGGATTGTAAGAAGAATAGTATTTGGTTAAGGTTGTTATTTACTAATGTTCGGTATATTCTGTAGTTAGACCGTGGCAAGGTCCTGGAGTGTTAGAATTCTGCTGTGACATGTATATATATATATGCTATTAAGTTGCGAGACCACATTTGGATTGAGTTGGGGTGTTACAATAACATTTCGCAGCGGAAAATAAAAGTAACTACCTTGGTGTTACACGCCGTTACTCACCCTTGTGAGTAATAAGGCACCTACTCTTTCCAACATACCACCTCACACGCTGTGATGAACAGATACTGAGCACTCTAATTATTACAAAACAAATCAGCCAAATGCAACTAATGAAATATAAACAATCTCCTTATTACATTACAAAATGAAACCAAAGGTGTTTATTGAAAACACCACTGCTACCCCCGTGTCCGCACTCCGGCTTGAGTCTTCTTCAACAACCTGGAATGTTTGGCCCAATGAGGGCTCAGCAATCGAAATGCTGTATGCTAAATGTAGTCTTAAACATTTGGACTCCTTAAGTCATTTAGCCATTTTGATATTAGATTTACATTACATAAAATACCGGTTACAATAATAACGGTAGTAACTGAAAACATTTGAACAATCACTTAACAATTCACCTGTAACACGTCAGTGTACAATAGTACACAACACCAATAATCTCACAACAATAATTCATAGCCATAACCAATAATCACACATTAATAATCCATTACAATCACCAAACAAGAAACGCGCATTAAGTAGTACTGGTTAGTTAGCCACCTGACCTTATCTTTTAACCAATCACTTAACCTTTTCCAATTAAATTCCCACCTTAGGCGTCATGTTAAGACAACCCTTAATAACTTATTAATGGACAGTAGTCCCCTGTGTTCCTGTGGAACTGTTACCAGTGACCCTAGGCCCTGGTTAATTGACCGATCCGGTCGAACCTGTGCACCAACGGCAGTGCCTTCCGCCATCCCCGGATGTGGCTGATGGATTTCTCTTGAGTGACTCTCCATTGAAGTCTCTCGTAGTGATCACATCAATGCGCAACCAGAAAGTCGAAACGATCTGGATTCCTCTCTTTATAAGTTAGCCCTTTTTGTCAGTGACATAATAACCAATCCTTGAGTTAAGACTATAACAGTTGACCATCAGTTAGGTTCAATAATACCTTTAGGTCACTTAGTCTTGTTCCAGTTTAGATGTATAACTTCCAGTCATAAGACGTTCGCGTATAAATAAAACGCAACGAAGTTGAGCAATACAGTATACAATATCATTCACATAAAATCACAGATATCGCTCTTCAACAATTAACACATAATGTCTGGACCTTAGGATAATCCTTAGGACATTCAGACCACACAATTAACATACCGTTCACCAAGTATCTGCTAGCTTGACAAATTCCTATTCAGTAGTTCCTTCCTGTACGCTGTTATTTAAACATGCAATACCGGGTAATATTAATATAACTATTCATTAAATATTATAGTACTGTCACTGTAATGTTTAACTCGTTATATAATAACTTTGTATGTTCTTTTATTTCCCCTGTTATTTTACAGTGACTCTAGGTGGTTCAACAATTCGTTATTTTATGTGATATTCACATGTGATAATGAATTCCCACTGTACTGTATATCTTTATTTCATTAATCATACATCCATAATTATTTTTACTTATTCTTTATATTATATCCCTTGGTCATTTTTATTATAACCAAAATTATTTTATAAACTTTATATTATACTCCTTAATATACCATAATACATTATATTACCTAGTCTCACTTCCTTTCCTTATTAAATTACAAACCAACCTTTTTAATTCGGTATTTATATTTCATACTCAATAACTTTATAAATTATTAAATAACCACATATAATTTCCGGTAATCATAATTTGAACCCATTAACTTTTACAACTTACCAAATACCATATACTTTATAATTTACTAAATATCTATATTATTTTTGGAAATTGTAAAAAAATTATACTAACTTCTATAAATTGCCAAATAACCTTATCACTGTTATAATTCACTAATTACCCACATTAACCTTTGTAATTATTAATTAACCACATTACCTTTTTAATTTACTAATTAGCCACCTAATATTTCGGTAATTCCAAAACGGATATTCTAATTTTTATAAATTACCAAATGACCTCCTTAATTTTCGGTCTTGACATATACTTTCCTTGTATTACATTTTAATCCCCAAAACTTTTATAAACTTAATATTTCATGTCATAAATCATTTTAACCCAAAGTTTTTGGTCAACACTTTGACCAAGACTTGATTTCATAATTAATACTTTAATAAACCCATAAAATCATAAGTAATTCTCGGCCATACTCCAATCTTCCCAATAATTACAAAATAGTCCCAAAACCTTATAAAATGTTATTTTAACCCTTAACCACTTGTTTAAATTCACCAAAATTCATAATATTAATTCCTACCTTATAATATATCATAATTTTACCAATATACTCCTTAACTCTCGGCAATCCCATTTAATACACCAAACTTTTCAAAATTTACATCTTAACCACATAACTTATTAAACTAGCCATTTAAATACTTGTAGCTATTTTTAATATTCCCAAAATTTATAATATAAGTTAATATACTTATATTTTTCGAAAATCACCCAAATAATATATTTAACTCTCGGCTTTAATATACTTTTACTATATAGTTTTAAAACTTGATTTAAACCTTATAATAAATACATATAAATGTATATAAGTCATATAACACTTCTAAAAATTATGCTAGTGACTTAGAATGATTATAAACTCAAAATAGGACAAATAATCCTTAAATATTTCGGTTTGAATATATGTGTATCATATTTAATTTTTGTGACACAATCTTTATACCTTAAGGTAATAATCTTACCTTATATGTTATAAATTATTTTTCTTGATACTTTAACTCAATAATTTTCGGCCTTAATATTAACATGGCCTAAACATAATTTTTATACCAAAGTTTGAAGCTTAAATGAAGCTTAAACTTAATAAACCTTAATTATATATACTTACTCCTTAAATCAAGATAATTCTTGTACTTGATTTTCTCCTTGAATTCCAGGCTCTCCAAATGCTATTTTTGATGTAGAGATTTCGGTCTCCTTGTACATATTTAGGAGATCCATTTGTTAGACTTCTAACAAAATTATAAATAAGATTTGGAGTAGTTTTACAAGGGATTACCTTAGGAATTTATCAAGGTATTTTGATACACCTTGTGATGATTGTAGATCTAAGTTTCCTTCATGAAATAATGAAGATAACATAGGTTTAGAAACTCTAGAATTCGTCACTAATTATAGACACCATATGGAGGAAGATAAGGATCACCATATCTTACCGAAATTTCCAGATTGCACACTCTCTGCGGTTTTTGTCACCCAGAACTGAAATGACCACGAAAACTAATAATCCTTATATGGTTGGAAAGCTAACTCAAAGAGAAACAACTTTGGGGTTGAGAAGATTTTGAGAAAACTTACGAAAATTCAGAATAACTCCCGAACTGAGACCTATTGAACAGATTCTCTGCTGTGAACCACTTCGCCTTCTTTTGTTCACCCAGAACTGAATACACCATGAAAATTAATGATCTTTATATGTATGGAAATCTAATTCGAAGAGGAACAAGTTTGATGTTGGGAAGATTTAGAGATAATTTACTGAAAATTCCAGAATCTCTCCCGAAGTCAGACCTCTTGAACAGATCTGCTACTTGATTCTTGCTTTGTAGAATTAGCTATGAATTTTGACATAAAATGGAGTTAGAACTTAGATCACCATTAATGGAGCTTAGAAGCTCTAAGAAAGAACTTACAAAGGAAGAAGAGAAGAGAGAATAGGAAGAACTTACCATTCAGCCATGAAGGCAAGAAGAATGAAGGAACTCACGTAGGTATTAGAAGAAGGCAATTGAATGAGTCAATTTCTTTTGATAGTTTAATGTCAGTAATTGACTAGCTTTGTATTTAATTTATTCATGTATTATTGTTTCAATAATGTCGCTTAATTGATGTAGGAAATCGGCTGATTGATGAGAATAATGGGGTCTTTATTTGACAATTGATGCTAGGAGACAAGAGGTAAGTTAGGTATGTGTTTCCCTTTTGATTTTCTATTTGATTTGACTTTGTTTTCTTCTTGTTTTGATACGGTAGTGCAATAGGAATTTGGCTACAGATTTTTGTTGATTTGAAGACAATAGGTAATGGGTAGGTAGCTAGATGATTTAGTTTAATTTCCAACACAGCAACTAGACTTCTTTTCCATGCTTGAATTCGAACACTAGTGCTGTTTGGAGACAATTAATTTATGCTTGTGTTAGGCAAGGAATCATGCTAGTTAGGTGCTGTATAATTTAGACTAAAGTGTAGCAATAATCCTCTCCTTTTCTGTATAGAAATCGACAGCATATAAGGTAGTAACATGGGTGTTTTGTTTGATTATTGCCACTTTACATTATATAAGTCCATGCTTGCTATGTATTTTATTTGTTGCTTTTACATATACTAATCTTCTCTTGCATTTCCTTGCAGGTCACACGGTTGTGAAGCCTCATTTGATTGCAATTGATTGATATGTTATCATATAATATATGCTAGGTGAGTCATATTAGCATAAGACAACATTTTTTGCAAAAACTAGCCAAATGTCACTCATATTAACGCATGGAATGGGAGTCAAATGGAATTAATTTTTCATTTAATTCCTGTCCCATTATATTGTACTAAGACCATACTAATATGTGTAATAGGTTCCAGCATTTAATTGGTACATTTATATGATGGTTAAAGGTGAAAGTTTTAAGGTAAAAATGTTGACTTTAGGTATCTTTTTGTCTCAATACTCGCCCCTGGTTGTGCTATGATTTTAGCGCTGGCATTAACTGATTTAGATGGTCAATTTATCCACTTTTATGATTATCAACTCGTGGCTCCTCAAAAACTTCAAGGCAATTGCGTAAAACGCATTGTTATGACACCCGAAGGTGCGTTTTTGTGCTTTAAGGATTTTTCTAGGAAACAATTAGTCGCTATGAGTTCCAAGTGTTTATTGACATTGTCTATAGTCAATAATAATATGTTAAGGTGTTAAATTGAGTTATATGGGGTTATATAAACTTGTAACTCAATTTTCGGGCTAACAGGACACTCCCGGGGCAAAAAGTAGCGTTAAGAAATTCTTCCGAGCACTTTGCGTATTTTTTAAAAAGTAGCTCGAGCATTCTCTTTATAATGGTGAATATTAATGTTAGGAACTCTTAGAATAATTTAGTTTGGGGTTTGTGCCACTTCGGTACCTCTCCGAGGCACTCGCGTGAGTTTATGGGGTCCTCATCGGGAACCCCCGAGCACTTTGCCTCTAACTGAGAGTCTATCTTGCGAACATCATCTTAAATGTTCATTAAAGTGCTATTATGCATTTAAAATGAAGTGTAATGTTTTACTTTATTTAATAAGGTATTTTCGGGACTTTCAGGCCTTAAGGGGCCTTTAAGAGAACTCCCGAGCATTTTGTATTTTTACTCAGTTCTAACTGAGGACTTGTGTTTTAAAGGTCATAAAATGACCCTTGGTTAACTTCATGTGAAGTTTATAGCTTATATAACTTTTTTATCTTAAGGTCGGGCTTTAGCGCACGTTTTTGACCTTAAGGAGTCTAGGTGCGTTTTAACGCCCGAGTGTTTATATGTCCTCTTAGGGTTTCATGGTCCCCCAAATAATATTTATTAACTTAGATTTAATTATTTAAATGTTAGGGGTATTTCACTAACAAACACTAGTAGCATACATCCGAACCCATAAACCACACTAAAACTTTATGAGAACTGGGGTCTCCTCATATCTAAGTGTAGGATCTAGTTCGAGTGTCTCGGGCTCTAAGATAAATCTAATCTATAAGCTACAGGGCCCACTTGCACCGTAATAAGGTACGGTCCTACATACTTCAGGCTAAGTTTGCCCTTCTGCCCAAATATAAAAATTCTCTTCATAGGTGAAACTCTAAGGAAGACTCGATTGTCTACTGCAAACTCGAGGTCTCTCCTATGGACGTCAGCATATGACTCCTGTCTGTTTACGAGGTATAGCCCTCAAGAATCTGTGTATTCTCTAACATGTTCCCTAGTGCATTAGTAAGCTTTTATATTTGAATCCCGTTTGTATGGGTGAAGGTGATCTACTATCTTGTACATTGCCAATATTATTTCATGGCTTGTTTAAACTATCGCATGTAACACACTTCCATTAATCACTTCTTGTAGTTGTAATCATTGACGCTCGGTCTTGTATTAATATTGGGGCTTACTTAAAATCTCTCTCTTTGATTTTCAGATCATCATCGTGTGATTCCGGTATTTGAGTTTACTGTCACCATATTCGGTTTTCATTTTTAACGTAAAGTATGAGCTACAGTTGGGCCATGCATCTTATGTATATTATAGAAATATTTCTTGATGTTTTTGATTCACCAATTATTAGTAGTATATACACGATTATTATTGTCTGTTCATCAGGTATACCACAGTAGGGTTCCTGTTAAGGTTTCTAACAAGGTATAGTTTCCTCTCAATTAAACATGTTCCTGCGGTTCGAATCAACTCATGGGAGTATTAGTTTAATGTCTCTACTCTTTATATTCTACCATGTTTATAGGTAGGTTTCCATTTTAATATATTGGGTTTTGAATTCATAAAGAAAGACATGGAAGTCGATCTTTCCTTCCAGATGGCAATTTGGCCATTATTTAGAAGGTAGCTTGAGAATACTTTTATTATAGATAAGTGTCTCTTGATCTCATATTTATTTATTAACATGGTTCATGGAATAAGAATAGTGAGTATTTCCCTCACAATTGACTATTTTCCCGACATATGCGGAGTTGTCCTAGCTATTTAATCTCCTCAGGGTAACCTGGACAACTTAACTCTTAATTTACACCTTTTACATCCCATGTTTTTATTAGTCAAATTTTATCTTAGGTTAAAGAATAAATAATACTTACGTATCACAGAAACATTGGTGACCACTTGTAAGGAGTCTCAGGAATCATCCAACCCTGACGGGGTCAGCGTCAGTGTTGAACTATCCTTCCACACCATTTTGTGTTTGGTTTTCCCTTGATCTGACCAGGATCCAGTTCGACCTCCCACGTCAAATATCAAACAATCATCTAAATGTCATTTTCCAAATTTTATCTTATCAATTTTGTGACGTGGTGAGTACTACATTTTCTTTTGACCACTATACAACTATTCCAATAACTGTCGTTACCTATGCTTGAATCTAGTGTATTCCCAAATCCTCGGTACCATATTCCCTTGATCAAATCATCAAGCGGGGAAGCCAGTTTTTCCTCTTGGCATAAAAGGTAAATCCTTATTAAAGCATCTAGGCTCATACTGTCTAATAACTATATCCATCAATCATTTCAACTCTTAAATCCATCATACAAGTAATAAGTTCCGTCATGGACATGCATACCTTAGAATACTCTCTTCTCTTTTAAAAGGTTCATCCATAAGTTAACTCGCCAGAGCTTGATTATTGCCTAGACTTTAGTTATCATCACATGAAACAAAGACAGTCATAGTTAGACTCTAAGGAAAAATTTCCATAACTCGATCCACAATTACAGTTCCATTAAGTACTGTTTCCTCCACCTTAAAGCCTGTCTTTTTCTTATCCCATCTAAACTCCATAAATCAGGTGAACCATATGTTCAGCCTAGGTTAAGTGTCTCTTAATATTAGTACCATCTCAAACTCAGGGTTTCCAGTTTGAATCCTACGGTTTGGTAATAGGACAATCAAGCCTATTGTTTGTTTCTATCTCTTAGAAACGTGGTTAATCCACAAGCTCAATGGTTTCCCAAAAATAGGTCGATTAGGTGTACTAAAATAGAGAATCTAAATTCTTTGAGATTATATATAACGTTAGGAAAGTTCACATATAGAGTACTTGTTACAAGCCAAAGGGTATGTTTTACTACCCTTAAATTTAATTTCCTCTCACTTTTAGTGTATATATTAATTCAAGCTTTTGGTATAATTGATACTATCTTCACTGTAAGTGTCCAGGAGAATCATTCGTTAGCATGTTGATTTAAAATTTATATTACTTAGGGTTTTACGTTATTTGATTTATTGCGATCTTTATTCGTGTTTATAACTTGAGCTGTCATAAAAGACATATGTTTGTATATAACCATAAAGATAGTGTAGGACGATAGCCCCAAAATAGAGTAGGTATATTTAGTGATACCTTGGCCCTCTGAAATGTATCGATACTCCCCAACGTTTTAGGTTTACTACCTCTAAATTATATTTATATATGTAGCATTTGGTATTGCTAATTAGGTAGTTCTCCTGACGTCAGAAAATGTAGATTCAAAGTTTGTTCTCCTCCTTTCATTAATTAAGAGTCCAGCATTGTTGCCATAATGGTACCAGCTGAGACTCTTAGTATTTGCTCGGGTATTTATAACCCGTGCTTATCCATGATGGATGTTTAGTTAGATATTTTTTTTTTGAGATTATGTTGCTCTATTGTCATATTTCAAGGTTTCGTACTATCTTCCCTCATAGTTAATAAGGGTTTGTAAGATTTTCTAGTATCGCACTGAGCGGTGAGCTCGGTGCCTGGGTATCCCATAAAATTTCAGTGTTTGATCTTTATGTGAAGGTCTTCCTCAAACCCTTTTGACAATTCTTATTGTCTTAAGTATTTTATATTAATTAATGTATTCGTTTTTCATGACATCTGCTCGTCATTTAGGCAGGTCATAATTTGTAGTTACTGTAAGTTTGGACAGTTGATAATGCCCTTTGCCAGTCCATGTAAAACTAACTTGTTATTCCTCACTGTACTATCTCACACCCTTTTTCCCAAAGGTAAACTCGGTTTTGTATTTGGTTTAATATCCTCAATCCTATGGAACATTAATCTGGGTTCTCCACTATATATCAATGTGTCTCTTAACTTTAAAATACTTTTGTTCGCCTTATCATACTCTTCTTATCACCATAAAAACTCAGCATCATCTCCCTGTGGAGAATGCTACAACTGGTATCCCAATCCTTACCCATACTGCTCTTATATAATTTAAGTTTTGATCCACGCCTATATCCTGGAATATAAAATCCCCCAAGGCTTATCCCCAAGTTCTACTTTCATTTATAATAGTTATTTGCTCATTTATAATTAAGTATTTTCTGAGTAGGATCATACCGGGTCAAAGTACTTGGCATTATGCCCCTGGATATTCCCGACCTTCGCTCATAGGCTCAGGTGACCACGGTCTCTTAGGTAAGGGAAAACATATATCAAAGTATCCTATTAGGTGAGAGGTTACCTAAGTTAGGTCTCTCTAAATTTTGATACTTACTAATCACATATAAGTCTCATTGACTGATAATTATAAACACATATTCATGCATCATGCGTTAGGTTTAAGTTCTAGGCTTACCGGTTTCGCGCTGAGCGCTAGCCTCAGCGCTTGAAGTTCCCACTGTGTATAGGGTATTTTTTTATGGAACTATCTCTTTTCCCTTCCGACTCCCGGATGAGGGTGGCTGTCCTGCCGGTCCACTAGTATAGATGTTGTTCTGCGGTGCCTGGCCACCTCTTGGTCCGCCCGCCTCAATAACTGGTGTCCTCTGTGAAGCTCTAGCTCCCTTGTATACTCGGCTATCTGGATTGGAAAAACATTCATACTCCCTGTGACCTTCCTTTTTGCAGTAGCAGCACTCCACCTTCCTTCCTGCGCAATCTACACCTGGGTGATCATTTCCACAATGTTTACGGTAATAGTGACGTCGGGTTGGCTTATTGCCTCTAGGTGGTGTTGTTCTTAGTGGCTGAGTATCAATAGTTGGGCTGGTCTGACGAGGGACCTGCTCCTTCGTCTTCTGACCATGGAATTCCTTCCGCCCCTTCCTCTTTTCAAAGAATTTCTTCACCTTCTTGCAGAATCCGCCAGAGGTTGCTCCATCATCATCTCCTGGTATATAGTCCAACAAACTGGTGATCCATGCGTAGTACTGGTCAACTGTTTGACTCCCTTGGATTAAGGTCTCGATCTCCTGCCGTTTTCTCTATTTTAGGTGTTCGGGGTAGAATTTCTCCCGCAACACTTCTACAAACGCTGTCCATCCAAAGTCCGGTGTAGCTTTACGGTGGCCCTCCACAGACCGCCACCAAATGTCAGCTGCGTCCTTCAGGTTGTACGTGACGATGTCGACCTGCTGGTCTTCTGGAACTTTGACAGCCTTGAACGCTTTTTGGTGCTCTACAATGAACTTCTCCAGTGCGGCGGGGTCCGGTTCCCCTGAATAAATTGGTACTCTCGCGTCTGCAACGCTCTTTAACCAGTTGGTTTCCCTGGGCTGCGGCGGGTGGGGTATGGCTCCTGTAAATTGCGCTCCTAGTTGCTGCCCGAAGACTGCCATAGCCGCTGCTAGGCCTGGTACTATTGGAACATCCGCCGGTGTCTCGTCATCGTGTCCACTGCTGCCTCCACGTGGTCTTTCTCTTGTCGACATCTATAACAGTATACTATTATTTCTACTTGGTTGCTACACCGTCATATACAATCACAATCATGTAATTAAGCTAACTACTAGCAATAAAATGTCCCTAGGGTTTTTTCTAAGTTACGTATCCTCACGGACGTTTCCCGTATCCCAATATTCCTATGCTCATTGTCCTAGACTCAGTATCTTTCATCAGAGCGGTACTCCGCTCTGATACCACTTTTTGTAACACCCCTAATCCTAAACCTGTAATATCGTCGCATGCCGTAGCATAATAAATAACATTTCGCAGCGGAAAATAAAAGTAACTACCTTGGTGTTACACGCCGTTACTCACCCTTGTGAGTAACAAGGCATCCTTACTCTTTCCAACATTACCACCTCTCACACTGTGATGAACAGATACTGAGCACTCTAATTATTACAAAACAAATCCAACCAAATGAGCAACTAATGAAATACAACAATCTCCTTATTACATTACAAAATGAAACCAAAGGTGTTTATTGAAAACACCACTGCTACCCCCGTGTCCCGCACTCCGGCTTGAGTCTTCTTCAACAACCTGGAATGTTTGGCCCAATGAAGGGCTCAGCAATCGAAATGCTGGTATGCTAAATGTAGTCTTAAATCATTTGGACTCCATAAGTCGTTTTAGCCATCTTGATATTAGATTCATTACATAAAATACCGGTTTACAATAATAACGGTAGTAACTGAAAACATTTAAAATCACTTAAAAATTCACCTGTAAACGTCAGTGTACAATAGTACACAACACCAATAATCTCACAACAATAATTCATAGCAATAACCAATAATCACACATTAATAATCCATAACAATCACCAAACGAGAAACGCGCATTAAGTAGTACTTGTTAGTTAGCCACCTGACCTTTATCTTTTAAATCAATCACTTAACCTTTTCCAATTAAATTCCCACCTTAGGCGTCATATTAAGACATCCCTTAATAACTTATTAATGGACAGTAGTCCCCTGTGTTCATTTGGAACTGTTACCAGTGACCCTAGGCCCTGGTTAATTGACCGATCCGGTCGAACCTATGCACCAACGGCAGTGCCTTCCGCCATCCCCGTATGTGGCTGATGGATTTCCTTTGAGTGACTCTCCATTGAAGTCTCTCGTAGTGATCACAATGCGCAACTAGAAAGTCGAAACGATCTGGATTCCTCTCTTTATAAGTTAGCCCTTTTTGTCAGTGACATAATAACCAATCCTTGAGTTAAGACTATAACAGTTGACCATCAGTTAGGTTCAATAATACCTTTAGGTCACTTAGTCTTGTTCCAGTTTAGATGTATAACTTCCAGTCATAAGACGTTCACGTATAAATAAAACGCAACGAAGTTGAGCAATACAGTATACAATATCATTCACATAAAATCACAGATATCGCACTTAAACAATTAACACATAATGTCTGGACCTTAGGATATTCCTTAGGACATTCAGACCACACAATTAACATACCGTTCACCAAGTATCTGCTAGCTTGACAAATTCTTGTTCAGTAGTTCCTTCCCGTACGCTGTTATTTAAACATGCAATACCGGGTAATATTAATATAACTATTCATTAAATATTATAGTACTGTCACTGTAATGTTTAACTCGTTGTATAATAACTTTGTATGTTCTTTTATTTCCCCCTGTTATTTTACAGTGACTCTAGGTGGTTCAACAGTTCGTTATTTTATGTGATATTCACATGTGATAATGAATTCCCACTGTACTGTATATCTTTATTTCATTAATCATACATCCATAATTTTTACTTATTCTTTATTTTATCCCTTGGTCATTTTTATTATAACCAAAATTATTTTATAAACTTTATATTATACTCCTTAATATACCATAATACATTATATTACCTAGTCTCACTTCCTTTCCTTATTAAATTACAAACCAACCTTTTTAATTCGGTATTTATATTTCATACTCAATAACTTTATAAATTATTAAATAACCACATATAATTTCCGGTAATCATAATTTGAACCCATTAACTTTTACAACTTACCAAATACCATATACTTTATAATTTACTAAATGTCTATATTATTTTTCGGAAATTGTAAAACAATTATACTAACTTCTATAAATTGTCAAATAACCTTATAACTGTTATAATTCACTAATTACCCACATTAACCTTTGTAATTATTAATTAACCACATTACCTTTTTAATTTACTAATTAGCCACCTAATATTTCGGTAATTCCAAAACGGATATTCTAATTTTGTTAAATTACCAAATGACCTCCTTAATTTTCGGTCTTGACATATACTTTCCTTGTATTACATTTTAATCCCCAAAACTTTTATAAACTTAATATTTCATGTCATAAATCATTTTAACCCAAAGTTTTTGGTCAACACTTTGACCAAGACTTGATTTCATAATTAATATTTTAATAAACCCATAAAATCATAAGTAATTCTCAGCCATACTCCAATCTTCCCAATAATTACAAAATAGTCCCAAAACTTTATAAAATGTTATTTTAACCCTTAACCACTTGTTTAAATTCACCAAAATTCATAATATTAATTCCTACCTTATATTATATCATAATTTTATACCAATATACTCCTTACTCTTCTCGGGAAAAATCAAAAAAAAAAAAAAGCTAAAAAAAAATTACATCTTAACCACATAACTTATTAAACAGCCATTTAAATACTTGTAGCTATTTTTAATATTCCCAAAATTTATAATATAAGTTAATATACTTATATATTTCGAAAATCACCCAAATAATATATTTAACTCTCGGCTTTAATATACTTTTACTATATAGTTTTAAAACTTGATTTAAACCTTATAATAAATACTATAAATGTATATAAGTCATATAACACTTCTAAAAATTATGCTAATAACTTAGAATGATTATAAACTAAAAATAGGACAAATAATCCTTAAATATTTCGGTTTGAATATATGTGTATCATATTTAATTTTTGTGACACAATCTTTATACCTTAAGGTAATAATCTTACCTTATATGTTATAAATTATTTTTCTTGATACTTTAACTCAATAATTTTCGGCCTTAATATTAACATGGCCTAAACATAATTTTTATACCAAAGTTTGAAGCTTAAATCAAGCTTAAACTTAATAAACCTTAATTATATATACTTACTCCTTAAATCAAGACAATTCTTGAACTTGATTTTCTCCTTGAATTCCAAGCTCTCCAAATGCTATTTTTGATGTAGAGATTTCGGTCTCCTTGTACATATTTAGGAGATCCATTTGTTAGACTTCTAACAAAATTATAAATAAGATTTGGAGTAGTTTTACAAGAGTTTACCTTAGGAATTTATCAAGGTATTTTGATACACCTAGTGATGATTGTAGATCTAAGTTTCCATCATGAAATAATGAAGAGAACATAGGTTTAGAAACTCTAGAATTCTTTACTAATTATAGACACCATATGGAGGAAGATAAGGATCACCATATCTTACCGAAATTTCCAGATTGCACACTCTCTGCGGTTTTTGTCACCCAGAATTGAAATGACCACGAAAACTAATGATCCTTATATGGTTGGAAAGCTAACTCAAAGAGAAACAACTTTGGTGTTGAGAAGATTTTGAGAAAACTTACGGACAATTCAGAATAACTCCCGAACTGAGACCTATTGAACAGATTCTCTGCTGTGAACCACTTCGCCTTCTTTTGTTCACCCAGAACTGAATACACCATGAAAATTAATGATCTTTATATGTATGGGAAGCTAATTCGAAGAGGAACAAGTATGATGTTGGGAAGATTTCGAGATAATTTACTGAAAATTCCAGAATCTCTCCCGAAATCAGACCTCTTGAACAGATCTGCTACTTGATTCTCGCTTTGTAGAATTAGCTACGAATTTTGACATAAAATGGAGTTAGAACTTAGATCACCATTAATGGAGCTTAGAAGCTCTAAGGAAGAACTTAACAAAGGAAGAAGAGAAGAGAGAATAGGAAGAACTTACCATTCGGCCATGAAGGCAAAGAAGAATGAAGGAACTCACACAGGTATTAGAAGAAGGCAATTGAATGAGTCAATTTCTTTTGATAGTTTAATGTCAATAATTTACTAGCTTTGTATTTAATTTATTCATGTATTATTGTTTCAATAATGTCTCTTAATTGATGTAGGAAATCGGCTGATTGATGAGAATAATGGAGTCTTTATTTGATAATTGATGCTAGGAGACAAGAGGTAAGTTAGGTATGTGTTTCCCTTTTGATTTTCTATTTGATTTGTCTTTGTTTTCTTCTTGTTTTGATACGGTAGTGCTATAGGAATTTGGCTACATATTTTTGTTGATTTGAAGACAATAGGTAATGGGTAGGTAGCTAGATGATTTAGTTTAATTTCCAACACAACAACTAGACTTCTTTTCCATGCTTGAATTCGAACACTAGTGCTGTTTGGAGACAATTAATTTTTGTTTGTGTTAGGCAAGGAATCATGCTAGTTAGGTGCTGTATAATTTAGACTAAAGTGTAGCAATAATCCTCTTCTTTTCTGTATAGAAATCGACAGCATATAAGGTAGTAACATGGGTGTTTTGTTTGATTATTGCAACTTTACATTATATATGTCCATGCTTGCTTTTCATGTATTTTATTTGTTGCTTTTACATATACTAATCTTCTCTTGCATTTCCTTGCAGGTCACACGGTTATGAAGCCTCATTTGATTGCAATTGATTGATATGTTATCATATAATATATGCTAGGTGAGTCATATTAGCATAAGACAACATTTTTTGCAAAAACTAGCCAAATGTCACTCATATTAACGCATGGAATGGGAGTCAAATGGAATTAATTTTTCATTTATTTCCTGTCCCATTATATTGTACTAAGATTATACTAATATGTGTAATAGGTTCGAGCATTTAATTGGTACATTTATATGATGGTTAAAGGTGAAAGTTTTAAGGTAAAAATGTTGACTTTAGGTATCTTTTGTCTCAAAAATCGCCCCTGGTTGTGCTATGATTTTAGAACTGGCATTTACTGATTTAGATGATCAATTTATCCACTTTTAATATTATCAACTCGTGGCTCCTCAAAAACTTCAAGGCAATTGCGTAAAACGCATTGTTATGACACCCGAAGGTGCGTTTTTGTGCTTTAAGGATTTTTCTAGGAAACAATTAGTCGCTATGAGTTCCAAGTGTTTATTGACATTTTTTATAGTCAATAATAATATGTTAAGGTGTTACATTGAGTTATATGGGGTTATATAAACTTGTAACTCAATTTTCGGGCTAACAGGACACTCCCGGGGCAAAAAGGAGCGTTAAGAAATTCGTCTGAGCACTTTGCGTATTTTTGAAAAAGTAGCTCGAGCATTCTCTTTAGAATGGTGAATATTAATGTTAGGAACTCTTAGAATAATTTAGTTTGGGGTTTGTGCCACTTCGGTACCTCTCCGAGGCTCTCCCGTGAGTTTATGGGGTCCTCATCGGGAACCCCCGAGCACTTTGTCTCTAACTGAGAGTCTATCTTGAGAACATCATCTTAAATGTTCATTAAAGTGCTATTATGCATTTAAAATGAAGTGTAATGCTTTACTTTATTTAATAAGGTATTTTCTGGACTTTCGGGCCTTAAAGGGCCTTTAAGGGAACTCCCGAGCATTTTGTATTTTTACTCAGTTCTAACTGAGGACTTATGTTTTTAAGGTCATAAAATGACCCTTGGTTAACTTCATGTGAAGTTTATAGCTTATATAACTTGTTTATCTTAAGGTCGGGCTTTAGCGCACGTTTTTGACCTTAAGGAGTCTAAGTGCGTTTTAACGCCCGAGTATTTATATGTCTTCTTAGGGTTTCATGGTCCCCCAAATAATATTTATTTACTTATATTTAATTATTTAAATGTTAGGGGTATTTCACTAACAAACACTAGTAGCATACATCCGAACCCATAAACCACACTAAAACTTTATGTTAACTTTAGAAAGAAAACACCTAAACCTAACACCCTACGGGAAGTGCCTGGTGCGATGAACTCCTAGGCCGAAAGTAGTGGGGGTGCACACCCACTTCTGGAAGTTTAGGGGCTAGACAAGCCTTGTCATGTAACTGTAAATACTCTTCTACGCAAGTGATGGTGTAACACCCCAACTGTAAACTCCAACTTAACCAATAACCGCAGCGGAAAACACAACTTAAACATTAACCAAAAGGGGCGGTGTTACACGCCGTTACCCACCCACGTGGCTAACAAGGCTGTTACGTACAATGTATCGGTCTGATTACAAGAATCCCGAGCATACTTACAACCTTTAAAATTTACTATCCAAAAAGAATCACAATATACCGAGTGTTACTGTACAAAAATCACCAACTAGTCCTACATCCACCCAAAAAAAAAAATTTACGACCTCGAGTGTACAGACACTACTCCGGTTCAACATCCAATAACAAAAGTATCAAATAACCTAGGATCTAAAGCCATTCTACTTCCTCGATCCTCATCCTGCAAATAAACAGAGCCCCCAAAGGGGGTCAACAACCTTTTGCTGGTATGGTTGACGCGCAGCCCATCGGCTACCGGGATACGCGCAACTACTTGTCATGATGACATGGCATTGATTTTAACTTTCACATACATATTACATAGCAAGAATTTGCATGACAATAACATAACATGCATAGTGAGAACATTTCACTTTAGGAAACAACCAACATAGTTAGTCAACATAGTAAGCCTAGAGAATGACTTCATCCTCATGTTAAGCTCGTCACATAACTCGTTACCGTTCTGTTAGTTGAATGAGTAACTTAACTTAAAAGGTGAGTCGGGTATGTTTACCCGAGCACACCGAACACATAATTTCCCCCTAGCCCGAGTGGAAGTCAGGTAGGTAAGCTTTGGCTAAGCTAGTGGGAGGTTAGAATCCAAAAAGGAAAACAACCCTAACATAAGGAGAGAGCCGAATCTGATTCAGATATCGACCCCCGTACATACACGTGTGACCGGAACGACCGGCTTCCTCACTCCCTGGTTAGCACTTGTTAGAAGTCCCACAGTGGGAACTTAACACAATCTCTCACAAGTAAGTGTTTAAGTCCAGTTAGACATACAAGGGAAGCAAGACATAATTCGGCAACACATACCACAACTAAACACACATAGCCGAGGTTAGAACGTTCTTTAAGTTAAAACGTTGAAATCGGGTACCGCTCTCTTACGTATCCTAGCTTGGTCAACTAACGGTTAGTACGTATTCAAGGTTAACGGTACCGGCACACATTCGACACAGTAAAAATAATTGCTGTAAACTCATTTCATGATTTGATCTTACAAGGTCATAAACACGCAGAAAAACAAACAACACATAAGCCGGTGTAAACCGGTAGGCAACAGACTGCAAGAAAACCATACCTTGGTCCTTGCTGTGATTGTTTTCCACCGTTGGAGAATCCTATACACATTTAGTAACGTCGGTTAAATAATGTGCTAGACTTTTATTAATTTGTTACTTCACATTCCTTGTTTATTTTTCCTTCACACTTTGTCATAACTTTCCATCTTTTAAATAATCATTATAACCCACCTAACTTGTCCTAGATACCCCCCCCCCCGCAAACGGAAGTCAAAACGGGACTCAAACGAGCAAATTATGACCAAAACAGTGACATGTCCGAACTTGTGTCCGGACATCAACGTTCGGACACAAGTCGAGACTTAAAAGAGGAAAACTGATGAATGTCCGAACATGTGTCCGAGCTTCAAAGTTCGGACACAGGTCGAAGCAAAATCTGAGGAAAATTTTCAAGTGTCCGAACTTGTGTCCGAGCTTCAAAGTTCGGACACAGGTCGAGGTAAAACCAAAGGAAAAGTTTCGAGTGTCTGAACATGTGTCCGAGCATCAAAGTTCGGACACAGGTCGAAGCAAAATCAAAGGAAAAGAGAATGGTGTGTCCGAACTTATGTCCGGACTTACAAGTTTGGACACCATTCGAGACTTGTAAGTCGGACTCGTCCTCGCACCCCGTCCGAACATCAAAGATCGGACGGAAGTTCGGACGCAGCGTAAAACTCAGAAAACTTTAGACGCAACAGGGCATGCCCGAACTTCCACCACTAGTACAGGCGGGTTCATAAGCGACGGTTCGAAACCTTCATAAACGACGGTTCCGAGCCGTGGCTTACGCCGCTGTCGTTTTTGCTATTTTGATGTTTTAAGACGGTTGAAAACCGTCTTTTAAGGGCTCTATTGTGGGCGGGATTTAGTTAGTATAAACGACGGTTGTATTGGTTAACCGTCGCTTATTATATACTTTAAACTACGGTTAGTCATCTAACCATCGTTTAAATATACTTTTCGACGCGCCTAAAACAGTTGTAAACGACGGTTCTCGTTTAGAACCGTCGCTTATTAGGTACTTTATAATACAGTTCTTGTTGAACCGTTGTTTTTTCCTTTTTCCCTCGCACGCTTATTAGGTACTTTATAATACGGTTCTTGTTGAACCGTCACTTAAAGTATATTTTTTTTTCCAGTTTTTCCCTATTTCCAGATTACATATACACATCCAAAAAACCAGAAAACCTGTACAACAACAATCCCAATAAATCACACACTACATAGATACCTCTGCTGTAACTCAACTTTTTTTTATAGTTAACAAAAGTACCACCAGTACATGCTTCAAGTATAGCATTCAAAAACAAAACACTGATGAACGATCGATTACCACATCTGAAAATTAAACTACCAATTTCCACGTCCAACCATAACATTCATTCGACCAACATAACAAAGCTAAACGGAGATATCCATGTTTTTAGCAGAATCAATCACTTTACTCGTCATCCTAGCTTCATGCGTAACCTAGCAAGCTTGTTGGTGACAACAATGTCAAGCTGTGCAGCTCGCTCAACAATCTCCTTTCTCTTCCTGGTTGACACATTGTGTGCAATCTCAGCAAAATGCCCTGCACCCCATTTCCATATCAATCAATTTTTTTTCTACAGAACAAGTAACAACCAATGAAACCCCATAACTACAAAAATCATACCAAATTCAGAATTGTCAAATTCAGAGTAAATCATATAAATACATGTAACTCACCAACTTAAGTAGTAGTCCTGACAGCTGCTTCACTAGTTTGTCCTTGTTCTGGATCCTTGAAACACTTTAGGATGAACAAAGATGTTTGCTCTCTGATTAATTGCAAATCTTTAGTCGAATAAGTTTTGCCTGCGTTCTTAAAATATGCACGAACCTGTAAGAACAAGCATAACACACCATATTGAATATTTTAGATAGTTAAACCGGACGTGTAATTAAGATGCAGCAGCCAACTATTAGATGCACAAGAGAAGAGGCCGAAGCCAACACAGTACACATGCAAGAGAGGGAGATTGAGCTATTAACATACTACACTAGCGACCGAACTCAACAATAAAACTGTGAGAAATATTAGATTAACTACACCTTGGATTGGATAAATTCCCCGGAAAACACCAGCAATGTGTATATATATATATAAACATTTATACACGTTTTAAACATAATGGTGAAACATAAATATATATAGAAAACATATTTGAAAGTATTAATACCTCATCATCCTTTGTCAGCTCCTCTATATGCGTACAAATTTCATACATGTATCGTAGTACAAAAAAAACCGCAACTCCTCGAATCATTTTGCCTTGGACACTGTGACAAGTTTAAAAGAAAAAAAACAAAGTAGTAGCTTTGTAAGTATACGTAATCAACTTATTGTAGAAAAATATATATATGTTTCAGTAGTATGTACCTCAAGATGGACGACCGAAAATCGATTGAACTGTTCAAGGACTGTGTCCGTATGAGCTCTATTACACACAAAAACAATTCATTAATCCGTGTGCTTCTTCAAATAGAAAGTTATTTTGAAACAATTACTTACAAATATTAACGAATAACACTTACGTTTTGATCAACTCATCCACGTGGAGCTCACGATACATCCTTAACGGGTCAAGCACAAGCAATTGAGAGGTATCCACAGAGAGCATAAGTAGTAGCCAATGGTTACTACAATTGTAATATTTATAAGAAGTGAAATTAGTAATAGAATTCTTACTCACAAATTAACCACAACGAAAGAAATTCAATGGGAAGAGAAGTACTACTCACATCTGATGGAAGGGCATCATGAGGTATTTACTACCTTTATCAACAGCCTTCTTTATGCAGTGTGTGACATAGTGCTGGAATGTGGTGGGGTCTCTATTAACCACAACAAGCGATAAGGACTCAGGGCATAAGAATGTCAGCATGCCACCCAATTTTTTATAACGCAATTTAGCCATCAGATACCTTTAAAAAAATTAAGCAACGGAGAGAAATCAGGGAAATCATCAAAATATTTATTTTTAATTGATTTAAAGATATTTTGAGATGTGAGAAACAAACACTTACATGCAATATACTTGGATGATAGATATATTCAACATATCTCTGCACAGCATCTCCTTGATGTCCACAAAGTCTATCAATGTCGTTCGTTGCTCATCGTTGTAACACCCCAACTCAATCCAAATGTGGTCTCGCAACTTAACAGCATATAAATATACATGTCACAGCGGAATTCTTTACACTCCAGGACCTTGCCACGGTCTGACTACAGAATATACCGAACATTAGTACATAACAACCTTAACCAATTACATTTCCTTCTTACAATCCCCCTCACATCCTATACATCTTACTAACTCAATTGCCATACGAGTGTACATGCACAACTCGTAGACCGCACTTAACCCTTAACACTTGTACCCCTTCTTACTCTCGCGACGGCCGCCACCTGATGTTCACCTGTGTAGTAAAAACAGCCCCCAAAGGGGGTTGCAGAATGGATTTATCGTGAGTGATTAGAAGAGGTGTAGTTATTAAAAGAAAGAAATTAATACTCAAAATATCCGTCGGGCTGCAAATTAAAACCCGGTCGTAGTAGTGTAGAAGACAGAAGCGGCCGGGGTCAAACCATGGGACTTATAGCGAGCTAAAGTAGTTCCTAAGCTTGTCACAAAAGGGGGGAAGTTAATTGACTTGTTTTTAGAGAATTAAAAGAGCAGATTAAATTACTGAGTGCAGATGAATTAAATGGAACTCCGGGTTCAGGTTTTATTAATCTGATTAATTATGCTATCTCTACCGGTTTAATATATTAGTTTGGCAAAATTCCTGTTATTATCCTAAGGACTAAGTCATAGACCCTTAAGAACTCGTTTACCAGAAAATGCTCGGTCTAATCAAGGTTCGAGCAAAACTTGTAAACGGACGTTAAATTCAAGGAATTATAATTGCATCTGTAAATACTAACTATTAAATCATAATAAGTTTTCTCCAGATTTACGGCTTAAATAACCTGTCTATTTATCACCTGGTCTGATCAAAATAGACTTAGGAAAGCATTTTAATAAATTCATGTAACTTATTAAAATGGTGAGAGAAAACCTTTAAGCGTAACAAACTATTTTTATTTTAACGGGTAGAAATTTATTACAAACTAACAAACCATAATTAAAACCCTTGCCCGGAGTATATCCTCTTAGCCCGACATATTTAAGACAGAATAAGAAGTAGAGGAATACATCTGAAAAGATGTTTATTTCCGCTCCGCTATTATCTGCTAATATTTTTGGCAGAGGTTGGACATAATAACAATAGGAGATGCGTGGATGATGAATGGAGAAAATGAAGAGGAAGAAGAGAGTGGGAGCATACGTAGGATTTTTGTAACTAAAATGAGAGATTTGAGTGTTGAGTTTGGGGTGGTACGTGTGTATTTTTGGTTTGAAAGTGTAGTGTTTTATATAGAGGAAGGGCTCATTAATTGCAGGGGACAGCTGAATACGTGTGAGAGAATTAAGGGGAGTAGATGAAGAAGTCGACAAGCAAGTCGACGGGTTCCAGAAACAAGTCGACAGCAAGTCGACGTGGAGAAGAGGCTCGAATTAAATTCACGTCCGCATGGCTACCTCATCAGCGTCCGCCTCTGTAGCATGCGGACGTCTCTGTGCTCGTTCTTTGTCCGCGCCAGTGTCCGCAAAATCATGCGGGCACTCCCGTGTCTCCCGCCTCTTGCGTCCGCCTCCAAGACCTCAGAGGCGTCCGCCTCAAAACCAGGCGGACACAAGGTTTTGACTCCTTTCTTCTGCGAACTTTGACGGCTCTAGATTCTTCGTTTGGACTCCGTTTCCTGAGCCGTTTGCGTCTATACGTTCGTCTCTTCGTCTAATTTACTCCCAGCTTGGTTTTCCTCATATTAAACCAATAATTTTGTGAGATAAACAATAAAACATAAACTAGAGGAAAACTAACCGAAGTGGAGAAATGAGCAAGAAAGTGCTAATATTATACATGAAATACAACCTAATAAACATGCTCATTTGGACACTTATCACACCCCCACACTTATCTTTTTGCTTGTCCTCAAGTAAAACCATGTACCTAAGCAAGTAGGAAATGCTCAATACTAACAATATTTTATGAAGGGTAGGATAAAAAGTCAATAGTTTATGATCTCTAAAACTTATTGAGGAGTGTGAAAATTATTGCTGGTGGCATAGGTGTGCTCAAGGTGAAAAACAAAATTTAGAATTTCGGGGTATGATCTAAGGTACTCAATGTTTCTTTTGTTTTGGTGACCCGAGAACTTTTACCATGGCCAACTTCTCTCAAGAATGGGCATTGAGGAGAAAATAAAAGGAAGAAAAGATTATGCATTTGCTTCACTTTTGCATGAGGGATGAGAAAATGTAGGCATAATGCCTTTGTATTCAGGAACACTCAACTCTCTTTGTTGGTTACCAATGGTTGTCCGAAAGTCCCTTATTTTTGTATAATTCTTTTTTTTTTTAACAGAGAAATACCCCTTAGCAATCCCTAAGAGAGAACAGAAAGAAACCCTGAGCAATAAAATCCAACCATTTGCAGATTATTTGGTCACACCGCATATAAAAATGCTCCTCAAAAGTAATCAAATGTAAAAATTTTAAAAATTTGTACCCTTTATCCTACAATTCATAATAGTATTAGTTTTTAAAGAGAACAACCTACATTAGCAGGGTACATAATTCAATTTTAACAAATGCGAGGTAAGCAGAAGATAAGCAGAGAGACTTAACAATTTAAGCATTTAGATGTCCTAGGTTCTTCCCCCACACTTAGCTCAAGCAATGCCCTCATTGCGTAGATGAAATAAAATTAATAGGGCAAGCAAAGTAAAGGAAAGAGTGTACTCCCCAGATTTCGTAGAGTGTGTAGAGCTCCCCCACACTTGAGTGTTGCTGTGGAATGTCATGAATTAACCTGTAAAGAATATTCTACACAGCGAGAAGAACTCAAGTGAAGCCTGCATTTTATTATAGCAAATAAAAGGGAAATATAGTACAAAAAGGAAAAACATATAAATTAAAGGAAAGATAAAAGATAGATAGTGGGTTGCCTCCCACCGAGCTGCCCGGGTTTAACGTCTCTAGCTAGACGTATTTGACCAAGTTTTAGTTTGGAGAAGATTCAGGGCGAATTGTCCTGCTGTTCTTGGACAAAATAAGTTGCAGATAGGTTAGTTGAAATATTGGAATGAGAATTATACCTTTTAAGACGTGCCCCGTTGACCTTGAAAGTTTCGCCTTGTTTGTTCTGGAGTTCAAAGGCACCGTACGGGGTTACACTAACAATTTGAAAAGGGCCGGCCCAATGTGACTTGAGCTTCCCAGGGAAAATCCTTAATCTCGAGTTATATAAGAGAACCCAATCACCAATTTCGAATTCCTTCTTGAGGATCATCCTGTCGTGGAACTTTTTGGTGCGCTCTTTATAGATCTTAGCATTCTGGAAAGCCTGATCTCGCAGCTCTTCTAATTCGGATAACTGGAATTTCCTCTTCTCTCCTGCAGAAGTCATGTCAAAGTTTAGGGCTTTGATTGCCCAATATGCTTTATGCTCCATCTCTACAGGAAGGTGGCATGCTTTTCCATAGACCAGCTTAAAAGGAGACATCCCGATGGGAGTCTTGAATGCAGTGCGGTAAGCCCAAAGCGCATCATCCAGTTTAAGTGCCCAATCCTTCCGTGATGAGTTAACCGTCTTCTGAAGGATCCATTTTAACTCTCGGTTGGAAACTTCTGCTTGACCGTTTGTCTGGGGGTGATAAGGTAAAGCTACCTTGTGACGTACCCCGTATTTAACCATAAGTGCTTCAATAAACGGTTGCAGAAATGAGTTCCTCCATCACTAATAATAATCCTGGGCACGCCGAAACGGGTAAAATGTGCTTTTTGAGGAATCTTGTTACTGTCTTTGCATCGGCATGATGACACGGTACAGCTTCCACCCACTTTGACACATAATCAACTGCCACCAGAACATATTCGTGGCCCTGTGAGGAAGGGAACGGTCCCATGAAATCTATGCCCCAACAATCAAAGAGCTCTACTTCTAGTATCCCTTGTTGCGGCATCTCATGTCTCCTGGATGTGTTACCCATTTTCTGACAATTATCACATTGTCTGCAGAATTGGTACACATCTTTATGAAGGGTTGGCCAATAAAAACCTGAGGCCAGGATCTTAGCAGCGGTCCTCGTGGGTCCATGGTGACCTCCGGCTTCCCGAGAATGACAAAAGTGAATGACGCTTGAAACCTCTTCTTCCGGGAGACATCGTCGAATTAACCCATCAGCACTAACTCGGAACAAGTACGGGTCCTCCCAGAAATAATGCCTCGAGTCAGAAAGAATTTCTTCTTCTGGGAGTAGGAAAAATCGTAGGGTACTGTTCCTGAGACTAAATAATTGGCCAGGTCTGCGTACCATGGCTCCTGTACTTTGGTGATGGAGAAGACAGTCTCGTCGGGGAAGAATTCGTTGATGGGCACACTATCCGTAGGAGTCACCAACCTAGAGAGATGGTCGGCGACGACATTCAGTTTCCCGCTCTTATCTTTGACTTCGATGTCAAACTCTTGAAGTAGAAGAATCCAGCGCAGTAAGCGAGGCTTGGCTTCTTGTTTTGTGAATAAGTATTTGAGAGCGGAGTGATCTGTATGCACGATGACTTTGCTTCCCCATAAGTAAGATCTGAACTTATCGAGGGAGAAAACTATAGCCAAAAGTTCTTTTTCGGTGGTCGTATAGTTTTTCTGCGCGTCGTTCAGTGTTCTGCTAGCATAGGCGATCACTCTCAAGATTTTCTCTTTCTTTTGGCACAGAGCTGCCCCCACGGCATAGTCACTTGCGTCACACATGATCTCAAAAGGAAGAGACCAATCAGGTGGTATGACTACAGGTGCTGTCACCAATTTTTGTGTTATTGTTTGGAATGCAGCTGAACATCTTTCATCAAAATGAAACGGGGCATCTTTCTGTAGCAGGTCGGTCAAAGGTTTGCTGATTTTGGAGAAGTCCTGAATAAACCGCCGATAAAATCCTGCATGCCCTAGAAACGCTCGTATATCTCGAACTGTAGTTGGTGCTGGTAACTTCTCAATAACCTCTACCTTGGCTTTATCCACTCTATCCCTTTTGCTGATATTTTATGTCCAAGGACGATCCCGTCCTTGACCATAAAATGACACTTCTCCCAGTTTAAGACGAGATTCGTATCCTCACACCGTCTCAGGATCAAATCTAGTTGTGCCAAGCATTTGTCGAAACTAGAGCCATAGACTGAGAAATCGTCCATGAAGACTTCTATGCTCTGCTCGATGAAGTCAGCAAATATTGCTTGCATACATCTCTGGAAGGTAGCAGGGGCGTTGCATAGACCGAAAGGCATTCGTCGGTATGCAAAGGTACCGTAAGGACAAGTGAAGGTTGTCTTGTCCTGGTCCTCAGGTGCGATTGGTATTTGAAAATAACCCGAGAACCCATCTAGAAAACAGTAGTACTCTTGCCCTGCAAGTCGTTCCAACATCTGGTCGATGAAGGGGAGAGGGAAATGATCCTTCCTGGTGGCCAAGTTCAAACGCCGATAATCAATACACATGCGCCATCCTGTGATCTTTCTTTGAGGGATAGTCTCTCCCTTTTCATTAATAACAGCTTCGATGCCCCCCTTCTTAGGGACAACTTGAACAGGACTGACCCATGGACTGTCAGAAATTGGATAGATGATGTCTGCGTCAAGGAGTTTCAGAACCTCCTTTCGAACTACCTCCTTGAGGTTAGGGTTTAGCCGGCGTTGAGGTTGTCGGATAGGCTTGAAGTTTTCCTCCATGTAAATATGGTGCGTGCAATAGGAGGGATCAATTCCTTTGATATCAGCGATAGTCCACCCGATTGCTGTCTTGTGCTTTTTAATACCTCAAGTTTCTTTCCTCCTCGGAATTCAGAGAAGAGGAAATAATGACAGGCAAATGGTCATTTTCAGCTAGGAAGGCATACTTGAGGTTAGAGGGTATTTCTTTAGCTCGAGTTCAGGTGGTTGCTCGATGGGAATTGATTTTTGAGGTTTTCTGTCGAGTTCTTCGATTGGTGGCCGGAACGATTGATAACCGGCCCTTCCTTTTCTACGTACGCCAGCATGGCGTTAACTTCTGGATCCTCCATCTTTTCTTCTAGAGAAGTAAGTAATACTTGCTCTAGGGGTTCAGTTTCAGCTTCCTGGATGGAAGATGGAAAATACGTGTCCTCCTCTGTAGCAAAATCGCCTTCCTCCTCCTCGTCATCTGTGAATCCCACCGTCTTAGCATGAGGAGAAAAGTTTGAGCTTTTCTTCATCATTTTTGCATGTCGAATTCAATCGTCTCATCTTCGTACCGAAGAGTGATTTTCCCGTCGTGGACGTCAATGATAGCTTTGGCGGTACTTAGAAACGGTCGACCTAGAATCAGGGGAACCTCGACATCGTCATCCATTTCTAGAATGACGAAATCAGCTGGAAAGATGAAGCGAGACACTCCAACTACCAAATCTCGGACTATGCCCATGGGCTTGATCTCTGATCTGTCTGCTAGTTGGAGTTTAAAAGGAACCGGTTGCATTTCTCCTCCTTTAACTTTCAAGAAGGTGGCGTATGGCATGATATTAATGCTGGCTCCTAGGTCGCATAGACCACTTCCACAATCCACCCCGCCTATAAAGCACGGGATCACGGGATTTCCCGGATCTGTTTGTTTAGGAGGGAGTGCTCGAAGAAGGGCTGCAGAACATTCCTCTGTCAGGTGCACTGTCTCCTTTCCAGGTTTCTTTTTCTTCTTTGTCAAGAGATCCTTGAGGAATTTTGCATAGTTAGGCATCTCTTGTAAGCATCGATCAGAGGTATGTCGAGGGTTAGTTTCTTGAAAATACTCAAGAACTTGGAGAATTGCTCATCAAGATGTTTCTTTTTCATTCTGTTCGGAAATGGGAGTTCATTGTTTTTATGAGTGGAGGTTGGGATGTCGAGGGTAATTCGAGATGGAGGTGGAGTAACAGGAGTAGGAATTGGGATTTCTGAGGGAGGTAAAGTTGGTTTGGTGGTTTCATCAACATTGATATAGGAATCTTCAAGATTTTCTTTTTCTTTTCCGTTGGTGGCAAGTTCCCTTCCACTCCTTAAAGAGACTGCACACAAGTTTGTTGATTGTGATGTGCCATCGTCTATAAGGACTGAATTTGCTTGTTCCTTTTGGATTAGTCTGTGAAGGGAATTGACCAGGTGGTCTTTGTTGAGTGAGTAGCTGTTGGATTTGAGATTGCAAGGCTTTTTGATCTTTGCGCAGAGCTGCGACCTCTTCTTGCGTATCTCGTGATTTACCCATCATCGCCTTAAACATTCCTGCATCTGAGACATATCAGACTCAGGATTCGAAGGAGGTGGAGCTGGTCGGCTCGATGAAGCTTCATTGCCGTAAGGCTGTTGTTGATATTGCCTTGGCCTCCTTGGAAATTGGACTGAGGTCTGTAATTTTGGGATGTTTGTAGGGTATGTGGGTTTTGGATATTTCCGGTGTTTGAGTAGCTAAGGTTGGATTGCATGTTACGTTGCCATGGTTGTCTGTATCCTGAATTGTTGGTGATGTAGTTTGCTTCCTCCGCTGCTTTCATTTCTTGTAGTTGGGGGCATTGATCATATTCATGAGGCCCGCAACATTGTACAAGAAATTGTTGGTGACGTTTGAGATTGAGGAGCATAGCCTGGAGGGGTAGTAGGTGGTCGGGAAATCATTGACTTAGCTTGCTGAGGGAAGGAATTCATAGCCATCTGTTCGACCACTTTCTGTAGAGTGCTCACTTTTGTTGCTTGCTGAGCATTGCTTTCCATGAGTTGCTCATGGCTTTTCATTAATTGATCGAACTTGTTATCACTTTCCCCGACATGATATAATCCTGGAGTACCGCTCCTTGATCCACCGGAGGCCCAGTCTCTAATTTCCTCACAGAGAGACTCCATGCTGTTCAGAAATTGTGCTCCCGGCTTTTTCAGAACGTCAGCCCCTAACGAAGATAACACCATTGTTCTGCACGGACCGATCAAGCCTTGTAAACAATTGTGATAGTTCTTTTCTTCGTCAGACCGTGGTGAGGACAAGTGAGTAGTAGACCTTTGAAACGGTCCCAAGTTTCACAAATATTCTCCGACCCTGGTTGCTTAAAATTATAAATTTCAGCAATCATCTCCAAAGTTCGGCTCGGAGGTAGGAATTTGTCATAGAACTTGGTGGCCATGTCGTCCCAGGTACCAATGGTACTCGGTGTTAAGCTGTGATACCACTTGCTCGCGTTTCCCGTCAGGCTGTGTGGGAATAAAGACAATCTTGCATATTGAAGTACTGCGTCGGTTGCAGTAAGGCTATTGGCATGTTGTAAGAATTTTGTAACATGCAACAGGGCTTCGTCTGGACTGGTGCCATCAAACATGCCCAACTCCTTCACACATCGAATTGATGATATGGCTTCAGCTTCTGCCACTCATCGTATTCGGATGGGCTAAGGTGAGGAAGGATGATAGCAGGCTGTTGTCCTTGGTTAGACGGCCTGTTGATATTTCGAACCGTTGCTGGTGTAGCTGCCATGTTAGCTTCCGGGTCAGAATCTATCACTGTGTGGTATTTCGTTGAGTTCGTCTCTGCCTGAGATTGCGCAGAAAGGTTCTCTCGATTTCTGGGATGTAACCAACCGTGTGATTAATATTCTCTGGGAGGCTCTGTGACCTGGTGAAAGGCATACACCACTCAAAACAGAGAAAAGAACTGGTTATACGTTAGAATAATAAAAATGTTAGGAATTAGTAGACAGAAATTTAAAGTTAGTAGTTAGTATACAATGGAAAGAAATGACAATGGAACGAAATAACAATGGAACGAAATGACTGGAATTTTATTAGTAGTTAGAGACAATGGAACGAAATGACAATGGAACGAAATGACAATGGAACGAAATGACAGAAATAAATAACAATAATATTAACAAATTAGTAGTCAGATGTCCAAGTCAGATCAGAAGTTAGATGTCCACTGTCCAAGTCAGATGTCCGAGGTTATATGTCCAAAATTGGATTAACAGTTTTTTTTAGTAGATTAACAGATTATTGTAATTAAAACAGGTGAATTAACCGGGGCTTAGGGACTAGATTAAATCAAGTCCCCGGCAACGGCGCCATTTTGCAGATGGATTTATCGTGAGTGATTAGAAGAGGTGTAGTTATCAAAGAGAGAAATTAATACTCAAAATATCCGACGGGCTGCAAATTAAAACCCGGTCGTAGTAGTATAGAAGACAGAAGCGGCCGGGGTCAAACCGTGGGACTTATAGCGAGCTAAAGTAGTTCCTAAGCTTGTCACAAAAGGGGGAAAGTTAATTGACTTGTTTTTAGAGAATTAAAAGAGCAGATTAAATTACTGAGTGCAGATGAATTAAATGGAACTCCGGGTTCAGGTTTTATATAATCTGATTAATTATGCTATCTCTACCGGTTTAATATATTAGTTTGGCAAAATTCCTGTTATTATCCTAAGGACTAAGTCATAGACCCTTAAGAACTCGTTTACCAGAAAATGCTCGGTCTAATCAAGGTTCGAGCAAAACTATGTAAACGGACGTTAAATTCAAGGAATTATAATTGCATCTGTAAATACTAACTTATTAAATCATAATAAGTTTTCTCCAGATTTACGGCTTAAATAACCTGTCTATTTATCACCTGGTCTGATCAAAATAGACTTAGGAAAGCATTTTAATAAATTCATGTAATTTATTAAAATGGTGAGAGAAAACCTTTAAGCGTAACAAACTATTTTTATTTTAACCGGTAGAAATTTATTACACAACTAACAAACCATAATTAAAACCCTTGCCCGGAGTATATCCTCTTAGCCCGACATATTTAAGACAGAATAAGAAGTAGAGGAATACATCTGAAAAGATGTTTATTTCCGCTCCGCTATCTTATCTGCTAATATTTTTGGCAGAGGTTGGACATAATAACAATAGGAGATGCGTGGATGATGAATGGAGAAAATGAAGAGGAAGAAGAGTGGGAGCATACGTAGGATTTTTGTAACTAAAATGAGAGATTTTGAGTGTTGAGTTTGGGGTGGTACGTGTGTATTTTTGGTTGAAAGTGTAGTGTGTTTATATAGAGGAAGGGCTCATTAATTGCAGGGGACAGCTGAATACGTGTGAGAGAATTAAGGGAGTAGATGAAGAAGTCGACACAAGTCAAAGTCGACGCGGAGAGAGGCTCGAATTAATTCACGTCCGCATGGCTACCTCATCAGCGTCCGCCTCTGTAGCATGCGGACGTCTCTGTGCTCCGTTCTTTGTCCGCGCCAGTGTCCGCCTCAAAATCATGCGGACACTCCCGTGTCTTCCGCCTCTTGCGTCCGCCTCCAAGACCTCAGAGGCGTCCGCCTCAAACCAGGCGGACACAAGTGTTTTGACTCCTTTCTTCTTCTGCGAACTTTGACCGGCTCTAGATTCTTCGTTCGTGGACTCCGTTTCCTGAGCCGTTTGCGTCTATACGTTCGTCTCTTCTTCGTCTACTTTACTCCCAGCTTGGTTTTCCTCATATTAAACCAATAATTTTGTGAGATAAACAATAAACATAACTAGAGGAAAACTAACCGAAGTGGATAAATGAGCAAGGAAAAGTGCTAATAGTTACATGAAATACACCTAATAACAATCTATTTGGACACTTATCAGGGGTCAGCACGATGCTGGTACGATCCTCTCATGGCCCAAGCTAACGTGGCTACGACGAATTGTCGATAGCATGGAGGTTGATTAGATGCACAACATAATAGTAAATGCTGTAAACAACAATCCAAATATGAACAATCAAGTTCACACACAATGAACGACTTAACGCATTCCCTTAATTAGAGATTAGTTTTATTTAACTCCTTAAGTAATGTCCCTCTTAATCTTAGTCCATCCTTATCTCACCTCAATCTTACTCTTATCTTATCTTAGAAACAACCACCCTTTCATAAGGAGTGGATGTAGCTTACTTAGTCTTAGTTAATCAAACCATCCTTTAAAGAGGAGTGGTTGCAACTTATCTTAACCTTACCTTAATCTTAATCTTAATAATACAAACCATCCTTTAAAAAGGAATGGTTGCAACTTATCTTAACCTTACCTTAATCTTAATCTTAACTTATTCTCAGTATACAACCGTTCCGGAAGGGAATGGTTGTAGCTTAATTCGAACCTGGGATTTAGGTGATCCCACCGCACCATCTTAATGCCACTACTCTGACGGGATCCATCGTAGCTGAGCCGGCAACCGGCCCTAGGCTCAAGTCCGAAGACAAGTCCTTAAGCGGAGGGTGGATCTGATTCAGATACCGTCCCCCTTTTTCCTTAGCATGCATGACCGGAGATCGTTCCCGGGTTTCCTCACTCAAGTTCCAGTTAGTAATAGTCTCAAACCATGTTTGTTGGTTAACCTCTTCGGTTATATCAACCCATATTAGGGAGCATTCCTAGTCTCACTCAATTCCTTACTAAACGTTGGTTAGTAAGTTCCCACGATATGTTGTGTTAGTTTTCAAACATCACACAACAATACAATAATCATAATTCCGGTTGCATGCTTTTTGTTTAGTGAGCACACAAACAAATGGCACACAAGCGAGGGACAACCTCGTTAGCAAAGCAGGTTCACAGAGAGAAGAAGGGTACCATTCACCGTTGGTCGTTCGGTTGGCTACTCTCTTCCGAGTCCAAAATCCCAAGTCCTAAAACATTCATTTAGTTTTAGGTTGTTAATCACTTAACTTAATTCAACTTACTTAACCTACTTAACTTACTTAACTTACTCAACGATCCCCACTATCACCTCTTAAGTCTTACAACTTAATCTTACAACTTAACCTTAAACTTTTAAGTTTATACTTAACTTAACTTAATCCCTTAAGTTCTTAGGGTCCTAATCATTACCACCCTACCAAAGGTATACCTTATTACCTATTACCATCCTTAGAATTAAAAATTTCTTTTTTTTTTAGGCTCGACCGAACTTCCGACCGACCTTACCTAAGGTCGGTCCATTCCAGAACCCATTACCGTTTGAAAATTTCACCCCGACCGACCTTGCAAGTCCGGTCCCAAGGTCGGTCCATTCCCGAGAGTTTCCCCATGGGATTTTTAAGCCCGACCGAACTTGCCAAGTTCGGTCCCATGTTCGGTCGGTTCCAGAGACTCAATTCTTACACAAAATATAAGCCCGACCGAACTTGTAAGTCCGGTCCCCAAGTTCGGTCGGTTCCAGAAACTTTCTCCGCATGTTCCCCCATGTGTCCTAATACCATTTAGGCACTTAAACTCACCTTAGAACTTCCACCAAACTCTCCAAAACAACTTCTAAGGATCTTCTCAAACATTTACTAAATTCTTACAAACACTCCTAACATTTGTCATATAATTCCTTACATTTCCAACATGTACATTTTGTCTAAAACTTTAACTATCCCAAGTGTTTCTATTCAACCCATATAACTCCTCCTTAACATCATTGCACTCCATCTTGCTAGTTAAACCTTCCAAGGTCATCTTGCATGTCCATGCACAATTTCTCTTCTTTTCATTTGTTACTCTTCACTCCTAAACTCTTGAGCTTACTTATACATTCTTTTATTCACTTACTCACCTTCCTCATGATCACACGCTCTTTTACATTCCTAGTCATTTTCCTTGACGTTTGACAACATTCTCCCACACCTTTCTCTTCCATCACCTAAGTCCACTTATTACAATCTAAACTAAAACCTTGTTGTTCCACTACTAGCATCATCACTACTTAGACAAGCTTCCCAAGACTTTCATTGATATATTCCCAAGTTCATACCTAAATCACCTTAAGCATTATACACCTTTCCTTAAAACTTATGCACAAGTCTTACCATTCCTCATATCATGACTTGGTGTGTTCAATGCACCCATCTAAACTCTAATTTCCTCATAGACCATCCTAGGTCATTCTAAACCTCAAGAACTCCTTAGTTCACTAATTTCCACTCAAATTCCTCATAATGACTCCTAGTAAATCCTAGGTCATATTAATTCACCACCATCACCTAAACACTTATTTTCTACTCAAATTTCGCCATAGCTCCTCTAGCATCTTATCATGCCCAAACACATTATTTTTCCTCATTCAACCATCTCACACACATCAAGTTCTTTCCCATCATATCTTCTCACCCAAACCAACTCAATCACATCAAACTCATCATATTGCAATAATCTTAAATTGCATAGCACTAAGGCTCTTAAATGACATGGCTCTTAGGCCCTTAAATAACTTAAACTTAAACACTGAATTTCCCACATATAAAAGCTTTCAACCTGCAAATACACCCATCAATCTCATAGTAATTATAATGCTCTTAAAATCCATCTTAAACTTATATTACTAACTCATTCCCATTGGCTCCTTAGTCACAAGTTCACAAGCTTATTTAAGTTCTTTTCTTAGGTTACATAACCCATTACCTAATGTAAGCCCTAGGCTACATTGGTACCCATCTATAACTCATTCCTTAAACCTTAACCACCATTAGGTAAGTAATTTACCTTGTTTTCTCAAGCTTATCTTATCTTCCTCCTTAGACCTTCTTCTTGAATGAATATCGGCCACCACTTAAACTTCCTTTGCCAATGTTCTAATCAATATTCAATGACTCTCATGAGTACTAAACAATACACTAACCTCAAGGAATGAAAACCTAGGTTAGAAATGTGTTCTAAGGCATAAAAGTGGATGATTACCTTTGAAGTCTCAAGATAGACTTTGGCATTGAATGAAATAGGACCTCCACTAGTCCTTGGTGAATAAATCAAGCTAGAACAAGGCATAATAACAAGGCCCCATGAGTAGTAATTTTCGGCCATGTGAAAGGAATGATGGAAACATGGTTTTCCTTACATTTTCTTTACCTTAAGAGAATGGAGAAGTTAATGAGCTCTTCAAACTTGATTTTCCTCCATCAATGGAGTTTCCTCTTGGCACCGAAATGAAGCTTTGAAGGATTTGAAAAGATAGAAAGCTAGAGCTTAAGCTAACTAAGAATAATGTGTTTAGTTTTTGATTTGGAGCTAAAATGAGTAAGTTGTTGCCAAAGCAAGGTGGTGGTGCCATGGGTGCTGCTCCTACGTGAATGAAGGGAGGAAGAAGATGGTGAAATCGTTGGAAGAAGAGAAATGAAGAGAGAGAAGAAGAAAGGTGGCTAATATAAGATATTTGCTTTAATAAAGTAAATAGTACTCCTTTACTTATCTCTTCTTTTCTTCCTTATTTGACTACTTATGGTGACTCATCCCTTACAAAACCGGCCCCCATCTTAAATAAGGCTAGTCATGGTCTTTATTGACCAACTAATTAGCTTATATTGATTAAAGACAAACTAGTCACTATTTGGCACTATTCACTAATTAGTGCACATATTCGTGAAATTTTTGATTTCCCATTGATTTAGACTTCCTAATGTGATACTAATTAGTACACATGTTGATTAAAGAGTAATTATGGACATCTAGCTACTCAAAACTCAATTCTAAGACAATTTCTCAAAAATGTGCTTTAAGACTTCTTAAAGCACATTTTGTATTTAACTTGTTTTCAAGCTTGGTTTTCTTTGGTAATTGGTTTAAAATGACCATTAGAATATTACTAAGGTCTTTTCATGATATTTGGGTACTCACCCAAGTCTCTCTAAGCTTAGAGCACATTTTTGCCCTAATTGCCCTTAAGGCACTTTTTGTTTTCCCTGGTTTAAATTGTCTACCAATCTTTCTAAGGCATATTCTAGCCTTACTACATCATAAGTTGATGTTTACTTAGCATACTTAGGTTTGGGGTATTTCAATCTACCCCCCTTAAAAGAACTTTGTCCCCAAAGTTCCCATGCATCTTTTCTTATTAGAATACATGTCTTACCTCATTCCTTAGATCATATAGATCATACTTATGTATGCTTAATCTCATTGGATCATTTGATCCGCCATATTCTTATACTTAAATATCACACAACATGCTTAAGCATGTGTAGCACTCAAAATTCTTTTTGTTCCTTTTTGATGATTAAAACATTCACATAACTTCCAACGTATTCTCCCATGTCACCGGTCCGTAGACAATGGCTCATTCATCCTCGTCACCATGGGCCAGAATACAAAGCACACTTCTCTCCCCATGTCACTGGTCCGAAGACAAAGGCTCGTGCGTCCTCGACTTCATGGGCGAGACTCAGTAAAAAGGTATTCCTTTTTACGAGGTCATGTGAGGAATAATTCCTCTAATTAAAAATACAAGCAACTCCAATTTCATTTTATCCTAAGGCCTCTGTCCATAGTGTGATTTAATTGTGACCACTAGTAGGGAGTTTCAGGAATCATCCAACCCTGACGTGATCAACATCAGTGTCGAACTATCCTTCCACTCCAATTTGTGTTCAGTTTCCCTTGATCCCTAGAAAATCAAGTTCCACCTCCCACGTCATTTTCAAACATCCAAATAATTCACTCATGTCCAATTTTCTATCTTTTTAGTTCATGAAGAGAGAGAAGAAGAAAGGTGGCTAATATAAGATATTTGCTTTAATAAAGTAAATAGTACTCCTTTACTTATCTCTTCTTTTCTTCCTTATTTGACTACTTATGGTGACTCATCCCTTACAAAACCGGCCCCCATCTTAAATAAGGCTAGTCATGGTCTTTATTGACCAACTAATTAGCTTATATTGATTAAAGACTAAACTAGTCACTATTTGGCACTATTCACTAATTAGTGCACATATTCGTGAAATTTTTGATTTCCCATTGATTTAGACTTCCTAATGTGATACTAATTAGTACACATGTTGATTAAAGAGTAATTATGGACATCTAGCTACTCAAAACTCAATTCTAAGACAATTTCTCAAAAATGTGCTTTAAGACTTCTTAAAGCACATTTTGTATTTTAACTTGTTTTCAAGCTTGGTTTTCTTTGGTAATTGGTTTAAAATGACCATTAGAATATTACTAAGGTCTTTTCATGATATTTGGGTACTCACCCAAGTCTCTCTAAGCTTAGAGCACATTTTTGCCCTATTGCCCTTAAGGCACTTTTTGTGTTTTCCCTGGTTTAAATTGTCTACCAATCTTTCTAAGGCATATTCTAGCCTTACTACATGATAAGTTGATGTTTACTTAGCATACTTAGGTTTGGGGTATTTCAATCTACCCCCTTAAAAGAACTTTGTCCCCAAAGTTCCAGTGCATCTTTTCTTATTAGAATACATGTCTTACCTCATTCCTTAGATCATATAGATCATACTTATGTATGCTTAATCTCATTGGATCATTTGATCCGCCATATTCTTATACTTAAATATCACACAGCATGCTTAAGCATGTGTAGCACTCAAAATTCTTTTTGTTCCTTTTTGATGATTAAAACATTCACATAACTTCCAACGTATTCTCCCATGTCACCGGTCCGTAGACAATGGCTCATTCATCCTCGTCACCATGGGCCAGAATACAAAACACACTTCTCTCCCCATGTCACTGGTCTGAAGACAAAGGCTCGTGCGTCCTCGACTTCATGGGCGAGACTCAGTAAAAAGGTATTCCTTTTTATGAGGTCATGTGAGGAATAATTCCTCTAATTAAAAATACAAGCAACTCCAATTTCATTTTATCCTAAGGCCTCTGTCCATAGTGTGATTTAATTGTGACCACTGGTAGGGAGTTTCAGGAATCATCCAACCCTGATGTGATCAGCATCATTGTCGAACTATCCTTCCACTCCAATTTGTGTTCAGTTTCCCTTGATCCCTAGAAAATCAAGTTCCACCTCCCACGTCATTTTCAAACATCCAAATAATTCACTCATGTCCAATTTTCTATCTTTTTAGTTCTTCCTAATCATAATCAATACATCTCCCAAGTGTGGACTCAGTCCATCAAACATTCCCGATTCATCTCTTAGTAATTACCTCAAGATTTAAATTCCTACTAAGTTCTATAACTGTCCCATACCAATTCTCACCATCTTATATCTCACAGCATTACAATTTCCTTCCTCATACTCATATCAAATAAATCTCATAGTGTTATCTTATTCTTATCTCACACATAGTCTCATATCGACTCATACCTCATATATTCTTATTTTTTAAGTCTCCTTAATCCTCTTCCTTAATTCTCTTAACTTGTACTCACACCGGAGTTAACAAGATAGGTACTTAATGTGTATGGTATTCACATCTTCTGTGTGCAATAACCATGATTTATCTCAAAATGTTTATGTAAAACATATTCTCAAATTATTTTGTGCTATGCACACCGTAGTTTATGTACTCAGTACACAAACATACGCTAAGTGGTTTTCGCTCTACCCCCCTTAAAATGGATTACGCCCACGTAATCAGCATTATATCATCTTTGAACATAAGTTCAAGATGTCTAATTCTCACCAAGCATTCTAGCTTCCACGTCATCTATCTTACTTATAATTTGATCATAAATGATTTAGTCTCTGTATCGAGGATTCTTAACGGTACTTATACCGTTTCCTTAACTTAGTTTGGTCTAATCTCAAAGGTAGTGGTCTGCTAGCTTCCGCGCGACTCTGATAATCTTAGGCTGAACTGCTTTTCTTATTCTTCATAGTATTGTATATCCTCATCCTGTATGCTTATGATTTAGTACTAAAGGTTTCTTAATGGACACGTGTTATCTTTATATATACACGGCCTTAATGAGTTGTAACTCGTCTATCTATTCTCCTGGAAGATTTATGCTCATACTCTTAGTATTTTCTCGAATGTCTAGATTGTTCTCCCCACTGACCTTTGGTCTGAGGATGATTCTTAGTCTGAAACTACTGTTTAGTGCATATTGCGCTTTACAGTCTTAATCTCTTACATCTTAAGACATGTCCAATGTCTGTACTTAACAATCCGTGCTCTTCGCACTTCATAGTCCTTAATTATTTGTTCTCTGGTTCCTCTGTGTTGCTGGTTCAACTGAATTCTTCTCTTCGACTGTCTGTGGTAGTAGCTGCTCTTGTGTGATCTTACGTCGTTGTCCGTGGTACGGAGTCGACTACCTCCCGTGTTCTTTACACTACTCGTCTACATGCATGGGGTACCTTACTGGTACATTACTACTTACCCAACTAACTCATAACTGAGCGTGTCAGGCCTGCAAGCCCTATGGGGTGCAGTCGTCCCACGTCTCGTTTTAGTAAACTCATAGTGTCCGTCACACGTTTAGCTATTGCTAATTATGAAGTATTCTGTTGTCGATCTCCTCTTTCATCGTTCCATAATAACATTTATTGTTCTTCTTGAAGTTAATCAAGGGAAGTCCATTTACTGTGTTCTTGGGTATGGTATGCTCCAGCTCCTTTCTGCATTGGTTCTATTTCTTAGTAGCTTAGGTCTCTTTCCATAGAGCCTCTTATCTTCTTTCTCATATTCATTCTATTAGGAATGCACCTCCAGTTCCTTAAGGAATGGGTAGTGTGCTTCCTGTGAAATCTTACCTAACCAGGTCCAGACTACTGGCACCAATGCACAGTCGTCTACCATCTTATTTCCTTACTTATGCTGGTCTTAACTCATAAGTCTAATTGCCTCAGTGTCAATATTTGACGGCTCATACATAATGGTCGCCTTACCGCGCACCATGACTTAATCCACTTATCTAACTATTGTACTCACGACCACTACTATCGTGGTAGTTGGCCCTTACAATGTTGCCCATTAATGGTGCAACCCCTTATTCACTTATTTTCATGTCTTACCTTATACTCAATCCCTTCTCGGTGTAAATACACTGGGAGTTCTCTCATTCCGGTGTATGGCGGTTGCCGTACCGTGCTGTAAAATAGTTGACTCTTAATATGAAGATGTTCTGTTTAAATCGCAGATTCGTAAGTAAGCTGATTTCTCTCACTTTCTCTCATCCTTATGATGTTGTTTACCATGTAATTTAATCGGTTCCTGAAGAAGTCATTCACTGAATCACAAGCTCTTCTGAGCATTGGTTACTTGACATGTCATAATGTGCAATCTCACTGTTTATCTCTGACCATTACTAATTCTTACATCCTGGGTGTTGGATATGGGGTCTATCTGTGCAACCTTCCTTATTACTCAAGTGTATCTGGCATGTTCTAAGGTAATCTCAAGGTTCATAGTTTCCATTTTCTAAATAAAGTGTATTTTATCTCTAACAAGTGAAAGCCCTTTTGAGGGGTTCATTCCCACTCATAGCCTCACAACAAGGAGAGGTATCCCCACCCTAAAAGGCATGGTTCGTTCTCCGCCCCTGTCCTTAGCATTATCTCAATATTCTCTTGGTACCCTTTCTTGGTAATGTTCTTCCCAATCTAAGTTATAGGTTTGTAACTGTTCACATCTACACATTGTAGTTCCTCATGGCTTAAATAAGGTCTCTCACAACTTACTGTACCTCGGCCCTGATGTGGTTAACATCCTCGGCTCGTAGGCTCTTAGTGCTTAATGCCTCAGTTCATTATTTGTACTCTTACTCATCTACAGGTCATCCTTACGAGATTCTGGTTCTTTGATCAATATCCACCATTTGGTTACCTACTAAATGTAGTATCGGGTTTCATAGTAAGTTGCTGCATCCTGCTTCCTGCTATGGAAGTTGTTCAGGTGATCTGAGGTTACTTAATGTCTTTGACAATACTGTCATTTTACTAGACTTATGTCTTTTGGTAGTCAAGGTTAGGTTCGTATTAGGCGTTTGCCTTACGGTGTCCAAGTTGGATATCATCCTGTCGTCTTATACTTCCATCTCAACGCTTCGTTCAACTTCTGTTGACTACGCCACCCATTGATGACCGATCATACTTGGGTGTTAATGAGTTAGACGAACAGTATTAGCTGTCATTCATCAGTTTGTTCGGCTCAACTATGCCCGCTCTGTGGGGGTAGTCCTCTGAGCTTTCCTTCGTGGGATTTGTATATCCTTAACCCTTAGCAGGTTATAGCTTACGTTTTTCTCTTTTACCCTTGTTTTCTGGGTTTTCAAACATCTTCATAGAAGAATGTTGTTATTGGTATTCTTAATGGTCACTGTGGGAGTCTTATCCCGCTTTCGTTGGAAGTCGTTGCTTATACAGTCTCAATCGTATCTTACAATACATCCCTTGTATGTTATTGCTTACATAGTGTATTTGCTCGGATTGTTGAGCGATCTTTTAGGTTCCTCTTTGAGATCCGGGTTGGTGTTCTTACCACACTGTCGGTTGTTTGTTGTACTGTTGCTAACATTTATATGGTTTAATACTTGTTCAAGTTCCGCTCCTGGCTGACTGGTGTGTCACCTCCTCCCATTATGGTCAGGCCGTCGGGCCTTTCCAAGGTCTTATTTTCCTGTTCTTATGGATTTACAATCCGGTATTAATATGTGTTACAACTGTAGCGTTCTCCTATCCCGCCTTGATGGCTTTTCGTGTAGCTTAACCGTGGTAGCACTTGCTATGGCAAGCGCGCCATGCAGGATGGGTTATTGGTACAAGGTACATCGGTAGTGATACTCCCTTCTAATTTCCATGTAATTGGTAGTCCTCGGACTCCTTCGATAATATCTTATTTTGGATATCTGACCATCTGGCAGTTTCCTTGTTGTTTGACAGTACTGTCGTTTATCAGGGCGTTCCTCTTTCTGAGGGAACCCCTTAATATTCTCTTATGTCTTAATCCTCGCTCCTGTCTCCACACGTGTTGTTGTGGTTACTAAGTAATGATTCTCCTTTAGGCACTACATCGTAGTCCTATTTTGGTATACAATTTGTATGAGTTTCTACCGTCGTCCGCATTATGTCGGCCAGGCCTTGTAACCTTCCTCATAGTATGGGGTTTGGAGTTCCCGTTTCTAACTGGACTTTCCTGTAATCTCAATCCTTATGCTTGGTATTATCCTACTGTTATGCTCTTTCGGACCACTGTCCGGTACTCATGTCGCTTCCCTTTTCCTTTCTATTGCACCCGTAGTGCTTTCCTTATCATTGGTATTGCGGGTTATTTCGACTGCGTAGCATGTCGACCCATGTTGCCGGTAATTACCGTTCCCTTATTAATAGAATTCCATAGGTAGCGCCTGTTTCTCAGCTGCTCCATTAAAAACCTCCAAGTTCTCCGTAATGTTGTACATCAAGTTGTTTTTCGTATTGCTTACTGTTAGCTAACTGCCAGATCGGGTTTCCCCGAGTAAGAGAAGGCTTTCTTCTCTCTGGCGTTTGTTCCACATATTCAGGGTTAGGGATGTGGAGGGCGGGCCTAGGTACTATGGATGTCCGGTAAGCACCGGGAAGTCCCGACTAACGCACCTCTCGCTCTATCTCTCAACCCTAACCCAAACTCAATCTCAACCTCAATATTCTCCTAAGTTCGGTATTTCTTGTCTTCAGAGCGTAACTACGCTCTGATACCACTTTTTGTAACACCCCAACTCAATCCAAATGTGGTCTCGCAACTTAACAGCATATAAATATACATGTCACAGCGGAATTCTTTACACTCCAGGACCTTGCCACGGTCTGACTACAGAATATACCGAACATTAGTACATAACAACCTTAACCAATTACATTTCTTTCTTACAATCCCCCTCACATCCTATACATCTTACTAACTCAATTGCCATACGAGTGTACATGCACAACTCGTAGACCGCACTTAACCCTTAACACTTGTACCCCTTCTTACTCTCGCGACGGCCGCCACCTGATTTTCACCTATGTAGTAAAAACAGCCCCAAAGGGGGTCAGCACGAATGCTGGTACGATCCTCTCATGGCCCCCAAGCTAACGTGGCTACGACGACTAATTGTCGATAGCATGGAGGTTGATTAGATGCACAACATAATAGTAAATGCTGTAAACAACAATCCAAATATGAACAATCAAAGTTCACACACAATGAACGACTTAAACGCGTTCCCTTAATTAGAGAGTTAGTTATTTAACTCCTTAAGTAATGTTCCCTCTTAATCTTAGTCCATCCTTATCTCACCTCAATCTTAATCTTAGAAACAACCACCCTTTAATAAAGAGTGGATGTAGCTTATCTTAGTCTTAGTAATACAAACCATCCTTTAAATAGGAGTGGTTGCAACTTATCTTAACCTTACCTTAATCTTAATCTTAATCTTAATAATACAAACCATCCTTTAAAAAGGAATGGTTGCAACTTATCTTAACCTTACCTTAATCTTAATCTTAACTTATTCTCAGTATACAAACCGTTCCTGGAAGGGAATGGTTGTAGCTTAATTCGAACCTGGGATTTAGGTGATCCTACCGCACCATCTTAATGCCACCTACTCTGGACGGGAGTCCAGCGTAGCTGAGCCGGCAACCGGCCCTAGGCTACAAGTCCGAAGACAAGTCCTTAAGCGGAGGACGGATCTGATTCAGATACCGTCCCCCTTTTTCCTTAGCATGCATGACCGGAGATCGGTCCCGGGTTTCCTCACTCAAGTTCCAGTTAGTAATAGTCTCAAGACCATGTTTGTTGGTTAACCTCTTTCGGTTTATATCAACCCATATTAGGGAGCATTCCTTAGTCTCACTCAATTCCTTACTACACGTTGGTTAGTAAGTTCCCACGATATGTTGTGTTAGTTTTCAAACATCACACAACAATACAATAATCATAATATTCCGGTTGCACGGTTTATCTTGTTTAGTGAGCACACAAACAAATAGCACACAAGCCGAGGGACACCTCGTTAGCAAGCAGGTCACAAGAAGAACTATACCGTTCACCGTTGGTCGTTCGGTTGCTTACTCTCTTCCGGAGTCCAAATTCCCAAGTCCTAAAACATTCATTTAGTTTTTGGTTGTTAATCACTTAACTTAATTCAACTTTCTTAACCTACTTAACTTACTTAACTTACTCAACGATCCCCACTATCACCTCTTAAGTCTTACAACTTAATCTTACAACTTAACCTTAAACTTTTAAGTTTATACTTAACTTAACTTAATCCCTTAAGTTCTTAGCGTCCTAATCATTACCACCCTACCAAAGGTATACCTTATTACCTATTACCATCCTAAGAATTCAAAATTTCTTTCTTTTTTTTTTTAGGCTCGACCGAACTTCGACCGACCTTACCTAAGGTCGGTCCATTCCAGAACCCATTACCGTTTGAAAATTTCACCCCGACCGACCTTGCAAGTCCGGTCCCAAGGTCGGTCCATTCCCGAGAGTTTCCCCGTGGGATTTTTAAGCCTGACCGAACTTGCCAAGTTCGGTCCCATGTTCGGTCGGTTCCAGAGACTCAATTCTTACACAAAATACAAGCCCGACCGAACTTGTAAGTCCGGTCCCCAAGTTCGGTCGGTTCCAGAAACTTTCTCCGCATGTTCCCCCATGTGTCCTAATACCATTTAGGCACTTAAACTCACCTTAGAACTTCCACCAAACTCTCCAAAACAACTTCCAAGGATCTTCTCAAACATTTACTAAATTCTTACAAACACTCCTAACATTTGTCATATAATTCCTTACATTTCCAACATGTACATTTTGTCTAAAACTTTAACTATCCCAAGTGTTTCTTTTCAACCCATATAACTCCTCCTTAACATCATTGCACTCCATCTTGCTAGTTAAACCTTCCAAGGTCATCTTGCATGTCCATGCACAATTTCTCTTCTTTTCATTTGTTACTCATCACTCCTAAACTCTTGAGCTTACTTATACATTCTTTTATTCACTTACTCACCTTCCTCATGATCACACGCTCTTTTACATTCCTAGTCATTTTCCTTGACGTTTGACAACATTCTCCCACACCTTTCTCTTCCATCACCTAAGTCCACTTATTACAATCTAAACTAAAACCTTGTTGTTCCACTACTAGCATCATCACTACTTAGACAAGCTTCCCAAGACTTTCATTGATATATTCCCAAGTTCATACCTAAATCACCTTAAGCATTATACACCTTCTCCTTAAAACTTATGCACAAGTCTTACCATTCCTCATATCATGACTTTGGTGTGTTCAATGCACCCATCTAAACTCTAATTTCCTCATAGACCATCCTAGGTCATTCTAAACCTCAAGAACTCCTTAGTTCACTAATTTCCACTCAAATTCCTCATAATGACTCCTAGTAAATCCTAGGTCATATTAATTCACCACCATCACCTAAACACTTATTTTCTACTCAAATTTCGCCATAGCTCCTCTAGCATCTTATCATGCCCAAACACATTATTTTTCCTCATTCAACCATCTCACACACATCAAGTTCTTTCCCATCATATCTTCTCACCCAAACCAACTCAATCACATCAAACTCATCATATTGCAATAATCTTAAATTGCATAGCACTAAGGCTCTTAAATGACATGGCTCTTAGGCCCTTAAATAACTTAAACTTAAACACTGAATTTCCCACATATAAAAGCTTTCAACCTGCAAATACACCCATCAATCTCATAGTAATTATAATGCTCTTAAAATCCATCTTAAACTTATATTACTAACTCATTCCCATTGGCTCCTTAGTCACAAGTTCACAAGCTTATTTAAGTTCTTTTTCTTAGGTTACATAACCCATTACCTAATGTAAGCCCTAGGCTACATTGGTACCCATCTATAACTCATTCCTTAAACCTTAACCACCATTAGGTAAGTAATTTACCTTGTTTTCTCAAGCTTATCTTATCTTCCTCCTTAGACCTTCTTCTTGAATGAATATCGGCCACCACTTAAACTTCCTTTGCCAATGTTCTAATCAATATTCAATGACTCTCATGAGTACTAAACAATACACTAACCTCAAGGAATGAAAACCTAGGTTAGAAATGTGTTCTAAGGCATAAAAGTGGATGATTACCTTTGAAGTCTCAAGATAGACTTTGGCATTGAATGAAATAGGACCTCCACTAGTACTTGGTGAATAAATCAAGCTAGAACAAGGCATAATAACAAGGCCCCATGAGTAGTAATTTTCGGCCATGTGAAAGGAATGATGGAAACATGGTTTTCCTTACATTTTCTTTACCTTAAGAGAATGGAGAAGTTAATGAGCTCTTCAAACTTGATTTTCCTCCATCAATGGAGTTTCCTCTTGGCACCGAAATGAAGCTTTGAAGGATTTGAAAAGATAGAAAGCTAGAGCTTAAGCTAACTAAGAATAATATGTGTTTAGTTTTTGATTTGGAGCTAAAATGAGTAAGTTGTTGCCAAAGCAAGGTGGTGGTGCCATGGGTGCTGCTCCTACGTGAATGAAGGGAGGAAGAAGATGGTGAAATCGTTGGAAGAAGAGAAATGAAGAGAGAGAAGAAGAAAGGTGGCTAATATAAGATATTTGCTTTAATAAAGTAAATAGTACTCCTTTACTTATCTCTTCTTTTCTTCCTTATTTGACTACTTATGGTGACTCATCCCTTACAAAACCGGCCCCCATCTTAAATAAGGCTAGTCATGGTCTTTATTGACCAACTAATTAGCTTATATTGATTAAAGACTAAACTAGTCACTATTTGGCACTATTCACTAATTAGTGCACATATTCGTGAAATTTTTGATTTCCCATTGATTTAGACTTCCTAATGTGATACTAATTAGTACACATGTTGATTAAAGAGTAATTATGGACATCTAGCTACTCAAAACTCAATTCTAAGACAATTTCTCAAAAATGTGCTTTAAGACTTCTTAAAGCACATTTTGTATTTTAACTTGTTTTCAAGCTTGGTTTTCTTTGGTAATTGGTTTAAAATGACCATTAGAATATTACTAAGGTCTTTTCATGATATTTGGGTACTCACCCAAGTCTCTCTAAGCTTAGAGCACATTTTTGCCCTAATTGCCCTTAAGGCACTTTTTGTGTTTTCCCTGGTTTAAATTGTCTACCAATCTTTCTAAGGCATATTCTAGCCTTACTACATCATAAGTTGATGTTTACTTAGCATACTTAGGTTTGGGGTATTTCAATCTACCCCCCTTAAAAGAACTTTGTCCCCAAAGTTCCCATGCATCTTTTCTTATTAGAATACATGTCTTACCTCATTCCTTAGATCATATAGATCATACTTATGTATGCTTAATCTCATTGGATCATTTGATCCGCCATATTCTTATACTTAAATATCACACAACATGCTTAAGCATGTGTAGCACTCAAAATTCTTTTTGTTCCTTTTTGATGATTAAAACATTCACATAACTTCCAACGTATTCTCCCATGTCACCGGTCCGTAGACAATGGCTCATTTCCTCGTCACCATGGGCCAGAATACAAAACACACTTCTCTCCCCATGTCACTGGTCCGAAGACAAAGGCTCGTGCGTCCTCGACTTCATGGGCGAGACTCAGTAAAAAGGTATTCCTTTTTACGAGGTCATGTGAGGAATAATTCCTCTAATTAAAAATACAAGCAACTCCAATTTCATTTTATCCTAAGGCCTCTGTCCATAGTGTGATTTAATTGTGACCACTGGTAGGGAGTTTCAGGAATCATCCAACCCTGATGTGATCAGCATCAGTGTCGAACTATCCTTCCACTCCAATTTGTGTTCAGTTTCCCTTGATCCCTAGAAAATCAAGTTCCACCTCCCACGTCATTTTCAAACATCCAAATAATTCACTCATGTCCAATTTTCTATCTTTTTAGTTCTTCCTAATCATAATCAATACATCTCCCAAGTGTGGACTCAGTCCATCAAACATTCCCGATTCATCTCTTTGTAATTACCTCAAGATTTAAATTCCTACTAAGTTCTATAACTGTCCCATACCAATTCTCACCATCTTATATCTCACAGCATTACAATTTCCTTCCTCATACTCATATAAAAAAATATCTCATAGTGTTATCTTATTCTTAAGTCTCCTTAATCCTCTTCCTTAATTCTCTTAACTTGTACTCACACCGGAGTTAACAAGATAGGTACTTAATGTGTATGGTATTCACATCTTCTGTGTGCAATAACCATGATTTATCTCAAAATGTTTATGTAAAACATATTCTCAAATTATTTTGTGCTATGCACACCGTAGTTTATGTACTCAGTACACAAACATACGCTAAGTGGTTTTCGCTGTACCCCCCTTAAAATGGATTACGCCCACGTAATCAGCATTATATCATCTTTGAACATAAGTTCAAGATGTCTAATTCTCACCAAGCATTCTAGCTTCCACGTCATCTATCTTACTTATAATTTGATCATAAATGATTTAGTCTCTGTATCGAGGATTCTTAACGGTACTTATACCGTTTCCTTAACTTAGTTTGGTCTAATCTCAAAGGTAGTGGTCTGCTAGCTTCCTCTGCGCGACTCTGATAATCTTAGGCTGAACTGCTTTTCTATTCTTCATAGTATTGTATATCCTCATCCTGTATGCTTATGATTTAGTACTAAAGTTTCTTATGGACACGTGTTAATCTTTATTATATACACGGCCTTAATGAGTTTAACTCGTCTATCTATTCTCCTTGAAGATCTTATGCTCATACTCTTAGTATTTTCTCGAATGTCTAGATTGTTCTCCCCAACTGACCTTTGGTCTGAGGATGATTCTTAGTCTGAAACTACTGTTTAGTGCATATTGCGCTTTACAGTCTTAATCTCTTACATCTTAAGACATGTCCAATGTCTGTACTTAACAATCCGTGCTCTTCGCACTTCATAGTCCTTAATTATTTGTTCTCTGGTTCCTCTGTGTTGCTGGTTCAACTGAATTCTTCTCTTCGACTGTCTGTGGTAGTAGCTGCTCTCTGTGATCTTACGTCGTTGTCCGTGGTACGGAGTCGACTACCTCCCGTGTTCTTTACACTACTCGTCTACATGCATGGGGTACCTTACTGGTACATTACTACTTACCCAACTAACTCATAACTGAGCGTGTCAGGCCTGCAAGCCCCTATGGGGTGCAGTCGTCCCACGTCTCGTTTTAGTAAACTCATAGTGTCCGTCACACGTTTAGCTATTGCTAATTATGAAGTATTCTGTTGTCGATCTCCTCTTTCATCGTTCCATAATAACATTTATTGTTCTTCTTGAAGTTAATCAAGGGAAGTCCATTTACTGTGTTCTTGGGTATGGTATGCTCCAGCTCCTTTCTGCATTGGTTCTATTTCTTAGTAGCTTAGGTCTCTTTCCATAGAGCCTCTTATCTTCTTTCTCATATTCATTCTATTAGGAATGCACCTCCAGTTCCTTAAGGAATGGGTAGTGTGCTTCCTGTGAAATCTTACCTAACCAGGTCCAGACTACTGGCACCAATGCACAGTCGTCTACCATCTTATTTCCTTACTTATGCTGGTCTTAACTCATAAGTCTAATTGCCTCAGTGTCAATATTTGACGGCTCATACATAATGGTCGCCTTACCGCGCACCATGACTTAATCCACTTATCTAACTATTGTACTCACGACCACTACTATCGTGGTAGTTGGCCCTTACAATGTTGCCCATTAATGGTGCAACCCCTTATTCACTTATTTTCATGTCTTACCTTATACTCAATCCCTTCTCGGTGTAAATACACTGGGAGTTCTCTCATTCCGGTGTATGGCGGTTGCCGTACCGTGCTGTAAAATAGTTGACTCTTAATATGAAGATGTTCTGTTTAAATCGCAGATTCGTAAGTAAGCTGATTTCTCTCACTTTCTCTCATCCTTATGATGTTGTTTACCATGTAATTTAATCGGTTCCTGAAGAAGTCATTCACTGAATCACAAGCTCTTCTGAGCATTGGTTACTTGACATGTCATAATGTGCAATCTCACTGTTTATCTCTGACCATTACTAATTCTTACATCCTGGGTGTTGGATATGGGGTCTATCTGTGCAACCTTCCTTATTACTCAAGTGTATCTGGCATGTTCTAAGGTAATCTCAAGGTTCATAGTTTCCATTTTCTAAATAAAGTGTATTTTATCTCTAACAAGTGAAAGCCCTTTTGAGGGGTTCATTCCCACTCATAGCCTCACAACAAGGAGAGGTATCCCCACCCTAAAAGGCATGGTTCGTTCTCCGCCCCTGTCCTTAGCATTATCTCAATATTCTCTTGGTACCCTTTCTTGGTAATGTTCTTCCCAATCTAAGTTATAGGTTTGTAACTGTTCACATCTACACATTGTAGTTCCTCATGGCTTAAATAAGGTCTCTCACAACTTACTGTACCTCGGCCCTGATGTGGTTAACATCCTCGGCTCGTAGGCTCTTAGTGCTTAATGCCTCAGTTCATTATTTGTACTCTTACTCATCTACAGGTCATCCTTACGAGATTCTGGTTCTTTGATCAATATCCACCATTTGGTTACCTACTAAATGTAGTATCGGGTTTCATAGTAAGTTGCTGCATCCTGCTTCCTGCTATGGAAGTTGTTCAGGTGATCTGAGGTTACTTAATGTCTTTGACAATACTGTCATTTTACTAGACTTATGTCTTTTGGTAGTCAAGGTTAGGTTCGTATTAGGCGTTTGCCTTACGGTGTCCAAGTTGGATATCATCCTGTCGTCTTATACTTCCATCTCAACGCTTCGTTCAACTTCTGTTGACTACGCCACCCATTGATGACCGATCATACTTGGGTGTTAATGAGTTAGACGAACAGTATTAGCTGTCATTCATCAGTTTGTTCGGCTCAACTATGCCCGCTCTGTGGGGGTAGTCCTCTGAGCTTTCCTTCGTGGGATTTGTATATCCTTAACCCTTAGCAGGTTATAGCTTACGTTTATTCTCTTTTACCCTTGTTTTCTGGGTTTTCAAACATCTTCATAGAAGAATGTTGTTATTGGTATTCTTAATGGTCACTGTGGGAGTCTTATCCCGCTTTCGTTGGAAGTCGTTGCTTATACAGTCTCAATCGTATCTTACAATACATCCCTTGTATGTTATTGCTTACATAGTGTATTTGCTCGGATTGTTGAGCGATCTTTTAGGTTCCTCTTTGAGATCCGGGTTGGTGTTCTTACCACACTGTCGGTTGTTGTTGTACTGTTGCTAACATTTATATGGTTTAATACTTGTTCAAGTTCCGCTCCTGGCTGACTGGTGTGTCACCTCCTCCCATTATGGTCAGGCCGTCGGGCCTTTCCAAGGTCTTATTTTCCTGTTCTTATGGATTTACAATCCGGTATTAATATGTGTTACAACTGTAGCGTTCTCCTATCCCGCCTTGATGGCTTTTCGTGTAGCTTAACCGTGGTAGCACTTGCTATGGCAAGCGCGCCATGCAGGATGGGTTATTGGTACAAGGTACATCGGTAGTGATACTCCCTTCTAATTTCCATGTAATTGGTAGTCCTCGGGACTCCTTCGATAATATCTTATTTTGGATATCTGACCATCTGGCAGTTTCCTTGTTGTTTGACAGTACTGTCGTTTATCAGGGCGTTCCTCTTTCTGAGGGAACCCCTTAATATTCTCTTATGTCTTAATCCTCGCTCCTGTCTCCACACGTGTTGTTGTGGTTACTAAGTAATGATTCTCCTTTAGGCACTACATCGTAGTCCTATTTTGGTATACAATTTGTATGAGTTTCTACCGTCGTCCGCATTATGTCGGCCAGGCCTTGTAACCTTCCTCATAGTATGGGGTTTGGAGTTCCCGTTTCTAACTGGACTTTCCTGTAATCTCAATCCTTATGCTTGGTATTATCCTACTGTTATGCTCTTTCACCACTGTCCGGTACTCATGTCGCTTCCCTTTTCCTTTCTATTGCACCCGTAGTGCTTTCCTTATCATTGGTATTGCGGGTTATTTCGACTGCGTAGCATGTCGACCCATGTTGCCGGTAATTACCGTTCCCTTATTAATAGAATTCCATAGGTAGCGCCTGTTTCTCAGCTGCGCTCCATTAAAAACCTCCAAGTTCTCCGTAACGTTGTACATCAAGTTGTTTTTCGTATTGCTTACTGTTAGCTAACTGCCAGATCGGGTTTCCCCGAGTAAGAGAAGGCTTTCTTCTCTCTGGCGTTTGTTCCACATATTCAGGGTTAGGGATGTGGAGGGCGGGCCTAGGTACTATGGATGTCCGGTAAGCACCGGGAAGTCCCGACTAACGCACCTCTCGCTCTATCTCTCAACCCTTAACCCATAACTCAATCTCAACCTCAATATTCTCCTAAGTTCGGTATTTATTGTCTTCAGAGCGTAACTACGCTCTGATACCACTTTTTGTAACACCCCAACTCAATCCAAATGTGGTCTCGCAACTTAACAGCATATAAATATACATGTCACAGCGGAATTCTTTACACTCCAGGACCTTGCCACGGTCTGACTACAGAATATACCGAACATTAGTACATAACAACCTTAACCAATTACATTTCCTTCTTACAATCCCCCTCACATCCTATACATCTTACTAACTCAATTGTCATACGAGTGTACATGCACAACTCGTAGACCGCACTTAACCCTTAACACTTGTACCCCTTCTTACTCTCGCGACGGCCGCCACCTGATTTTCACCTGTGTAGTAAAAACAGCCCCCAAAGGGGGTCAGCACGAATGCTGGTACGATCCTCTCATGGCCCCCAAGCTAACGTGGCTACGACGACTAATTGTCGATAGCATGGAGGTTGATTAGATGCACAACATAATAGTAAATGCTGTAAACAACAATCCAAATATGAACAATCAAAGTTCACACACAATGAACGACTTAAACGCGTTCCCTTAATTAGAGAGTTAGTTATTTAACTCCTTAAGTAATGTTCCCTCTTAATCTTAGTCCATCCTTATCTCACCTCAATCTTAATCTTAGAAACAACCACCCTTTAATAAAGAGTGGATGTAGCTTATCTTAGTCTTAGTAATACAAACCATCCTTTAAATAGGAGTGGTTGCAACTTATCTTAACCTTACCTTAATCTTAATCTTAATCTTAATAATACAAACCATCCTTTAAAAAGGAATGGTTGCAACTTATCTTAACCTTACCTTAATCTTAATCTTAACTTATTCTCAGTATACAAACCGTTCCTGGAAGGGAATGGTTGTAGCTTAATTCGAACCTGGGATTTAGGTGATCCTACCACCGCACCATCTTAATGCCACCTACTCTGGACGGGAGTCCAGCGTAGCTGAGCCGGCAACCGGCCCTAGGCTACAAGTCCGAAGACAAGTCCTTAAGCGGAGGACGGATCTGATTCAGATACCGTCCCCCTTTTTCCTTAGCATGCATGACCGGAGATCGGTCCCGGGTTTCCTCACTCAAGTTCCAGTTAGTAATAGTCTCAAGACCATGTTTGTTGGTTAACCTCTTTCGGTTTATATCAACCCATATTAGGGAGCATTCCTTAGTCTCACTCAATTCCTTACTAAACGTTGGTTAGTAAGTTCCCACGATATGTTGTGTTAGTTTTCAAACATCACACAACAATACAATAATCATAATATTCCGGTTGCATGGTTTATCTTGTTTAGTGAGCACACAAACAAATAGCACACAAGCCGAGGGACACCTCGTTAGCAAGCAGGTCACAAGAAGAACTATACCGTTCACCGTTGGTCGTTCGGTTGCTTACTCTCTTCCGGAGTCCAAATTCCCAAGTCCTAAAAACATTCATTTAGTTTTAGGTTGTTAATCACTTAACTTAATTCAACTTACTTAACCTACTTAACTTACTCAACGATCCCCACTATCACCTCTTAAGTCTTACAACTTAATCTTACAACTTAACCTTAAACTTTTAAGTTTATACTTAACTTAACTTAATCCCTTAAGTTCTTAGGGTCCTAATCATTACCACCCTACCAAAGGTATACCTTATTACCTATTACCATCCTTAGAATTCAAAATTTCTTTCTTTTTTTTTTTAGGCTCGACCGAACTTCCGACCGACCTTACCTAAGGTCGGTCCATTCCAGAACCCATTACCGTTTGAAAATTTCACCCCGACCGACCTTGCAAGTCCGGTCCCAAGGTCGGTCCATTCCCGAGAGTTTCCCCGTGGGATTTTTAAGCCTGACCGAACTTGCCAAGTTCGGTCCCATGTTCGGTCGGTTCCAGAGACTCAATTCTTACACAAAATACAAGCCCGACCGAACTTGTAAGTCCGGTCCCCAAGTTCGGTCGGTTCCAGAAACTTTCTCCGCATGTTCCCCCATGTGTCCTAATACCATTTAGGCACTTAAACTCACCTTAGAACTTCCACCAAACTCTCCAAAACAACTTCCAAGGATCTTCTCAAACATTTACTAAATTCTTACAAACACTCCTAACATTTGTCATATAATTCCTTACATTTCCAACATGTACATTTTGTCTAAAACTTTAACTATCCCAAGTGTTTCTTTTCAACCCATATAACTCCTCCTTAACATCATTGCACTCCATCTTGCTAGTTAAACCTTCCAAGGTCATCTTGCATGTCCATGCACAATTTCTCTTCTTTTCATTTGTTACTCATCACTCCTAAACTCTTGAGCTTACTTATACATTCTTTTATTCACTTACTCACCTTCCTCATGATCACACGCTCTTTTACATTCCTAGTCATTTTCCTTGACGTTTGACAACATTCTCCCACACCTTTCTCTTCCATCACCTAAGTCCACTTATTACAATCTAAACTAAAACCTTGTTGTTCCACTACTAGCATCATCACTACTTAGACAAGCTTCCCAAGACTTTCATTGATATATTCCCAAGTTCATACCTAAATCACCTTAAGCATTATACACCTTCTCCTTAAAACTTATGCACAAGTCTTACCATTCCTCATATCATGACTTTGGTGTGTTCAATGCACCCATCTAAACTCTAATTTCCTCATAGACCATCCTAGGTCATTCTAAACCTCAAGAACTCCTTAGTTCACTAATTTCCACTCAAATTCTTCATAATGACTCCTAGTAAATCCTAGGTCATATTAATTCACCACCATCACCTAAACACTTATTTTCAACTCAAATTTCGCCATAGCTCCTCTAGCAGCTTATCATGCCCAAACACATTATTTTTCCTCATTCAACCATCTCACACACATCAAGTTCTTTCCCATCATATCTTCTCACCCAAACCAACTCAATCACATCAAACTCATCATATTGCAATAATCTTAAATTGCATAGCACTAAGGCTCTTAAATGACATGGCTCTTAGGCCCTTAAATAACTTAAACTTAAACACTGAATTTCCCACATATAAAAGCTTTCAACCTGCAAATACACCCATCAATCTCATAGTAATTACAATGCTCTTAAAATCCATCTTAAACTTATATTACTAACTCATTCCCATTGGCTCCTTAGTCACAAGTTCACAAGCTTATTTAAGTTCTTTTTCTTAGGTTACATAACCCATTACCTAATGTAAGCCCTAGGCTACATTGGTACCCATCTAAAACTCATTCCTTAAACCTTAACCACCATTAGGTAAGTAATTTACCTTGTTTTCTCAAGCTTATCTTATCTTCCTCCTTAGACCTTCTTCTTGAATGAATATCGACCACCACTTAAACTTCCTTTGCCAATGTTCTAATCAATATTCAATGACTCTCATGAGTACTAAACAATACACTAACCTCAAGGAATGAAAACCTAGGTTAGAAATGTGTTCTAAGGCATAAAAGTGGATGATTACCTTTGAAGTCTCAAGATAGACTTTGGCATTGAATGAAATAGGACCTCCACTAGTCCTTGGTGAATAAATCAAGCTAGAACAAGGCATAATAACAAGGCCCCATGAGTAGTAATTTTCGGCCATGTGACAGGAATGATGGAAACATGGTTTTCCTTACATTTTCTTTAACTTAAGAGAATGGAGAAGTAATGAGCTCTTCAAACTTGATTTTCCTCCATCAATGGAGTTTCCTCTTGGCACCGAAATGAAGCTTTGAAGGATTTGAAAAGATAGAAAGCTAGAGCTTAAGCTAACTAAGAATAATATGTGTTTAGTTTTGATTTGGAGCTAAAATGAGTAAGTTGTTGCCAAAGCAAGGTGGTGGTGCCATGGGTGCTGCTCCTACGTGAATGAAGGGAGGAAGAAGATGGTGAAATCGTTGGAAGAAGAGAAATGAAGAGAGAGAAGAAGAAAGGTGGCTAATATAAGATATTTGCTTTAATAAAGTAAATAGTACTCCTTTACTTATCTCTTCTTTTCTTCCTTATTTGACTACTTATGGTGACTCATCCCTTACAAAACCGGCCCCCATCTTAAATAAGGCTAGTCGTGGTCTTTATTGACCAACTAATTAGCTTATATTGATTAAAGACTAAACTAGTCACTATTTGGCACTATTCACTAATTAGTGCACATATTCGTGAAATTTTTGATTTCCCATTGATTTAGACTCCTAATGTGATACTAATTAGTACACATGTTGATTAAAGAGTAATTATGGACATCTAGCTACTCAAAACTCAATTCTAAGACAATTTCTCAAAAATGTGCTTTAAGACTTCTTAAAGCACATTTTGTGTTTTAACTTGTTTTCAAGCTTGGTTTTCTTTGGTAATTGGTTTAAAATGACCATTAGAATATTACTAAGGTCTTTTCATGATATTTGGGTACTCACCCAAGTCTGTCCAAGCTTAGAGCACATTTTTGCCCTAATTGCCCTTAAGGCACTTTTTGTGTTTTCCCTGGTTTAAATTGTCTACCAATCTTTCTAAGGCATATTCTAGCCTTACTACATCATAAGTTGATGTTTACTTAGCATACTTAGGTTTGGGGTATTTCAATCGTATTGGAAAACCCATGGAGCCAAACGCATTGTCACGCTCGTTGTATGCTTACCCTTTTCCAATAGCATCTCATACAACATTTTCTCATACTTCCCCAAATTCTTGATCACTGAGGGAGGGCAAATAAACTTCTTCCGCATATCATCAGTTATCTCTCCCATAGTTTTCTTTCCCGTGGATGTCTGGTTGATTTCAGCCACTTGCGTATTCTCTTGGGCAACAACCAGTGATTGGTTGACCTGGACATCACGATTTTCTAGAAGTCTACCCATTTCATCAGGAACCTACCATAACATAACAAACAAAAGAAACAAGTTAAAACAACGTAAATTTAAATGTTGAACAACACATAAAATATTTATACATACCTCATCAGTGATAACAATAAAACCGGCAGGCCATGGTATAATAGCACCTTTTCCATCGGAAAGTGTGACTTTACCATCAATATCCATGGGAAGAAAAGCGGTGTCAAATCCGTCAATGATATACCGCAGAATCACTCGAGCATAGAATGGCGGAAGCCGCTTGAAATTAATCAAAGATGTTGGTCCCGATTGTAGCACAATACCGTATGCAGCATCCACAGGACATCCATCAAGTATGATTTGCAAACGACATGTTTTTTGTTCCTTTAACAATTAAAACCACAAACAAATGTGTATAATTTGATTAAATAGTCAAAAATTGCAATGACAAAAAATATTCAAAAATTCTACAAACCTTGAGACTGGCAAACGGATACGGATCAAGAGAGACATTACAACTTGATGAAGAAGATGGATGGCCGGTAAGTTCAGATTGTCTATTTCGTTCCTCCATAACCTTACTCACAGCCTCGGTCACTTTCCGCGCTACAAGTGTGTCAACGTCATGCTCCGTCAAAACTTTTGAGGTAGACTTTTGAAATACAAACTTTTGACGCACTTGTCCCCCGAAACCTCTAACCCTTCCAGGATGATCCTTTGCTCCAAGAACTTGATTAAGAATATCTTGTTGACTTGGTGGAGCAAAGACAGCTTGCTCATCTCGTTGGGAGGCTTCCGTCTATTCCATTCAAAGGATAATCAATTAGTTAAATAATTTAAAAACCAGAATTTTCATCTAAAAATGGTATTATTTAAAATTTTATACTTACAATCTTAGCAGCCAACTCTGCTGTCTCTGGTCGAGGGTGTTCTATCTGCCCATCTTTATTTACCTTCGAGTGTCCCAACACATAAAGCTGAACTCGGTTTGCTTCATCGACATTCTCAATGGGAGTTACAGTGCCATCGTCATTCTTTTTTGTGAGCAAACCAGCAGCTTTCCATTTGGGAATACTACCAACGTATCCCTTTCGACCCATATACTCCTGATGAATTTTTCTCTTTCGGTTTTCCCTTGCTTTTTCTTGGATTTTTTGTTAATACAAAACAATACAAAAAATTCATAAACGATATAAGATGTTATAAACTAAAATTAGACAATGAATCAACGTAAATTATATACCTTGAACTGTTCAGATGTGTGGTACACATAAAACTCTTTCCATTCTTCGGTGATCATGCCGTCATAAAATACCCATGGTGGCACGTCACGTGTTTTGTTGATCCAGTGGGCCACCAAGTAGGATCTGAATTGTCTACTCCGTGTAGCTATTAGTGAAAGAACAGTGTCTCGTGCTTCATTTGGTATTTTGTACCGTTGTTGTACATGTTTCCACATGGACTCTTTCACTTGATCATCTTCATCTTTCCAAAATTTATTAATGCAGCAACGAGACTTCGCAAGATTTCCTAACATACTGGCGAACTCTGCTTTACAGTCTCCCCAGCTTCTGAAATACTTGTCCCAAATTAAATCAATATCAATATCAGCATCCCCCCAACCCTCTGCTAGGTCCCCTACCCTTTCGTTTTATTGTCGCTGCCGTCCCCTTTGCCGTCTCCTGTGGCTGCTCCTGTGTCTGCTCTTGTGCTGCTCCTGTGACTGCTCCTGTGGCTGCTCCTGTGGCTGCTCATGTGGCTGGTCCATCATATCATCATCACAAAGTAAATCTAACTCATCCAGATCGATATCCATTATTATGAATCCTGCAATATAAATAGAAATTATATTGTAACTAACAAAACTGAAAGTAAAAATTATAAATATGGATATATATATATATATATATATAAATATGTGACATATTATCAATATATTTTATCAGAATCTTACATTAATCAACCCACATTCCTTCACCATGATCCGACCGCACAAAATTTGTAATATGATCTGCCTCCGTTGGTAGTTGGATAGAAAGATTTGGTATTTCATCTTGCATGTCGTACTCATCCTCATCGACCACACCATCTACACCGACTATCCCTCTTTTGCCTTGAAGTACAATGGACCATCTAGGATTAGATTGGTCAGGAATGTAAAATACTTGTTTGGCCTTCGTTGCAACTACAAAAGGCTCAACTGTGGGTGTTGCACCACCAAGATGCACCCGTTTCATACCATGTTTCTCCTCACGATAGCCATGTTTGTTGTCAATCCAGTTGCATCGAAACACACAAGTCTCGTAGTTGGTGTAATCTATAACCCAAATATCTTGTATCACACCATAATACGACTGTTTCATTTCCAGATTTTGACCCACACCCCTGACATTGTACGTACTCTGGTAAGCAACAACATTTATGCCACTGTTTTGATTCGTTGATCTTTGATCTTGTCTTTCCGTGTAAAAAGTGAATCCATTTACGTCATATCCTTCATACGAAACAACATCAAGATTAGGACCAAGTGCCAATGTCCTCACTATTTCGTCCACTCCGTTTGAATGTTCAGAAAAAACTTTATCCTTGAACCATCTGACAAAAGTTTTATTCTGCTCCTTTTTAGACTGATGTCACTCATGGTAGGATTTTGTGCCCTGAGCATGTTCAGGTGCTCATCAAAATATGGTTCTACAATTTCAAGGTGACTCAACACAACTAAGTGAGCTTTGTTCAGAGTTTCAATATCAATTCTTTTCAGTTTTCTTCCAACAGTACCTTGTCCCTGCAGTCTGCCTTCATGTCTAGATTTAGGCAGACCAATTGACTCAACATTTTCCAAATAGTGAGTACAAAAATCAACAACTTCCTCTGTTACGTATCCCTCTATAATACTTCCTTCAGGACGACAACGATTCTTCATTTTTTTCTTCAATATACCCATGTATCTTTCAAAAGGATACATGTAACGGAGATATACAGGTCCACACTCTTTAACCTCTCTGACCAAATGAACCAATAAATGTACCATGATGTCGAAGAATGAAGGAGGAAAATACATCTCCAACTGACACATTGTGACAATAAGATCGGCCTGTAACTTTTCAAGATTATCCACATCGTGAACTTTAGCAGAAACTGCTTTGAGAAACACACAAAGGTTTGTAATTGCATTCCTTACCGCATCAGGTAGAATCCCACGAATTGCAACGGGTAAAAAGTCTTGCATCAACACATGATAATCATGGGATTTCATTCCAACTAATTTCAGATCAGACATCGACACAAGATTTCTTATGTTAGATGAATACCCTGATGGCACCTTGATGTTGTGAAGGATACTGCACAAACTATGTTTCTCTTGTTTTGATAATGTGTGACATGGGGGCAAGAATGTGCGTTTTCCACGTTCTTGCGGCCAAAGATCTTGCCTTATCCCTAACTCAATCAAATCTTTCCTCCCATTTAAATGATCTTTTGTTTTGCCCTTTATGTTCAACAGGGTTGAAGTAACGCTTTCTCCGACATTTTTTTCGACATGCATTGCATCAATACAATGTCTGACATCTAAATGTTGCCAATACTCAAGTTCCCAAAAGATTGACTTTTTTTTCCATACACTTTTCTCGGTGTTCCTTGTCGGTGGGCCGAAGTTGTTGACAATATGTTGCACCTTTCCATACACCTCTAATCCTGATAAAGGTGGACGAGCTACACTGTGATCAGTCTTTCCATCAAATTCAATCGACATCTTACGATATTTGTGACTCTTTGGAAGCATCTGTCGATGTCCCATATAAACATTTTTACCACTATGTTTCAAACGGATATTGGATGTACGCTCGCCACAAATTGGACATGCACATGCACCTTTGTTTGTATAACCAGAAAGATTACCATAAGCAGGAAAGTCATTGACGGTGCAATATAACATAGCGTGCAAGAGAAAATTTTCCTTACTGAACGAGTCATACACCATTTCCCCTTCTTTCCACATAAGTTGTAGGTCCTCTATTAATGGTTGTAGAAAAACATCTATTTTGTTCCCCGGCTGTTTTGGACCAGATATCAACAGTGACAGCAAAATGTGTCTGGGTTTCATACATAACCATGGTGGTAGATTATAGATCACCAATAATACCGGCCACGTGCTATGTATACTACTCAATGTACCGAAAGGGTTCATCCCATCAGTGCATAGACCAAGTCTCAGATTTCTAGGCTCGCTACCAAAGTGGGGAAATGTTTTGTCAATGTTTTTCCACTGTGATGCATCAGCCGGATGTCTCAATTTTCCATCTTTTTTCTGTGAGTTGAATGCCACATTAGATTTTCCGCATCTTTTTCATTTGCAAATAGACGCTTGAATCGTGGAATGATGGGTAGGTACCATAATACCTTAGCAGGGGATTTCTCTTTACGACCACCAGATTCATTTTGTTTTTTCTTCGTATAACGAGATTCTCCACATTCTGGGCAGCTATCAGCAAACTCATAATCTTTCCGGTACAAAATGCAACCAGATGGACAAGCGTGGATCTTTTTGTACCCCATACCCATTGGACACATCAACTTTTTTGCTTCGTAAGTCGACGTTGGTAAAACATTATCGCAGGTAGTAGCACGCTCTTCATCAGCTGTAAAAGAGCAGTGAAACTCACATCGCTCCAACCATGTTTTGATTTTAAATTGAAGAGTTTCAAGACAGCACTCAATTTACTCAACTTTGTAGGATCACACCCCGGATACAATGGTGTTTTGGATGAATCCAACAAAGTCTCATAGGTGTCTGGCCTGTTGTAAAACTCTTGTTCAACATCTTCCAACATTGCAGCAATGTCATCGAAATCGGTTCATTGTCTTCTGTGTTGTGCTCATCGACCACAGTTGTTTGGTTGTCTTCACGATAGTCTTGTTCATTACACATGACATTTACTGCACTCTCACCATGCCACCGGACTATAGCTTCATAGTCTTTCGTAAAACCACGGCGAATCAGATGTTCTTTTATTTTTTCTATCTCTCGATACTTCAAATAGTTTTTGCAGTCCACACAAGGACAAAATATGTACCCCTTATTGGCCGAGTCAAATTATTCACCAGAACATTGCAAAATTTGTCGACTCCTTCGAGAAATTTATTGTCCAATTTCCCACTATACATCCATGAATTTGTCATCTTCTTCCTCCTACAATAATGTTACACATAAGTAACCTACACATACCTTACTTCGGTTCGGTTGATTGTGGTTTGGATGGTTGTGTAATATTGTGGTTTATTCTCGGCTTAACAACGATATGGTTCAGTTTGGTCAGGGTTGGTTTGTTGCTGATTTCGGGTCAATTTTCAATTTGAGAGAGAGTATAGTCTTGTGTTGTGGTGGTGTATATTAAAACGACGTACAGAAGGTTTATGTGATGGTTTATCCAAGAATCTCAACGTGGTGTAATCAAACTTTTCATCCAATCACCAATTAGATGATTCATTATTACTATATAACTTCATCTACTTTTCCTAATATATACGTATATATGCATATACTACTAGTTGTATATCCTAATACCAAATAATATAACAATATTTAAAATCAGTAAGGTCGAGTGTATAAGCGGTTCCAAGATGATATGTTTTCAGCCCTTAATCAATTTGGTGTGTATGAGATGTAGCAGCCAGTGACTTATCACTGTACAAGGCCAAATTCAAGTAGAAAATGATGACAACGCACAACATGTATATCCTAATACTAAAGACAATAACAATATTTAAACACAGTAAGTTCAAGTGTATACCGGTTCCAGAATCAGCCCGTAATCAAAATTGGTGTGTGAGATGCAGCAACTAGCCCAGTGACTTTTCACTGTAGAGGTGCAAATTCAAGTAGAGAATGATGAGAACACAGAGCATGTACATCCTAATACTAAAGAAAATAACAATATTTAACATCACTGTAGAGGTGTAAATTCAAGTGTATTACCGGTTCCGGGATCAGCCAGTAATCAAATTGGTGTGTGAGATGCAGCAGCCCAGGGAAAGTGACTTTTTTCACTGTAGAGGTGTAAATTCAAGTGGCAAATGATGAGAGCGCAGAGCATGTATATCGTAATACTAAAGAAAATAATAATATTAAGAATCATTAAGTTCAAGTGTATTACCGGTTACGCAATCAGCCCGTATTCTAAATTGGTGTGTGAGATGCAGCAGCACAGTGACTTATCACTGTACAGGCGCAAATTCAAGTAAAGAATGATCAGAGTGCAAAACATGTATATCCTAATCGCAGCAGTATTGATGTTGAAGAAATAGAGAAATAAACAAGAACTGAAGCAAAGATGTGGTATTAATCAAATTTTGACAGCAGCAAAAAGAATGATGACATAGCTACCTATGTTGTAAGGGAAGAAAAGCTGTCTCAACAGATATAATATATAATCAGTAGTAATGCATTGGTTGAAACTGACCATAAAAACGCAATTTAGAAGCAACATTATATGCTGATGATCGGAGAAGATAAGTTGAGAATATTACCAGTTCAAGCTAGCGCCTTCGAGAAGAAGGAAGCTACTAGGTCGATTGTATCCAGCGGTGGTTGAGACGGCGAGCAGAGCCTTGCCACCTTAGGTCTGATTAAAATAACTAGAGTTAATCCAAGGGTTCAAGCAGAAGAGAAATTCACAAACATAATAAATATTTAAAACCTACTGAAACAGTTCAGTAATGCAGCGACATCAATATATTCAGATGTGGAGAATCAATCAGCAGCTTTAGATGTGTTGAGTTTCTACATTCATGGGTAAAAGCTGCCCCACTACTCCTCTGAAACACAACCAGAAGTAAGGTCGAGAACTTATGGGCCAGATAGATCTACACTGTGCCAATCAGCTTCAAGAAAAAAAGAAGAAGACTCAAGGTAGTAAACTAACCAACTGCTCTGTCTACTAACTGCCTAGTTATGATATAGATGTAGTGTTAAGTTAATAATGAGTTTAAGGCAAAGATAAACCCATTTACTAACCCAGTTTACTCGTGAGTCTGTTGCAGAAAAAAAAAACAGAAAGGGACAGTGTGCAGAAATCTAAAACAAACTCTGTAACTCTTGCTTCTGTAAAACTAAGTTCCAGAGGAGTTATAAAGATTCTATTGGTATAATGATGCAGCTAACACATTATTAATACACCTAACTAGGCTATAAACACTTGGGAGAATTAAACGAACTCAACCTGATGCATTAACCGTGGAATAAGAAGAAGGAGTAGGCAGGTGCTAGTTCAGGAGTGTTTAATAATAAATGAAAAACCCATCTGATGCACTAAGAGTGGAGGAGTAAACTGAAAGTATAAGTTAGCAATATGTGGGAGTGTTTAATAATAAATGAAAAACCCATCTGATGCACTAAGAGTGGAGGAGTTAACAGTGCTATGTTGGGATTGTTTTAAGGTTAAAACTTCACCAAAACACACAACTAAGAAACTAAAACGGTTGGGAGTAGTTGGAAGTCAGATTAAAAAAAAACAAGAAGAGAAATAGATGAAAGGATACCAGTTGGTGTTTCAGTTTTTCAGATTCTGTGTAAATCACTTTCTAAAGATTAGTCCCTGTTGCCTTGGTTTATTTCAAAGTCAAAACTGTATGAAAAAAAAATATAACTAAGTAACAGAAAAATTGGGAAAAACAAGGAATTAGATTAGAGAGCAGAAAAAAAAAACAACAGGAGATAACATACCAACTTCAGATTTTTGTTTCTTTCTAGTTATGTCCGGTTTTAGTATTAGGACATTTCAGTAACTTAAATAATGTTGTGGTGGGTTTGTTTTGAAGTTAAAACCTTGGGTAAACACCTAACTAATTGGGTAAGCAAGTTGAGGGAAAACTTAAAGTCCATCTGTAAACAAGAAAAGAGAGTAGGTGATGAAGCAATTCCATGTTTCAACTTTTCATTTATTTCTGTTTCTGTAGAACTGACTACAAGCAAGAGTCAAGCATAAATGCACAGCTTCTGTTTCAGATTTCTTTCTATAACCATTGCATCTGTATAACTTAAATACAAGTGGTATAAGAGTGTTATGTTTGCTTGCGAATGAACCCAAGGCTTAGAACTACACCTATTAAATGCAGATTACAGTTTCTGTAAAATGAGTTTTCAGAAGTGTTAACAGCTTTGTTTTGAGTTGTTTTTAAGTTCAAAACTTTCCTAATACACTTAGTTAATTGGGCAACAAGTTTGAAAGGAATTGGAGACTGATTAATAACCTAAAATAAAGTTAGAAAGGAGTTGTACAGAATCATTTTGCACTTTTCTGCAGTTACTTGTTTCCGTATAATGAACTTTTAGAGAGTTTAACAAAGTTGTTTTAAGTTGGTTTTAGCTTAAAACCTCCCTAATACATTTATCTAGTTGGATGAGATTTTTGTGTGGATTTGGAAGTAGATTAATGAACTAAAAGAAAGCTAAAGACGAGATATACAAACTGTGCTAGTTTAGTCTACTAGTATACTCAGGAAACCACTAATGTATAGGAACTTGAGCTGATCTACTATGTGAGATTGAACTTGGTGGGACTCGTACATGCTTCTCCACATCATCATCAAGCTATAGTAAAAACATGGACAACAAAATGTGATCTTGTGAAACCGAAGGCAAGTGATCCTCTGCTAACATTTTGATCATTTGAGTTCATAGTGTCACCAAGTTTGTCAGTAACCATTTAATTACCAAGTTCCCTGATGACCATCTGATTTATTTCATAATTAGATCAAAAAGCTGTAACGTTTTTCCTTTTTACTAGTATATGTAGAAATGATGAAAAGTTTCAAGAGCAAAAAAAAATGTACAAGGCACTTTTCCTTGCTTTTTCTTTACATGCACCAAAATAAGAAATTTCATGCGCACAGAAGTGAGAGCTAAAGCCAAAGGAAAGCAAAAATGCATCCACGGCCAGCCTTACACATCATTTATATGTGTGTGTACTATTGTATCGGATTCTTCCCCATAAGCAATCAACAAGCTGACAAAAACAAAGCATGCAGAGCATATACTCCAAACAAGGCTAACCACAACAAGTCACGTGAAGGTTAACTGAATTCATTTGCTCCTACACACCCCCACCACCCAGAAATGCTTAACCCATGTGCAACCACGACCGAAAAAGGAAAATCATGCAGAAACGATACCCATCTACTACTCAAGAGTGATATAAATATTTATTGATCAACAACCAGATAAATAGCTACTTGGTTTCCTAAGAATGGCGGATTATAAGAAAAAAAAGATGAGAAATTGATAATTGGTACCATGAAAGAGGGTGCAATTAGTAAACGATGCAATTAATTAATAGAAACACTAATGTATAGTCTACTAGTATACTCAGGAAGATCGATCACTCACACACAGTTTTTGAAACTATTCTTCTACCAAGAAGATGGTGAAAGAGAGTTGCGGCACCAACAGTAAGGAGGAAGTAGAAGATGGTGAAAGAGAGTTGCGTGGATGCTTAACAAATTTGCCTTACAGTACATTTAGGTTGGAGTATAGAGGTCTTGGATTAGTTTTCTTTTGGCAGGGGCAGTAATGGGATTAGGTAGAAATAGTGTTCGTGGACAGGTGGGTTAATTTCTTTCTTTAATATCTTATATTAAGCATTTTAAATCTATGCTTTATGAGCCACGAACCTGCTTTTCACTATATGGTATATCTGGTGTTTCTTAGCTGGTTGACTTAATGTACAGAAAAGCTACTTCAAAGTACTGGGAAAATAATCGCCAGTAGTTAATTAACAATCCTTGAGAAAAACAGGGTACACATGCAATTGCTCACAATTGTCTCAAACAAACATCACATACAAAAAATCGCTAACAATCATACAGAAATACAGGAGCATTGACACAAAATTGAAGAGGGAAGATAGAAATCGATTAATGCACACAATCAGAGCCGCCCGATAATCAATATAAATAAACAGAACAGCGTCGATCAATGTAATTGGTTCTCCCAACTTATCACATCTTTGCTAAATTCACAATGTACAGAAGAATGGCTTAATTGGTGGTGAGGAGGAGAAGCTTAGTTGAGATTATTACCGATTCTAGCGCGATTAGAGAAGAAACGGGGCACATCTGCTGGTGGAGACGACGAGTAGAAGCGCGCTAGCTAGCGTTCGCAGTGGCGGCCGGAAGATAGAGGGACGGCGAGCAGACAGAATGCGGTGGTGGATGGGCAGCGATTGGTGGCGACAATGGCAGAAGAGGGACGACGCGAGAGAGACGGTGATCGATAGGGAAGACAGAAGTTAAAACATGTAGGCGCGCGCGATCGGAGGAAGAAGAAAGAAAATATGGCGGGGTAGAATAAAAATATATTAGGGTTGTAAGAGGCGGTTCCGGAATAATCGTCGTTTTAAGAACCGTAGGTCAACGATGTCAACAGATAAAAACGACGGTTTACATTTCACCGTCGTTTAAGAACAAAGACGGCGCGAATGCTAAGAAACAAAAACGACGGTTCATTGTGGCCCGTCTTTTATCTTGTAAACCGTCTGTTTATAATATGACTTTAAACGACGGATTCTACGAACCGTCTTTTAAAATGAGTAACACTCACCCGCGCGCGCGACCTCAACGTTTTAGAGACGGTTTTTTTAAAACCCGTCGTTTATAGACCGTATCTTTTAATCATTTTTCTACTAGTGCACGTTCGGACGGAAGTTCGGACGTGCCGGAAAACTCATTTAACAGTGGCGATTTCAACATAAAAATGTACTCAACCATACACCAAATTTTGACATGGTCTCCCCATAGTTATAACATGTTTCCCCCCACATTATTTAGCCCTTCAAAACACTTTGACATCAACTCATCCAAAGCACTAGTTTGTACACAAATTCCATCATTTTAGCCACAATCACCACAATATTCATAAACCTTCAAGCTTCGCTCTTAGGCCCTTAAACGACATCAAACTAAACACTGAATTTCCTCATACTATTAGCAACACCTGCATTTACACTAAACATTTATATTGCTCAAACATGAACACATTCATAGCTTACACATTAGCTTAAGGTAAGTTAATTACCTTGGGTTTTCTTTTCAAAAACTCTTTCTCTTGACTTCTTGTTCCTCAATCGGTATTCAACGGGATTAATTGTTACACTAATGACCATGCCAAGATAACCCCAATGAGTATGAAGGGTTTATGAACAACATTCCATTAACCCTAGAACTTAGTAATTATTTGAAACACAATGGAGGAAATTACCTCCTACTTCAAAGTGAAGTGTTTGGCAATGAAATTTGGGCTAGCTTCAACACCTCTTGAAGATTTAACAAGCTTGAATGAAGAGAGGCAATGGTGTTTAGCAACCATGAAAATCGGTCACATAGAAAATGGGGAAATGAATGGATTTTTAAGTTGTTTCCTTACCTTAGACCATCAAGGAGATGATTAGCTTCAAGAATATGAAGTTTTCTCTTCAAAATGTGCTACACCCATGGAAATGAAGTATGGAGTTTTGAGATTCTAAAAGGTGCAAAACAATCCCCAAGATGAGAGGAGTATTTTGGTGTAAAAATTTCTTGATTTGGAGCTAGGATGATGAAGTAACAAGGAAGGAGAAGTGTGGGGCTGAGAAGGCTCACAAAATCGCCATTGAAGAGAACAAGAAGCAGAGAGAGAGCTGGGAAGGGGGGAAAATCGGTAATGAAGGAGAAATGAGGGGGAGAGAGAGTGTGAGAGAGAGTAAAGTAATTTGTTGTTTTGTATTTTAGTGAATAAAGTAAAATAAATGAGAGAAGGAGGGGCTCTCTCACGTGAAACACAAAGAGAGGGGGCAAAATCTGATTTTATTTTACAATGAGAGTGACACTTGGTCATTAGCAGATAACACTCGTTAATTCCCTAACTGTCAGTTTTAACAGTCCGGGTCCGGTTTCCGGAATATATATATTTTTTTGTTTCTAAAAATTATTAGACTTTAATTAGTATATAATTATAGTTATAAAATTAACTATAATTTATACAAGTCCATTTTAAATGTTTAAAGTCACGTTTTTCGGTTTTCTCGAAAAACGTGCTTTAAAGCCTCGTTTGTGCTTTTAATCCATTATTTGGATCCGTTTCCTTCGGGAATTTCTCCCACATGTTCTTAGTGACTAAATAAGTCCTAGGAATCCATTTAGGACTATAGATAAGTTATATACTTACTATAATTATTTAACACGTGTTTTTGCGTTTTGTGACTTTTACGTGTTTTCTTTTCATTTTGGTTTTTATTTGTTCACCAATGTTCTTAAGGACTTAATTAGCCTTAAAATATCATAATTTTATAATTAACTAACACATTAAGGTTTGGGGTATTTCAGATGAAATGCGTTGAACTTGAGGAGGATTGGTGGTAAGATGTTGCCATCATGAAATCTTGAGCAAGGCATTTCATTACTAGCCACGATGGACAATTCGAAAATTATGGCTTAAGATCAGTATTAAATTCATACATGTAAAGAGTTTGTGGAGTTAATCTTTGGTGAAAATACCTATATATGGAGGAAGGGGATTTAAATTTGGGCACTCCAAGGTACAACATCTATCCCTTGTGAATATAAAAACCATTAAAGAAAGTTACTTAAAGATTGAGTGAAGAGAAGAGTAATACTAAAACTAAATATCATTGATCCTTAAATACATGGAGTATTGAACATAGAGAAACAAAAAATTGAGAGTTACTTAAAGATTGGAAATTCTCATGTTTAATTGGAGGTTTAACATTATACCTATATAAAATTTTAGAAGTCACACTAAGAGTGATATTTAAGGAAAGCCACCACTATCTAAGAGAGTACTAAGATTTAATGATCAGAGGAATACACTTAAAAATTTACATATAGAGTTCCTACCTTGGAAATCAATTTTAAGATTAAGAAATCAGATTTGGAGCTACATTTTGATTAATAAGAACTCTCTAAAACTCTACCTCGTGGGAAATTATATAAATATATAATAAGTAAATTTTATGAAGTAAATACTTAATGACCGTCTAAAATACTATGGTTGATTATGGAAAAAAAATAAAACAATTTGAAACTGGAAAAGTCACAGAAAATATATATTTATATAAAGGAATCTCGTGAAACTAACTAAAAAGGTATATAATATGAACTTCTAACGTATGATTGGCTAATAAACCTTTGAATATCATTTTGAAAGATTATCTATGATTACTATATGATCAGGAATTATTTTAAATTACTCAAATATTGTACACCTGATTTATAGCTTGATTAATATAATTGATATGTTAAAATAACATAAATGGCATATTTACGTACCTAAGGTTATAAATTCGGTACAAGGTTTCAAAAAAAAATTATGTTGAAAAGAAACTTATATACGGTATGATACGATTTTAAATAAGTTCATGAATTTTCAAGACATGACAACTATAGGAATTTTGACTATAAAATGCTTCCACATATAGCATTTAAATAATTATTTACAATGGAATTTTTCTTTTATGAATTAATAGTTTCCAAATCCATGATTAAGATTTTGATACCTAGTACACCCAATACTTAAACAAAGAAAGAGTGAACTAAAATGTTATTATAGTAATATCTAAGTAAACCTATGTTTTGTTTTCAAAACTTAACCTACTGTAACACCCCTCTCCATAAACACGTATAATCCCTCACGTAGCAATAAATAAAACGTCTTACAGCGGAAGATAAATAACAACATTAATACTCACTCGGGTGTCACCTGCCATTACTCGCCCATGCGAGTAACGAAGTGTAACTATCCAACAACCAAAATAAATAACACTACTAACCGCTGTGATAACGAGATAACTCCTATACATAATACTAAGTCCATAAACCATAAACGTCGACAAGTGAGCGTCTACCCAATCCCGAATGTATAAAACCGTACCATAATACAATCCACAGTCTAACAGTGTTATACAAATAAACTCCATGGCGGTATTTAAAGTAAACCCTAACTACCGTTGTAACACCCATACCGCTATACCGTCATTACTGTACAAATACCTACCTTCGCAGCGGATATTACTTACTCAACGGTAGTCGGTGGGTGTACAATGCCGTTAGTCACCCACGTGACTAACAAGGCGGATTACAATACTACATACTATCGGTCTGATGATTATGAATATACCGAGTGCTCTACATAATACATTACATTCCTTGCATACCAATCCATAATTCGATAAACTCCAATACAATACTATACCGAGTATACTACAATCCTTAATTTACCAATACAGTTTGGACTTCCAAATTTCCAATACATTACAGGTTCCATCCCTTTCATACTACTACCCATGCTTACATAGCAGTCCCCGTACTCTCTCGAACGGTGGCCAGCTTCGAATACCTGCACACTAAAAACGGTCCCCCGAGGGGTCAGCTTACGCTGCATATGAAATCCGCATATACCGCGTGCTAACCACGGTACGCCGACTACTTTGGGTCGGATATACATGGAGTTCATTTTACATGCATACATACATACTAATACTACAACAATACAATCAAAGATACCAACATAAATGTACAAGTTCAATACTGACTAAGAAAGACAATTCATGGTCAACCATTCGTCTTTATTATATTCATTACTCTTCGTACTGTGTTCGATATTCTTTACTCTATCATACTCGCTCCTTACTCTTGCATACTCATCGCTCCATGTTCAATACCTTACTCGTACACGATCCTTACTCTACTCGTTACTATACTGGTGCATACTCACCACTCAATTCTCTACACTTACTCTTACATACTCGATACTCCATACTTACTCATACATACTCAATACTTACTCATACATACTCAATACTCGGTGCTCCTTACATACTCATACTTACTTCTTACTCGATACTCATACATACGCAATACTCATTACTTTGGCCTCTGGGCGGAGTCATACTCAAGACTCGCCACCGAACCTACAATACGAGGGCTATACGCTTAGCTCCTCAAATACTCAAATGTCCGTTCTACCGGACTACACGAATTCCCAACACTTTCTCTCAGAGCACAATACAATCTCATGGGTTGGCCTAGAAGTATCTCTCTTGATAACCTCTGTTAGCTTAGGGAATTACCACCGTCTGGTATCCTCAGATTTAAGGGTTTCCCAAACATATCGAATACTCTCTCGTTCTGGGCATATTACATCAGTCGGGTCCTCTCATAATGGGTCGACTAATTACTAAGGGGTTTGGAGATCCCTCATCATTCTTTACTACTCTCATGGTTCAGTTTTGCACCAAGATTAGTTCCTCTAATAGAGGTTACTTATATACTTCCACTACTGTTCGTTGTGGATTACTCATTTCATTTCTCCTACCGTTATCGGGAGGTTATTACTCCGTACACTCTCTCACATTCTGGTGAGTTCATTAATTTACGTTATCGTTTATTGGTTCGTTGGTTTAGTGCGTTGCTACGGTTCCATTGGTTCACACATGACTCTTACCACGAGTCTATACACAATAAGACTCATCTATGAGTCGGTCTACGCACTAAGTGAGGCCACACAATCAATCAAGAAAGGTTAGCTCAATCAACATACAACAAGACATGCAACGAAAGGCAATAAACCGTTTCATGCTTTAGTCTTGATTAGCCGGCATACAACATACAAATCAACGTAACTCGGTTAGCATACGGGGCATGAGGAAATCATACCTTTCACCGGAGTTAGCTCTACCGTGTGTTCCCTTGTTCCTTGGTTCACACTTGTTTCCACTGATAATGTTTCAATATTTTCATTAATACTATACTCTTATGATACACAAATAATGCTACTCCCGTACTTACCCGTTATCCCGGTGTACTTAATGTTCTCACACTCTCAACTTATTGGTTACTTTTACATTTGGTTTCCTATCTATACTTACTTTCTTACCTTTACTACTTCTTTTACAGTTGTACTACTACATAATATGCATATGTGGTATAGGCATATATATATGTATACATATGATTATTATAAATATAATAATTTTTTTTTTGACTCGACCGGACTTACGACCGACCTTGCAAGTCCGGTCCATTCCAGTAGCTACCAGTACGGGAAATTTCTGGCTCGACCGAACTTGCAAGTCCGGTCGCAAGTTCGGTCCATTCCAGTAGCTTGCATTACGGGAATTTTTCTGGCCGACTGAACTTGCAAGTCCGGTCGCAAGTTCGGTCCATTCCAGAAGGTTTCTGACGGGAGAATTTTTCTGGTCCGACCGAACTTGCATATCTGCAAACGATTTATTTGATATATTAAATACTAAGAAATTATCCTAGAATTCAATAGTTTAATATATCGTCAGGTTGCAAAAAATCCCGGTCGAAATAGTATAGTAATTAAGAAGCGACCGGGGGGTGTCAATCCACGGGACTCGATGAGTAAGTCTAGTTAGGTATTGGTTAACTCGAAAGGGGGTTTTGTTTTGGTTTTGGGTTGCAAATAAATAACAGGAAAGTAAATAGCAGATAAAGTAAAGTGATAGTTTTGGGAGTGTGAACGGTACTCTAGGTTCAGGAGTTGTTTCACTAGCTAGGTTCTGCATATTCTACTGCTTAAGTGGAGACTTGGATCGGCTTGTAATTCTCAATTGTCTATTCTGTATTAAGTCTTAATTCCAGATAGCTCATCTAGACAGGGCATGTAGTGTAGTCTAGACCTAGCAAGTATATCTAGATGGTTTAATGCACAGAATTACTAGTCTGGTTGGTTCAATCCGGACTAAAGCTCCTAGTGACTAATGTAATCTATCCGATTGCAATTATCTCAGGTAACAGGTTAATAGGACCGTCAATGCTAATCACCTTATCTGATCATAACATGATTCGAGGGCTTATAATAACTTAGCAACGTTTATTAAAAGCACTTAAAAAACATTAACCTAACAATCCAAACTGTCTCAACAAGCAGCAAATAATGCAGAGTTTAACTAATTACAACATCCTTCCCTAGAGTAAATCCTCTTAGCTAGACATAGCGGTTAAAATCATAAATGAGAGAGAGTTGAAAGAAATCATCTGTTACGAAGATCTGGCTCGCTCCACCCTTTGTCCTTGCGCTATGCTGGCTGAGAGGTTGGATTCGGTAACAATGAGGTGAATTTGGTGAAATGGAGCGAAAATGGAATTTTGGGTGAGTTTGTGAGACGTCCGGATGGGAGGGTCGGACTCAAATCCGGACGTGAATCCGGACGTGAGTTTTTGTGTGGCGAGTGTGCGATGGGCTAGGTGTTGATTTTGTGTGGAGAAAATGGGATGAAAACGAGTTTATGTGGAGTGTGTTTGTGTTTGAGTGTAGGTATGGAGATGGAGTATGGAGGGTTTATTATGAGGATGAGCAGATGAATGAAATGAGAGGAGGAGGATGAGGAGGGGGTGGATGAAAACATCCGGTGCGAATTGGAATGAAGCTGGGGAAGGGTTTAATAGGCTTGGGATTTAGACATTGGTTAGTGATAAATAGAGTAGGAGCATGGGTATTGGCTTAGTTTATAGTAGTAGCAGATTGATTGAGCTAGGGGATTGATTGATCGGCTGATAATTGCGCCGAAAGCGACAATTATCAGCGCGGTGATTTTATTTTCAATTCTGTGCCACGTCGATTTGAGTCCGTACACGGACAGACATCCGGAGTGACTATCCTAGCGAGATCTACTCTGTCCGCGTTTGTGTCCTGATTGCGGACAAGACTGTCTTGGGAGATCTGTGAGCTGTCGCGTGGGCGTCCGTATTGCGGACGTGAGTGTACAAAGAAGAAAACAAGATCTAGAGCTGTCCGCGTGGCCGTCCGGATTTGGGACAAGAGACAGAGTGATCCTGTCCGGGTTTCTGTCCGGATTGCGGACGTGACTCAAGAGAGGAGGGAACTCGATCTGGAGATGTCCGCTTGTGACGGATCTGCACGTCAGGACACATATCCGGACATGTGTAAATTTTTCTCTTTTTGTTCCAAAAGCTCTAAACTCCTTCCTAATCACGTCCTATGCCAAAATAACATGGAAATAGAGAGTAAATGCACATATCTAAGTAAAAGCATATGATAAGTGTGAAATGTGACATGAATTGTTATGAAAATAGGAAGTATTAAGCTCTAAAAGTAATATATTTCGCACTTATCAAACTTCCTCACACTTAGCTTTGCTTGTCCTCAAGCAAATACAGAATATGACTACTCTTAAGGGCCGTAGTATGAAACTCAGGATCAAACAAAGTTCCCATGGAAACAGCAAAATGACAATCAAAAGAAAAGTTCTGCTACTAGCTGTAGGTTTTCACAAACAGTGAAAAAGAAGAAGTTAAAAGCATGGAGAAGTTAGACTACAAATCTGGAACTAGATTACTTGGGATCTTCCCTATTTCTTTCCTCTAACCTTTGGATGACAAGGGGTGTGAGTAATGCCTTATTCCGCAATACCTTTCAACACCACGTACTCATGTTTATAAATAAAAACTGCAATTTATTGCTTTCTCTTTTTTTTTTTTGAATGCAGAAATGTATATAAAACAAACATTTTTTTTTTTTTTATATGCATTATTTTTCTATACCCCAGACTTTCTCTCTATCCTTGTAGCGGTGTGGGTCTTCTATCCCAGATCACGAGACCTTAGTAGATAGGTGTTAAGGCACCCCAGAGACTTAATAACCGGATAGACGAGGCCTGTTTTGGTTTAGAAAATTTATAACAGCGGAGTACCTTGCCTTATCCTTTTCATTCCAAACTTTCAAATCATTTCCAAGAATCCCAAGCTAAACTAATTCAGTTTCCATAATCAACTAATCCATCAAATTTCTGTGAAAAAGATTAATTTGAAATAAATTAGATATACAAACAGCCTAGAGCAGAAAGATTCTTGAGGTGGCCATCGGTGTTTTCAAAACTTCCAAATTATTATTATTATTTTTTTTTCGCCACTTAAAAGAGACAATTCTTTCAAAATAAGAGGACAAACAAAAACAAAGGTGGCATTAAGTGCAACGGCATATTTTCAGGGAAAGGTCCTACTTCCTCACACTTAAGAGGAGCAATGTCCTCATTGTTCAAATAAAATAAAATCAAGAGAAGACCTTTCAAAATATGCCAGACTCATAAAGAATTTCATTCAGGACAACACTGGACTGATATAAAAAATAAGCATTAAGCATGATAGAGATCGTAGGCTGAACACATTAAAAATAAAGGAAATGGAAGCTCCCCTGATATCGTAGATGAGGAAGGTTCCCTTCCTCACACTTAAGTTCGTGCATGGGGTTGTAGCCTTCCTCACACTTGCGTTCAAGCAGTGCCAGCCTTAGAGCATCAAAACCAGAGAAAGAAATTAAAGCACCGGCAACTACTACTTCAGAAATAGAAAAAGAAATAAAGACAGGGTGACAATTAAACCACCAACTTGCATATTCAGATTGATTTTTCTACTCTTAATTCTCTATTGCGTGAAAATCGAACCTCAGGTAAGCATTCATTGTAAGTAGAAAATTGGTTAGCAAGTAGAGACAACAATTGTAAAAAGAAGTAGTATTCCCAACGTTCAGCCAATCGTAAGTTCGTGCGCAGTGAGGCTTATTTGTCGTGTATACGTCACTCGAGTGCATAAGTGTCGAGTGTTAAAATAGAAGAGACTGCACAACATAGCATTAGAGGAAAGTAGAATAGAAATTAAACATTTAAACACTGCAAGTTAGTATGTACGGTCTACGACACCGTTTTCCCTTCAAAATAAAATAAAGGTTAAACATCAAAAGAGTGCAAACTGAAATAAATAACAACCGAAGCCAATAAAAGAAACAAAACAATAAATAGATGATCACTGTGATGGTCCCGGCGGTAGCTGGCCAATGAGTCGCTCGATGAGTAGAGCTGTCCGACTCTGGACCTCGTCGCTGCGCTCTAGGCGCTGGGTAATCCGGTCCTGGTTCTGCCGCAGCTCGCCAATATCGCCTGCCATCTGCTCCTGTCTCTGCTGTATCGTCTGCTGCTGCTGTAGGAGGGTGGCCATCGTGGTCTGCAGCTCAGGTGGAATGCTCATGACTGGGGCAGTAGGTGGCTGCATGGTAGTAGTGGCTGTCGGTGCAGAACCCGAAGTGGAGGATGAAGCAGTAGCCCCTAGGCCAGAGCTGCCGCGTACCCAGCTCCCATCCTCTAATCGCATGAAGCCCCATCTCTTCACCGTCTGTAAAGAGATTGGGCTCTCACCCTCTCGCATATCGATCCCGGTGAAGACGTCATCAGGTAGCTCACGAGCGAGGTGGTGGCTGATGAAGAAGGGGAAGATAGGCGTGATCTTCTTCTTCTTCGAGCGCAAGTAGGTGACCACCTTGTGCAGCTGGTGGAACATGATGTACGGTACCGAGATCCGTCGCTGTGGCTCGGGTGGCGGTGCGAGGAGGTAGTCGATAAGGACACAATCCTCGTCAGTGACATCAGTTCCAGCACGAGGCCGGATCTGATGGCTGAGGAGCTCAGCTACCAGCCTCTGCATGAGCGATGGGAGGCTGGTGTAGGGGATGACACCCTTAGTCTCCTCTCCCCGGTGTCTCGACGTCTGACCAACCTCCTGGACCCATCTAGTCCTAGTGGTCCTCAGTAGCTCCTCACCCATATCTACGTGGGCTTCCTCGTTATCCGGAAGCATCAAGATGGTGCTGAAGGAGGTGGGAGTGATCTCTACCGGATGGTGGTGCACATAAGAGGTGACGACATTCTGCGTATCGTGCGCCTGGGCGTTCGCATAGAACTCCCGGACTAGGTCAGGAGCGAAAACGCCCTCGCCCATCCTCAGTACTGAAGCCATCCCGTGGCTCTCAAAGACAGGACGTAGCTCTGTGGAGTTAATCACCTCTGATGCTACACGCCGCTCCATAACAAATTTCCCGCCCTGGTCGAACCAGGCACGGGCGGTGGCGGAGATAAACCCATCCTCTCGTAGGGGAGGTGGTGGGGGAGGTGGTGCATCTGATGTATCATCGGGTCGTGGGCGTCGAGAAGAGGACCCCGAGCGTGTAACTCCACCTCCTCTAAATCGAACCATCTATTTGTTGTTTGTCAGAAGGGAAATTAAAATTCAATAATAAAGATGCAACAATGAAAGGCAAAGAACACACAAACTGTCAAACACAAGCCCATAGTACTTCAGATTCTCAAAAGTTCGTTATTGCTAGCGAACAAGGCAATGTAGGGCTTAACATTCATAATACTAAGTTTAAATAACATCACACATTAAGATGCAAATACAGAAATAAAATTCAAATATTCTGCAAAATTTCAACATGTCCGGACTTGTGTCCGGATGGGCTGGCGCGGACGCAAGTCTGGACGGCTCTAGAACCCTAAAAAAATTTCGCGACGAACAGAACGCACAAATCACACAAGTTCACAGATTCTTCAAGTAGTCTATAGATTTCACACGCCAATCTCAAGCTTAACTACATAAACGACTCTAACTACATTCCAACGTCACAATTTTTGTCTAGTTTCGAATTCCAGTCCATAGTACGCAACGACTCAGTTCGAAGAAATGAAAAAATTTTCGATTTTGAAAGACCTGTGTAATTGCGTGGAGAGTAGTGAATTGTTGCAGGGCGGAGGAGTTCGCGGCGGTGCGGCTGTGGATTCCTGGTGGCGCCGGCGCTGGTGTGAGCCGCGCAGGAGAAGGGCGTTGGCTGGGTCGAGTTCGACAGAGGAAGAACAGAGAAATGGGGATGCGCTGTTGCCGGAGTTGGTCACCGAGGAGAAGAAGGTGGGTTCGAATTTCGACAGAGCAGAGAAATGGAGAAACGAAGAAGAAAGGAAGAAAAGAGAAGGAAAGAGGGGAAGGAAGAAGAAGACGCCGCGGCTTAAGTAACGTCCGTGTGGATGTCCGGTTATGCGGACAACACTGGGCACACAGAAATTTCGAAACATGTCTGTCCGTGTAAGCGTCCGCGTTTACGGACGTGACTGGGGCTAGAGGTGCGGTACACTAAGTTTGTCCGTGTAAGCGTCCGTGATGCGGACACGGGGGCTTGATAACGTGTCCGCATGGCTCTACGCGGACGTGTATCCGGACACGTTGGAAATTTCTCTCTTTTTTTTTATATAAATTAAATTAAATTAAAAACCACTACTTTAAAATACCTCATTCATTAAAATGAAACATTACCACAAAGAACCTCACAACAACAAAACACACGAAATGCAGAATTAAATAGCATGAGTGTTTAAGGACTCCCTGATCCTTGGTGAACTTTGCCATGATTCTTCCTCACACTTGAGTTCAGTTTAGCATTAGAGTGAATTACCTGAGAGATTAAATCTGCAAAACCAGAAGAACTCAAGTGGAAACAGATAAAACTATTAGTATAAAGTAAGAGCCATGGCTCTTTCAATTTTTGCACAACAGGGATAATCACTCTTCTAAATAAGAACAAAAGAGGAAAATAATTAACTAGATCAAGGAAGAGATATAAACCGGTGGGTTGCCTCCCACCAAGCTGCCCGGAGTTAAAGTCTCTGGCTAGACTTTACAGATAAGGTCAAGAAGTGCCGCCACAGCAGCTAGCAATAGCTTTCTTCAGTTTGAAGTACCATTGCTGACGTGGCTTTTTGGATGCTTTGGGAGGCGGTGCTGCAACACAAATAGCAGAGATAGAATTTATAGAATTGGAGCTGTCAATCAAGTGTATACCTGGTGCAGGAGGCTGAGAAAAGGTATCGCCTAGGTACTTCTTCAATCGAGCACCATTTACTTTGAATATTTCTCCTGTCTTATTCTCTAGCTCATAAGCACCATAAGTAGTGATCCCCACAACTTTGAATGGACCTGCCCAATGTGATTTCAACTTACCAGGAAAGAGGCGCAGCCTGGAATTATAGAGCAACACTAGATCCCCTACTTTGAATTCTCTCTTATGGATCATCTGATCATGGATTCTCTTCGTGCGCTCCTTATAAATTCTGGAACTGTCATAGGCTTGCTCTCTGAGTTCCTCGAGTTCAGATAGTTGAAATTTTCTTTCTCTCCCGCAGTGTGTAGATCAAAATTCAGGGCTTTCAATGCCCAGTAAGCTTTATGCTCTAATTCTACCGGAAGATGGCAAGCTTTTCCATACACAAGTTTGAAAGGAGACATCCCTATAGGAGTCTTGAAAGCAGTCCTGTATGCCCACAGAGCGTCATCTAGTTTAACTGACCAATCCTTCCTTGATGCATTTACAGTCTTCTGTAGGATCCATTTCAGCTCACGATTGGTCACTTCTGCCAGGCCATTAGTTTGGGGGTGGTAAGGTAATGCTACCTTGTGGGTCACCCCATATTTACTCATTAAGGAGTCGAAGGCTCGGTTGCAGAAGTGGGAGCCACCGTCACTGATAATTGCCCTGGGCACCCCGAATCTGGTGAATATGTGTTTCTTCAGGAATTTCACCACTGTCTTGGAATCAGCATTGTGGCATGGATAGCTTCTACCCACTTTGAGACATAATCCACAGCTACTAGGATGTATTGGTTTCCATGAGATGAGGGAAAAGGGCCTGTGAAATCTATGCCCCAAACATCAAAAAGTTCTACCTCAAGAATACCTTTCTGAGGCATCTCATGCTTCTGGAGATGTTTCCCATCCTCTGACAGGGTCACAATGGGAACAGAAACGGTGGACATCTTTATGTAGAGTAGGCCAATAGAATCCACACTCTAATATCTTTGCAGCTGTTCTTGTATAACCATGATGGCCACCTGCCTCTTTAGCATGACAGAATTCGATTACACTCTGGATCTCCTTATCTGGAAGACATCGCCTCATCAAGCCATCAGCACAGATCCTAAACAGATAGGGATCCTCCCAGATATAGTGGCGGGTTTCTGACAAGAATTTCTTCCTCTGGTTATAGCTGTAGTCATGAGGAATTAAACCAGTAGCCAGATAATTGACTAGGTCAGCGTACCATGGTTCATCTACTTTTCCAATTTTGAACACCGTTTCATCTGGGAAGAATTCATTGATCGGGATCCCATCATCAGGGATATCAAGTCTAGATAGGTGATCAGCAACTCCATTCAGCTTCCCTTTTTATCCACAACTTCTAAATTAAATTCTTGGAGAAGTAAGATCCACCTCAGAAGTCTTGGTTTCGATTCATTCTTCTGAAAAAGATATTTGAGGGCTGAATGATCTGTGTGGACTATCCCTGCTTCCAAGCAGATATGGTCGAAACTTGTCCAGAGCAAACACCACAGCTAGCAACTCCTTCTTTGTAGTAGTATAATTTTTCTGTGCGTCAATTAAGGTCTTGCTAGCATAGGTGATTACCCTCAGCATCTTATCTTTCTTCTGACACAGTGCAGCGCCCACATCATAGTCGCTTGCATCCGTCATGATCACAAATGGTTCAGACCAATCTGGTGGGACCACAATTGGTGCTGAGCAGAGCTTCTCTTTGATAGTCTGAAATGCTGTCAAGCACTCCTCTGTGAACTGAAATTTGATATCCTTCTGAAGCAGGTCTGACAGGGGTTTGGCAATTTTTGAAAAGTCCTGAATAAACCTCCTGTAAAACCCTGCATGACCAAGGAAAGATCTTACATCTTTAACGGAAGTTGGTGGGGGCAGTTTTTCTATTACCTCTATCTTGGCCTTGTCCACCTGGAGGCCTTCTCTTGACACCTTATGCCCAAGCACAATTCCTTCTTGTACCATGAAATGGCACTTCTCCCAGTTCAGCACTAAGTTTGTGTCCTCACAGCGAGCCAAGATCTGGTCTAATTGCTCCAGACAAACATCGAAGCTTTGTCCATAGACAGAGAAGTCGTCCATGAACACTTCAATACTTTTCTCAATAAACTCATTAAAAATTGCCATCATACATCTCTGAAATGTGGCTGGAGCATTGCAGAGACCAAAGGGCATCCTCCTGTATGCAAAAGTACCATAAGGACAGGTGAAGGTAGTCTTCTCCTGATCTTCTGGCGCAATGGGAATCTGGAAATAACCACTATACCCATCAAGGAAGCAGTAGAACCTTCCCTGCTAACCGCTCCAACATTTGATCAATAAATGGTAGTGGGAAATGGTCCTTCCTTGTGGCCTCATTCAAGCGCCGGTAATCGATGCACATCCTCCAACCTGTGGTTTGCCTCTGGGGTACCAATTCACCTTTCTCATTTGGCACTGCAACTATCCCCCCTTTCTTTGGAACAACCTGGACTGGAGATACCCACTGGCTGTCAGAAATAGGGTAGATAATACCTGCATCAAGAAGCTTTAGCACCTCGCTTGACCACCTCTTTAGATTTGGATTCAACCTTCTCTGGGGCTGTCTCACTGCCTTGTAATTCTCCTCCATATGAATCCTGTGTGTGCAGAAACCTGGATTAATCCCCTTGATGTCAGCAACAGTCCAACCCATGGCACTTTTATGTTTCTTTAGCACCTCTAGAAGTCTAGATTCCTGCAAAATAGACAAAGATGCAGAAATAATAACAGGCAGGGTGTTACCCTCTGCCAAGAAAACATATTTGAGATGGGAAGGGAGAGATTTAAGTTCCAAGGTAGGAGGCTTCTCTATTGAAGGTATGGGTCTTTGGATGGATCGTTCCAACTTTTCTACAGGAGGAGAGGAGGAACGAAAGTATGGCTTCCCTTGATTCAGCTGCTGGACGACCGAGGCCATCTCAAGGCTGTCTTTGTCATCCTCAATGGATCGACTTATTACCTGCTCTAAAGTATCAGAAAACTTAAACAAAGAATTAAAAGAATCAATACTCCTATAGGTGTAGTCATCATCAAGATCATAAGAATTATCAATTAAATCAGCAGAGAAAACAGCTTGAGAAGAAGTGTTTTTCTGCATCATCTTGTTTATGTCAAAGCTTAATTCTTCATCATGGAATTTCAAGGTAATCTTCCCCTTATCAACATCAATAACAGTCTTTGCAGTTCTGAGGAAAGGCCTACCTAGAATCAGAGGTACCTCAACATCTTCATCCATGTCAAGGATCACAAAATCAGCGGGGAAGAAAAACTTACCCACACTAACAACTACATTTTCAACCATACCTCGGTGTGATCGATGATCTATCAGCCAACTGGAGTCTGAAATGGATGGGAACGAGCTCACCCGCATGAAGCTTTTTAAACATGGTGTATGGCATCAGGTTGATGCTCGCTCCTAGATCGCAGAGACCGTATCCGCAATCCATGTCTCCAATTGAACAGGGGATGATGGGCTGACCAGGATCACCACGCTTTGGAGGCAGCATCTGTCGGAGAGCTGCTGAACAAGTTTCGGTCAGCTGGATGGTGTCCTTCTCTTTATATTTCCTCTTATTCGAAAGCAGATCCTTTACAAATTTAGCATAATTCGGCATCTGCTTAATCGCATCAATAAGAGGAATATTTATACTCAGCTTTCGAAAAACATCTAAAAATCTTCCAAATTGCTGATCGAGCTCTCGCTCTTTGAGACGGTTTGGAAACGGAAGTTCCTTTGCAGATATTTTTCCCTTTTTATTTTTAACAGCAGTAGAAAGAGAGGAAGAAGGAATAGGAGCCTGGGTCTCCTCAGAAACTACCTCAGGAGGGGCGGGATGCCCTGATGGTGCACCGGCGGTATTAGAAAGAGGCTCGGTCTCCTCATCAGTACGGCTTCCTGCCACTTTATCTTTGTTTAAGTTCCTTCCGCTTCTCAGGGTACTGCTGCTGCTTCTTCAGAATCCTCACAGTCTTCGTCTGAGACCGACACTGCCTTCAACTCCTTTGGATTGGTTTCTGGTTGGGAAGGCAATGATCCAGATGGTCTCTGCTGTAAGAGGAATTGAGTCAACTGACTCATTGTTCCTTGCATCTCCACCAAGGCATTCTCGAACTTCTGGTTGATTACCGTTTGCTGTTCTTGAGAAGCCATCAATTTTTCCACCATCTCCTTCAGACTGGCATTGTTTGAGCTCAAAGATGGTTGCTGAGCTTGAGGCTGCTGTGGCCGGAATTGATTGTATGGAGGCCTAACAAAGCCGGGTGGTCCCCCCTGATTCGTCCTCTGAGGCTGCATTTGATGTGAATTTAGTGCATTGTTAGGATTTCCGTACCTCAGATTTTGGTGCTGATTCTGCACCCAGGGTTGCCTGTTGTTGAACTGGCCTATTACATTGGCCTCCTCGGTCTGCCTCATCTCGGCTACTTGTGGGCAATCCTCATAGTCGTGTGCTTCCCCACACTGTGAGCAGCAAGCTTCGTTCGTAGAGATTTTCTTGGCGGATTGCCTGGTGGTTGTCCCCATGGTGAGCTGTTCGAGCATTTTCGCCATGCTTCCCATCGTGGTCCTCATCTGTGCTTGCTCGGAGGCTAGTTGTTCCATCATCGGGTCTGGAGCTCTGGAAGAACTCTGACCTATTGAGAATACTCGTCCTCCGCTGCTACTCCATTGGCGAAGCTCCTCACAGTAGGACTCCATAGCTGCCATGAACTCCTCCCCACTTTTTGCTAGCAGGTTTCCTCCTATGGCGGATCTTATCTCGGCTCTGTTTTCGTCTTTTAACCCCTGGAAGAACCCCTGAGCCAATGAGGTGATGTCCTGACCATGGTGAGGGCACTGGCGGAGTAGCTCTTTGAATCGGTCCCACGCCTCACAAACTGTCTCACTACCCTTCTGTCTGAATGCCATCAGGTCGGCAATCATTTGTCGTGTCCTGGAGATGGGAATATACTTCTCGTAGAATTTATCCAACATCTGTTCCCAGGTGGTAATGATGCCTGGTGGTAGTCGATGGAACCATTTCGAGGCTTCTCCCGATAGACTGTGCTGGAACAGGCTCAATCTGGCGTACTCCTCCAATCCTTGTGATAAGCCCAGGGAATCCAAGTGCACTAGAAAGCGATGTACATGGTCCAGTGCATGCTGGGTCTGCACCTGAGAAAGTTCCTGCAGGGTGATTTCTAACAGCATTGGATTGATGAGAAGGTTTTACCTTTTGCCAATCGGCTATAAGTTCTGCAGTTAGATTTGGTAGAACCACTGGCCCTCTTCTTGGTGTGGCTGTTGGTCTGTTTATCCTTCCCATCGTGTATTGGGCCACTGCACCTCCTCCGATTTGGTCATGGTTTGCTGCCATGTTGAAATCAAGCTGCCTTCTTGCTCTCAAAGCTTGGAGGTATGCTCTCTCGATTTCGGGATCGAAGGCTGTATCCGGAGGACCAGTTGAACGCGTTCTGCGCATCCACTAGGTGCTTATAATCAGCCAGAGAAAGGAACAAAATGAGTGAGTTTTAAGGTAATGAAAAACAATTGTATAAAATGGCACACAAAATAAATTAAAATCAAAATATATTACAGAGCAACGGTTATAAACAGTGTGTTGTGCAATAGAGTAACGAATTAACCAAGGCTAGGGACTAGACAAAAGTCAAGTCCCCGGCAACGGCGCCATTTTGCAAACGATTTATTTGATATATTAAATACTAAGAAATTATCCTAGAATTCAATAGTTTAATATATCGTCAGGTTGCAAAAATCCCGGTCGAAATAGTATAGTAATTAAAGAAGCGACCGGGGTGTCAATCCACGGGACTCGATGAGTAAGTCTAGCCTTAGGTATTGGTTAACTCGAAAGGGGGTTTTTGTTTTGGTTTTGGGTTGCAAATAAATAACAGGAAAGTAAATAGCAGATAAAGTAAGTGATAGTTTTGGGAGTGTGAACGGTACTCTAGGTTCAGGGAGTTGTTTCACTAGCTAGGTTCTGCATATTCTACTGCTTAAGTGGAGACTTGGATCGGCTTGTAATTCTCAATTGTCTATTCTGTATTAAGTCTTAATTCCAGATAGCTCATCTAGACAGGGCATGTAGTTCTAGTCTAGACCTAGCAAGTATATCTAGATGGTTTTAATGCACAGAATTACTAGTCTGGTTGGTTCAATCCGGACTAAAGCTCCTAGTGACTAATGTAATCTATCCGATTGCAATTATCTCAGGTAACAGGTTAATAGGACCGTCAATGCTAATCACCTTATCTGATCATAACATGATTCGAGGGCTTATAATAACTTAGCAACGTTTATTAAAAGCACTTAAAAACATTAACCTGAACAATCCAAACTGTCTCAACAAGCAGCAAAATAATGCAGAGTTTAACTAATTACAACATCCCTTCCCCTAGAGTAAATCCTCTTAGCTAGACATAGCGGTTAAAATCATAAATGAGAGAGAGTTGAAAGAAATCATCTGTTACGAAGATCTTCTGGCTCGCTCCACCCTTTGTCCTTGCGCTATGCTGGCTGAGAGGTTGGATTCGGTAACAATGAGGTGAATTTGGTGAAATGGAGCGAAAATGGAATTTTTGGGTGAGTTTGTGAGACGTCCGGATGGGATGGGTCGGACTCAAATCCGGACGTGAATCCGGACGTGAGTTTTTGTGTGGCGAGTGTGCGATGGGCTAGGTGTGATTTTTGTGTGGAGAAAATGGGATGAAAACGAGTTTTATGTGGAGTGTGTTTGTGTTTGAGTGTAGGTATGGAGATGGAGTATGGAGGGTTTATTATGAGGATGAGCAGATGAATGAAATGAGAGGAGGAGGATGAGGAGAGGGGTGGATGAAAACATCCGGTGCGAATTGGAATGAAGCTGGGGAAGGGTTTAAATAGGCTTGGGATTTAGACATTGGTTAGTGATAAATAGAGTAGGAGCATGGGTATTGGCTTAGTTTATACGTAGTAGCAGATTGATTGAGCTAGGGGATTGATTGATCGGCTGATAATTGCGCCGAAAGCGACAATTATCAGCGCGGTGATTTTTATTTTTCAATTCTGTGCCACGTCCGTATTTGAGTCCGTACACGGACAGACATCCGGACGTGACTATCCTAGCGAGATCTACTCTGTCCGCGTTTGTGTCCTGATTGCGGACAAGACTGTCTTGGGAGATCTGTGAGCTGTCCGCGTGGGCGTCCGTATTGCGGACGTGAGTGTACAAAGAAAACAAGATCTAGAGCTGTCCGCGTGGCCGTCCGGATTTGCGGACAAGAGACAGAGTGATCCTGTCCGGGTTTCTGTCCGGATTGCGGACGTGACTCAAGAGAGGAGGGAACTCGATCTGGAGATGTCCGCCTTTGTGTCCGGATCTGCCCGTCAGGACACATATCCGGACATGTGTAAATTTTTCTCTTTTTGTTCCAAAAGCTCTAAACTCTTTCCTAATCACGTCCTATGCCAAAATAACATGGAAATAGAGAGTAAATGCACATATCTAAGTAAAAGCATATGATAAGTGTGAAATGTGACATGAATTGTTATGAAAATAGGAAGTATTAAAGCTCTAAAAGTATATATATTTCGCACTTATCAGTAACCCGAGAGAGCGGGCAAGTTATGGAATGAGTAACCAGGGCAAGTGAGGTATAACCCTCAAGGCCTAAGAGTAAAATTATACAACTAACAACCTTGTTATGTTAGTTAGGAATTGTGTTCCATGATTGGATGTAGATTCCTTGTGTAATATACATATATATTGTATTGTCAAGATGCATGTTGTTTGATTAAAATGAACTCCATGTATATCCGACCCAAAGTAGTCGGCGTACCGCGGTTAGCACGCGGTATATGCGAATTTCATATTCAGCGTAAGCTGACCCCCTAGGGGGAACATTTTAAGTGTGCAGGTACTTGTAGCTGACCACCGTTTGAGAGAGTAGGACGGGGACTGCTATGAAGCATGGGTAGTTAGATAGTAATTACTAATGCATTTGAAAGAGGTGTAAGTCCGAGTATGTTATCGGCATCCGTATATTGTAGACTCGGTATAGTAAAGAAATGAATTGAGTATTGTGTTGTATGAAGTACTCGGTTGTTCCAGTTCATCAGACCGTTACGGTAAGTAAGGAAGGCCTGGTTAGCCACATGGGTGGCTAACGGCGTTGTTTCACCCCTCGTTGTAATTAGAGTTCCGCTGCGTGAGTAGGAGTAATTAGTAACGGTTTAAGAGGTAATGACGAGATTAACGGTTGGGGTGTTACAAAAATGGTATCAGAGCGAAGTGTCGCTCTGATGGCTGGAAATACCGAGCTTAGGAAATACCGAGTTAGGAATTAGAGACTTAGGGCTATGGGTTGAGTGGTAGCGTGAGAGATGCGCTAGTTAGGAACTTCCAGTATGATCTGGATACCTACAATACCAAACCCGCCCTCCACAACCCCCGTATTAAAAGTTCGGGAAAGAACGCCAGAGAGACGGGGTAACCCGATCTGGCAGTGGTTAAATATTTCATTCTAAACAAGAACCTGTCATGCGGTAGATCCCGAGAACCGGAAATCCCGGAGAGGGATCCCGCTGAAATGACAATAACTGCATGCAATGACGGAAGGTCGAGACATCCTAATCCAAGGAGACTGGAATCTGTGGCAGCTTGGGGCGACTTGCTTAGCAGTCGCGAGAACCCTGCTGGCCGAGCAGCAGCAATAAGGAAGCACTAACCGTGCAAGAAGGCGGATTAATGAGAAGCAATGATAATAACAAAAACCGAGACACATGTCTACGGACCGCCATAACTAAACAATACCATCAACGGTACCCTAACCGACTAAGAATCTAGTCAAGAGTAGATACACCCACCCTGCCACACCCGAAGAGGTTGCAATGCCTAACGGGCACAGCTTAGACAGCTACGAGCATAGCTACGGGATATACCCGAATAGGACTACAAAAGTGGTACCTAAATAAGTTAAACCTCGGTAACCACAGTAAAGACGTGGGAATGAGCAACGAGGTAAAGCCTAGAATTAAAGTAATTAAGGAACTCCGAGAGTGGAGGAGCACCTAAATGAATGACAGTCCTGTCAAGAGGAATGAGAAGTAGCTCTAAGGAGCAGTTATCCAACTAAGGGATCAAGGAAAAGCCAACGAGGCTGCCAAATACAATGTGAACAATACCGTGACCGGTATGAGTTAACCCAAAAACCGCCTGTACCGCGCACTTGCCACGGCAAGTGCAGTATTAACGGGACTTTTCGGAAGAGCTTTGACAAGCGACCAGTACTTAGCAAGTACCAAGACGGCAAGAGAAGCCAATATAGCACCACAAACCCTAAGAATTCTGAAACGAAACCTTGGAAAGGCCTAACGGCCTGGCCGCTGTATAAAGAACATACCAGTCTGCAAGAAGTCAGACTTGGTAAGAAGCAACCGGCATTGAAATGCCGTGGAGATTTTATTTTCAACTCAAATTTTTCTTTCAAACAGAGAATTTTTCAAAAACCCCTAAATTTTTAAAAACCAAACCAGAGAATCACGGTAAGTTATCATAGGACGATATAAGAGGAGTTGGCAACAGAATACTTCACTTAGGCGTGTGACCGACACTACGGTGTACTAAACGAGACATGGAACGACCGCACTCCGAAGGAGCTTGCGGACCTGATAGACCAATTATGAGTTAGTCAGGTAAGTGGTAACGTATCAATAAGATACTCCATGTATGTATACAAGTAGAGTACGGAACACGGGAAGTAGCCCACTCCATACTACGGACGAAAGAGCCAATCCAAACCAAGATAGTTGGACACCTCGAATGATCGAAGAACACAAGGAAGCTTACCAAGTTACGGGAGTCAAGAATCCAGTAAAATGACGGATCTAAGGACATAGCGTGGAGAAGTGCTAGAAGCACAGAGTATTAGGTATAGACATTGGATATGCCTTAAGAAATACATAATGGCTGGGTGAATACCAGTGTAAACAATACGGCGAATGCCTAAATGAACTTATTGATGTACGATAAGCGGGATAGAATTCCCACATTATACCTCACTGAAGAGAATAATGACCTGACCTAGAAGGTATTAGAAGGTACCAAGGATCTACCCAATAATGGGAGACATTACAACCCTAAGCGGGATAGTCAAGGACATAGCCGCAAGGCGAAGCCACAATTGAACATAACCATAAGTACAAGCCAGATGTAATGGCATTATTCAGTAACACCCAGGAGCAATCCGAGAAGGGTGCCGGAGTCATTAGTAGTCGAACGAAACATCGTGTTGAGAACACAAGTGGTTAAGAAAACACTCGGGTAGAACCCGAAGGGATCCCTCGTAACACGGGATACCCTAAATTGCCAGAGGGCATGAATTAATATTAGAGTACAAAAAGGGGCTTCCATGTACGGAAGAGTGGTGAGACAACCATGTCAAAGAGCCCAGAAAAACCCCCTAACCGTTTAATGGCATACGGAGAAGATGAAACCTGTATAAACAGCCCGAATGGAGCATGGCGAGGCAATGTGGCTTATAAGCCGGTAAACTAACTGCAACTTGTAGATCTAAACGTTGTAAACCTATGCATAGAGGCATAAGAGAAACAGTGGAGAATGAACCACTACCTTAGAGTGGGGATACCACTTGTTATTATGGGGCCTATGGAGCGGCATTTGCGTGAATCCTCCAGAGAAAGGCTACCACCTAGGTATGAAATGTGAAACCGCTAGTGCGGTGTAGTAAAACTTGAGCATGTGTATATTGCCAATGAGTATGTGAACTATAGTAGAGTGTAAAGAGGAACCTCGATTGTAGCAATTCGAGACCGAAGAGTAATCAGTTGAGTAGTAAACACTGTATGTGTGCAATATGAACTGCAGAGTAAGCAGCGCGCAAGTGCGCAGAGAGATTTTAAGAATAGCGTATAGTGTTGAGCCAAGTGAATGGCAAGCCATCGGTAAATGGCGAGAACACCTGGGCGGAAGCTAAAGTAGTAGCGGATGCCATAGAAATGAGAAAGACCAAGGTGCGCAGTAAGCGACCATTGTAAGAGTATATTCAGATAGTGATTAGAGTTGATGAAAAAAATGTGGTAAGGAGACATAATTAGTCCTATCCCATGAGAGATTTACTGTCAAGTGTTTACGCTTCTGCACTCTGTATGACTGAGTGTTTTGGTATTGCACTTGTGCGGTAATGATCGAGTGGGAGAGCCAGGAATTGAGAAATGTCAACGAAGCTGTTGAGTGAGAATCTAGAGAGATAACCGTGCGGCCATTGGCTAAAGATGCCCAAAGAACGTGGGCAGTAACCCACAGGGCCCAGGATCGATGTGTGGAAAAGGCAGAGTAGTATGAATGAGGAATTCTTGTACAGAAACAAGTAAACAAATGTAATTCAGAAGCAACTATTAATCGAGGAAGCACTACATACTGAGTAGTAGCTTGACCTCAACCGACAATAAGTCGGAAAAAGGTAGTGAATAACCACAAAAGTATACAGAGTTATACGAAAAAAAATATAGATTTCCGGAGAACTGGAGAGAAAATCTATAACTCATCGAATTCGCATACGGTAAGAGATACCAAGCGACGATTGAAATACATTGAGAATACCAAAGAGCGAATTAAGCTCTAGTTATCAGGTCACGCAGCAGAAGCTTGTGGACCGTGATTCAGGGTTAAGTATACCTATATCATAAACCCCTTGAAGCCTTAGAGGCTAGAACCGAACCCGGTTATGAGTTAATTAACCGTACTGAAGTTAAAACACTTCGTAATACTCGAATTAATGAACCAATGTTCAGTGATAACATATGGTTGGTTACGCGAGCGTAACCCCTTTTAAGGGGGGTAGGGGGCGAGAAACCGCTTAGAGTATGTTTTACGTATTGGTGCGTAAACTACTATGTGCATAGCACAAAAAGAAATTGTTTTGATGATTGGAACTTATGTTACATAAACATATGCACCCATTCATTGTGTAATAATGATTATTGTGCATGAGTGATGCAAGTAATGAGTATGTAATATTTATGAAAAGAGGAGTAGAGAGACTCCTGGGGAAAGAGAATCCCTTTAGTATTTGTCTATTGAGATTAGACATGTGATATAATGAGTATGAATCGGTATGAAACCGATGTGTAACCTAGTAGGGAGTGAGTTCCCTATGTGATTTTATTCGAGAATGATTGATGGAGTGAGTTCCATCCTTTGGAGTTGTATGTTGTATGTTTTACGTTGAGTAATAATTTGACTAATGAGGCCACAAGTATGGAATGCCTAGGCAAGGTAAGGGAAACAAATAGAGGATAATGGATGACTTAAGTTCCATGATAAAGATAAATTGAAACAGATTGTTTTATGAATATGACTAGAAAAAGTAAAAGATAGAAAACGAAAATGTTTGTCTATCTGATTGTTTGAAACTGACGTGGGAGGTGGAACTTGGTCTGCTAGCGATCAAGGGAAACCGAACACAAATTGGGGTGGAAGGATAGTTCAACACTGATGCTGATCACATCAGGGTTGGATGATTCTTGAAGCTCCCTATAAGTGGTCACAAGTAATCACGCTAAGAAAAGATACAACTACCATAAATTTGATTTGGAGTTGTGTGATGTTTTAAAAAGAATCTTCAAACAGATTTTGAAAAAGAATTTTCTTCAAGTATGAAGATGGAAATGAAAATTGGTTTTGAAACCGCTATCACCCGCCGATGGCTGTGGCCTTAAGTCTTGATGACCGGTAGAACGGTGGGCGTGTATTAGTTTTGAAACCATTTCACCGTACGTGCGGCGGTCCTAAGTGACCGGTTGGGGCGGTGACAGTGTGTGATTTTTCCAAAGGCAGCGGGACGGGGAGAATACCCTGAGATGTTCCTGTGTTGAGTGAGTCAACCAGAGTGCCTGAGGATATGTATATGTGTAATGTTTTGATCAGAACCGAAGGGACCGTGGGCCAGAGAGAGTAAGTGCCCATTTGTCATGAAACAGCCGTGAACCAGAAAGAGTAAGTGTTCAACGTGACCGGTACCTGAGGGATCAGTAGTATATTACTCAACATGGATTCGAGGACTGTAGTGCCTTCTTGTCTTCGGACCGATTCCATGGAGAGAGAACAAAAAGTATTTTTGATTGCTATACATGCTGTGATATGTGTGAGGTATGTGTAGTATGAAATGAGACAGACTTGTGAAGTCTGTACGGTTGTACATGTATTATAACCTTGGCATAGTACGCCCATGAGAGTAACCATTTAGATTCACCAACTTTGTGGACAAAGTTTCTAAAGGGGGGTAGATTTTAATACCCCGGACCTAATAATGGTGGTTTAATTACTCAAATAAAATTATTAAGGGCCTAAATGTGCCTAGATAGTATTGGTAAAGAGAATAAAACCAAAAGAAAAGAGAAAACGCTTGAAAAGCGAAAAACGCTAAAATGCGCATTAAATGAGTATATGAGATATATGATCTCGAGAGGGTCCGAGATGGATTCCTAAGGCTTAGTTAGGCCTAATAAGTATACAGGAATGATTCCCGAAGAAAACGGATCCAAATAATGGATTAAAACGCTAACGGAGTTTAAAAGCACGTTTTTCGAGAAAACCCGAAAACGTGACTTTAAGTGGTCAAACGGACCCGTAAAAATTATAGTTGATTAAATAACTATAATTAAGTATTAATGGAAGCTTAATAACCATTGAAAATAAAGAAACGAGAAAAATCCGAAAAAACGGGCCCGGTTAGTGAATAGTGCCAAACCGGGTAAAATAACGGGCGTTTTCTGTCAGAATCCGAAAAACGCTCCAGCTTAATATTGTAGTGGGGGCCGGTTTTAATAGCCTCTCACACACACTCACATAATAAGCTAGCAAATAAATAAAGAGAGAAAGAAAAGGAGGAGAGAGGAAAGTAAAAAGTAAAAACCATAAACATTTCCTTCTCTCTCTCTTTCCTCTCATTTTCCTTTCTTCTTCTTTTTCCCCCTTCTCCACGTTTCCCTTCCTCCCTCTCTGGTGCAGAGCGACATGGGAGCCAAGCAAGCTTCCTCCATCTTCTTCTCCTTGCTCAAGTCTCGTCCTTGCTCCGAATTCAAAAATAAGTACGTATTTGTGATCCTCTCAACACCCTCTATCATTCTCTCTTTTCAAAATTCGAAAAGGAGGAGTTTCATTTTCGTGGGTGTTGGCCATTTGAAGAGGGAAGCACATCATTTTAAAGCTTGAAGCTTCCTCTTTCACCCAAGGTAAAAATATCCAAAGAAATTGCATCTTTTATTCCCTCTTGTGTTGGCCGATTTTGGCAAGTTGTAATGCCTTGGTTTTTCCTTGTTGAGCTATTCTCCAAGTCTTCAATGGTGATTTGGAGTTCCCCCTTTGATTCTTGATCAAAACCCCATCCTAGGGTTTCAAGGTAAACATCAATTTTAGAGCTTCAAGCATTTCTAATTAATGAGGTTAAGTGTTTTACTTAAACTCATTTCGTGCCTTGTATATTTAATGGGAGATGGGCAATTTCTTGGCCTTTGGCCGATTTCCAAGCAAGAGAAAAGAGAAGAGGAAGAAGAGGAGTGAAAAGAGGAAAGGCTTGTGATCAAAGGTAAATAATTTACCTTGGAGCCTAACTTAATGTTTTAGCATTGGGAAGGGAAAATAAATAAAGGAATGAACCCAAACATGTGTGGAAATGTGATTTGTTGAGATGAGGATAATTGTGATGATAATGTGCTTGTATAGAAATAATACAAGTGAGAAAACATTTGTGAAATAAAGTGTTTGTTTATGAGCTATGAACTTTCTGGATTATGCATTGTGATGCATTTGTGGAAGTGATGAGTTTTATGTTTTGTGTGTATGCTGGTAGAACCCTTGTGGGTTTGGTAGTTTTAGGTTGAATTAAGTGATAATATGAGCTTTGGGGAAAGCTAGAAAAGTAGCCGGGTTATGGCGAAATTTCGGTGGAAACCGGAGGACTTTGAGTAATGGTATAGGAGGAGGATGACCTAGGTTTAGCTTGGTGTTGTTAGAGCTTGAGTTGGGTAAATGATCACCCAAGATTATGAGAGGATGATTGTGGTGAGATGTGCAAAAATCTGTAGCAAAAGAGGTTGTGTAAGTGCCTTAGGAGTTTTTAGAAAACAAAGAAGATTTTAGGCTTTAAGAGTGAGTCTTGGAACTTGGTATGAGGTGTGCATTATCTTGGAAGTTTTGGAATGGTTAAATGAAGAGAGAACAATAATGCAAGTGTCAAGAGAGGTTAGAAAATGCACAAGTGTGCATTAGTGCAAAAGGGAGAATGCAAAATTTGTGATTTCGGGCAAGAATTTGAGTAAGGATTTAACCCATGATTTGAAGAGGTTTAGGGCATGATTAAAGGTGATTAATCATGTAGGAATCTTGTGGAAAGATTAGGGAACTTTGGGTGTGGATTAAGGATTGAATTGGGGTTGAAAAATGTTGTATGTTGCAGGTTTTAGCAGGGTCCGGGACCTAGTCCATGGACAAAGTCCCGGACCACCCCCTATTTTTATGTCGAGAGTACACACCCATGTTGGTCCGGGACTTGGGATATGGATAAGGTCCCGGACCATGGTAGAAAATTCGCCGAGAGTTGCATCTTCAGTTGGTCCGGGACTTAGGGTAAGGACCAAGTCCCGGACCACCCCCAGAAACCTACAGAGAGCATTTTAAAGGTTTTAAATGATGGGGGTTTGAATGTTAATGATGTTATAAGATGTTAAGGCCTTGTTTGGTGACATGTAAAGGCCTTAGGAAGTCTGAGAAAGTGTTAGAAGTGATTGAGAAGTGAGAACTCAAATTAATAAAAGTAAAACCGAAAAACGAGATAACGGGGTAAGTACGGGAGTAGCATTTTTTATGTACCATATGAGCTTAGTGTTAATAATAATGTTTGAAACATTATCAGAGAATCGTGCCTGACCCGAGCATGGTGAGATGACACGGTAAAAGTAAAAACCCGGTGAAAGGTATGATTTTCTCATGCCCCGTATGCTAACCGAGTTACTCTGATTTGTGTGTTTGTGTGCCGGCTTAATCAAGATTAAAGCATGAAAATAATCCCTTGTTTGATTATGCATGTCTTATTGTATGTTGTGTGAGCTAACATACTTGTATGCCGGTGTGGTCTAACATAGTGAGCAGACCGACTCAAAGTGAGTACCGATTGACTAGAAACCCGTAGATCGGGTAGTCTCATAAACAATGGAAATATGCAAACACACACAAGCTATCGATTAGAGTATAACGATAACGTAACATATGAACTCCCTAGAACGTGAGGAGATGTACGGGTTGAGTAAATACCCGATAACGGTTAGAAAACCTTATTGAAACAATCCACGAAATAAATATGAGTGGAGAGATAAATGAACCTCCATCGAGAGGATTGAAGTTAGTCCAATAATGTGAACTTATAAAGAAGGTAAAAGAGACCTAGGGGATTAGTAACTCCCTTGAGACATGGTCGACCTCCTATAAGAGGGTTTTACCCGGTATAAGAATATAACCGAAAGTATGAGTATATGTATTGTAAAGGTAACTCTTAAAACCTAAGATTAACCAAACTAAAGTAATGTTCCCATGTCATTAGAAACATCGAGAGTGATGTTTCTAGACTAAAACACGTAATATTATAATAACTCCGAGAGAGGAGTGTATGGGAACGAGAGTAGTCCGAGAGTATTCGGACCTGTGTAAAAAGAGATAGGAACTAAGAGAGAGTTCCGGGAGCTAGTTGAACCTTCCCACCATGCTAAACCCAGAGTAGGGTCGAAACCGGGGAAGTAAGACTATGCTCGAGAGCCATGAGTTTTGGCTCGAGTATGTATTAAGAGCAACAAGCGTGACGTAGGAGACCTGTAGTGTCTCGAGAATCTACGAGAGCTTGAGTAGTATAACCCGAGAGCGTGGGTGAGATAAAGAGTATAATAACCCGAGAGCGTGGGTGAGATAATGAGTATAATAACCCTAGAGAATGGGTGAGTATAGAATGAGTAGCCCAAGAGAATAGGTGTGTATAAGATTAAGTAACCCGAGAGAGCGGGCAAGTTATGGAATGAGTAACCAGGGCAAGTGAGGTATAACCCTCAAGGCCTAAGACTAAAATTATACAACTAACAACCTTGTTATGTTAGTTAGGAATTGTGTTCCATGATTGGATGTAGATTCCTTGTGTAATATACATATATATTGTATTGTCAAGATGCATGTTGTTTGATTAAAATGAACTCCATGTATATCCGACCCAAAGTAGTCGGCGTACCGCGGTTAGCACGCGGTATATGCGAATTTCATATTCAGCGTAAGCTGACCCCCTAGGGGGAACATTTTTAGTGTGCAGGTACTTGTAGCTGACCACCGTTTGAGAGAGTAGGACGGGGACTGCTATGAAGCATGGGTAGTTAGATAGTAATTACTAATGCATTTGAAAGAGGTGTAAGTCCGAGTATGTTATCGGCATCCGTATATTGTAGACTCGGTATAGTAAAGAAATGAATTGAGTATTGTGTTGTATGAAGTACTCGGTTGTTCCAGTTCATCAGACCGTTACGGTAAGTAAGGAAGGCCTGGTTAGCCACATGGGTGGCTAACGGCGTTGTTTCCCCTCGTTGTAATTAGAGTTCCGCTGCGCGAGTAGGAGTAATTAGTAACGGTTTAAGAGGTAATGACGAGATTAACGGTTGGGGTGTTACAGGTTTGACCGAGGGCATCTCATTCATGGTGTTTCTCTCTAAACCCTAGTTTTCGACATAAATACATTGCCCATCTTTTGTGCCTCGGCACTTACCATTAATTAAGTGTCTCGCTCGAGGGGGTACATAGGGTGATCCCTAGGGATCATCCGCCCTTTCACAACGAAATGATTTTCCTCAACCATTTTTGAACCTTAAAGCTGAAAACTCAGGATCAGGCCAGGATTTCTACCCAAAATTCAATTACCTCGCACACTCAAATCAATATCCAAACTCCAAATCACTCCAAGCTGAAATCATCCCCCAAATTCGACTCCTTTTTAACTTCTAATGTCTCATAGGCCCGAGCGCCTCACAGACTCGAACATCTCAATTTCTCAACCATTTTAAGATTCAAGTGTCTCACAGACCCGAGCATCTCATAGGTCTTGACATCTCATTCCTTCCACTACATGAACATCCCAAATGTCTCATAGACCCGAGCATCTCACAGACTAACCTCTCAAACACCCTCAAAACCCCAAAATCTTCAAAAACCCCAAAACCATGTACTACGTAAGGTCTGATCTCGATAGGGAGTTGAGTTTGTAGGCAGCCCATCTAGGGTGTGACCCCATTCCAATAAAAAAAACCCATTTCCCAACTCTAAGGTGGTATTCATGTCTATCAAACATTCAAATCCCCTCTGACTCCCACAAACCCTCGACTTTTTAACTCTCAAAATCAGACTCCTAATCTTTCATTCCATACTCATTCAAATTCATCAATTCTTCTTCTTGGCGCTAGCTTGGCAGAAAAGCTCACCTCATCCACTCTATCTTCTCATCCTAATCCTATCCTTGGCTTTTAAATGAATCTCTTTAAATAAGGTTTTGAAAGAAGGTAATCCCAACAATTGGAGACCGAGGTTTCCTCGGGCACCAATCCGAAGTTGTGGTCATTGCCACTTATAAGGGGTGTAACCCAGTGCGGACCCACAACAGAATCTCTAATCTGACCAGATAAGTCCTATCCATAGGCAACAAACTCAGAGTCAACCAGCGGTTCTTAGAAGGCTTCTCCTCCCTTCCTAGTTCCTTTGGTCAAACTAGGTGGCGGCTCTAGTCAATCTACGCCCTTAGGGCATAAGTCCGCGTGGTGCCCATTGAGAGTAGGTGTAGTGCACACTTGCACTCTCCCTTATGCTTTCTAGGAAAGACGGATGATAGAGTGGGTATTTGAGGGCTGCCAAGATAACGGGGTTTCACCCTCCACAGAATGACATTTTAGGATCTAGGCTTTTCAGTCAGACCATATTTACATAGACCCCCCTCATACCGAAAAATCTCCCTCCACACAATGGCGACTCTGTTGGGGAAAACTTGAGTAAGTTTTTCTCAAACTCAAGGAAGACTGAACTCCATTCAAAATTGTCGAGACTTTCCCACTTCTTTCAAAACCTTCAAGAGATTCATTTCAAGCCATTAGGATTACTCTACTTCACACTTAGAGTGTGTATCAGATGAGGACTGATAGGATTTGTTAGATCATCCACAAACATTACAACAATTGGGTTAATAATTAGCCCATAATTAGAAAGAGACACTTAGGATTAAATGAAGCTAACTTCCCTTTAGGTTAATAAACAACCAATTTTGAATCACTAATCTCAAGACAAAACTCTTGGTAACTAGGTTGGTTCTAATTTCTCTGCTATATGATTGTGGGATGCATTGGGTGGGCAGCTTTGGACATGCATTCCTCGTGTCACCCATTTTATCCACGATGACACGGGATCCCCAACCGGTCAACGATTGATTCCCCATGAGCTGGGTCACTCTCTTAATTAGTGAACAAACTCACGAGGCGGTATGGTCTCCGACTAACGCTTTGAGGCTCATGATCTAAAAAATATCCTCCATATCCGAGTCAAAAGCCAGCATAGAGTGAGCCATGAGACTTCAGTGTCCAGCTGCCTTCTCCAGTGTCTAAGATGGGCTTATGGGTAATCACCCCCTTGAATGCCGCCTGTCAGACTACCTCTTTGCCTTACCTTGAAGATTGCATGGGCTCAGCTCTCCATTGTTACTCTGCACCACGGGTGTCTCTAAAGCCCAATGTCACACTACACGTCCATAGAGGATCCCGTATTTACCGGATACGCATACATGGCACAACGTAGTTAGTGAATAATTTGGACTTTAGACACACTTGACCATGCAGATGACGAGAGACCCGTTCCCATGCAGTACTTCCCTGAGTTTCTCGAAAAGTGAGCGTGTTGTCGGATCATCACTGGCCGTGGCGTATGTTTCCTTATCATCTCGGGTGTCTTGACCTTTCGAACTTAAGCACTCTAGACTTTCTTGATAATGTGCCCCATAAAGGCATAGCAGAGAAAAAACCCCTGAGATGATAGTGAAGGGACGACGGTTCCCCCGGTGAGACGGAATCATAATTGACCTAGAAAGTGATTATCCCAATATTAACACTTACAGCTCCACATCAAACACAACCACGATTTTCTTAAACCAATCTGTTTTGAGTTCTACAAAATGTTCGGAATTCTATTTTGCACATTTCTTAAAGCTATTTTACCAGCTCGTTTAATTTTGAATCCCACCTAAATTTTACTCATAAACATTTGCGGTTTTAAACCTGCCACTTCATCTTTAAAATGTTATTTCCAAATTTTTTTTAAAAAAATAGATTTCGAAAACCTACTTTCTACAAATGAATTTCAAACAACATTTGTCACCAAACATTATTTCAAACTAGATTTCGAAAATAGTTTTCAAAATTGATTTGCACAAGCATGTTTCAAAATAAATGATTTAGTCCCCATGTTGTGACCCGCTATTTTTGAAGTTCAACCCACCTTCAAGAGTAGTAGTCATTACTGTGGAGCGTACTAATCATTTCGTGCTTTCACAAAAGTGATGGATTTTCACATAATATTTTGTGCTCGATCATTCACTTTTTTGTTTCACAAAAATATCCCTCAGTTTCCTTCATCGAAGCAAGTGGAGCCCATGAAGATTGACAACACAGTTCGAGCATAAATCAGAGTTGTACTAGTCCAAGTCAAGCGACATGGAAGCTAGCAATGACTGTTCGAGTTCAAACTGTTGAAAATTAGAGGAACACCAGACCCGTTTTGTTTGATCACAGCACTGCTTCGCTGCAAGAGCCCGAAAGATGAGTAGTCGGTCAAGACCCAAAAGTGAACGAGCAGCCGATCAAGAGCCTGAAGATGAGCGAACTACCAACTAGGATCCCGGAGATGAGTGAGTAGCCAACCAGGAATCCGAGCGTGTGCAGTCAGTCAAAAGCCTGAAGACGGACCAGCAAAAGTTTAGAAGAAGTTCAGCTCAAAATATGGCTTTTTAGGATTGATGATGTATAGGCTTTTCCTTATATTTTTTCCTCTCTTATATATTGAGTGGATTGCATGTATAGGTTTATACATTCCCTTTGAATTTAATTAGATCAACGTGTATAGGGTTCCCCGCTGCCTATTATATTTGCGAATGACCGAGCGTCAAAACTTATGTCGAGAAAATCCACCACTTTGAAAGCACGCGTTTTCAAAACTATTTTTCCAAAAACTTGGTTTCTTTTGGCATGCGCGTATAATGAAAAGAACGAATAAGGAGCGACCCCTCACAGTAATATGTCGTTCATCAGCTTTGCTTTATGGGGTGAACATTCAGGGTATCTACAGAAGGCGTCCCCTGAATAACAGCATTAAAAATGCAATCGAGCACAAAATAAACCACATGCATTGCATTCATTACAAATAGTCAGTGCATTCTTGGTCAGTTCAAATTCGTCAAACATACACAAGGCCTGTCGACCACAGAAAAAGTGCATAATCATGCGAATTATTGTCACCACACCACACATCAGCCTTCATCTCAATGAAATAAAGCAATCCATGTTATATCAGTGGGTCACCATGCGGGAGTTGTGACTCCCTAAAAGTCCCAAAATCCGAGAGCTAATCACCAATCCGACCTCACTCGAGATTTAGTTCTTCGACAACAACCACCACAACTCGACCACCTTCAGGGCCAATCGTGATGGGATAAGCTTCATGGACTACCAGCTGAAAACGACTCAAGCGAGACTAGTCATAACCTTACCACTCATGCATTGCATCCAAAAACAAAACAAACACACAAAAAAAAACATTCGGTCAACCATCTCCATTCATCATTTTCAGCATTTCATGCATCATATACGTAGTAATTCCATATTACCACAATACATCGCATGGTAGACAATCGCATTTGCATACTCCCATATCGAAAGGACATCTTCAAGAAAATCATGAGAGATTGATTGAACAGTGTGCGTGAACCACTTAACTCTCGACCAATCAATGAACATAAGGGTCTAATCAAAATCAGCACCACAAATCAAGTGAGTAGTATGCAAAGAGTGGTATTTTCACTTGAATTTCAATCGACTATTTTGGATGATCTACTGAGTGATGAGGGAAGGTACAGGGATCCAATGGAGGTAAACCACGAGCGACTTGTGCTTTCCTTCAGCACATGGAGAGGCATAATTCAGAATGAGATCATTGTCGATAGCAAGACATGAACTATGATTCATGTAAAGATCCGAGATTAGTAAGAAAACAATCATTGACTAATGAGAATGACGAGGCATTTAGGAATAAAAGTCTTCACAAAACCAAAAAGCTTTGACTGCCTTATACATAATCCCTTAGTGAGCTCCGCTGAGCCTTTCATGAAAAACTTTTCTTCAAAAAAAACTCCACAACATGACACCCCACATATACTTTCTCACCCTTGCAATAGAGGATCTCGAAGGAGCCGGAGCCATGGTCTCTCCCCCACCATCTTTCAAAAAACAACAAACCGAAATGTTCAAAGAAATCAGCGAGTCAATGAAACTCCAAAGTCAAACACCAAAAAAACAACAAAAATGGTCAAAGAAATCAATGAGTCAATGCAACTCCAAAGCTGAAAGCCAAAATACAAAGAACGCTTGAGAAAGTTAATGAGCCAAATGCAATTTCAAAAACACAAAAATGAGAAGAAAGTCCAAACCGTACACCAGAAGATACAAGGAGGAGAAATCCAGATAAAAAAGACCAATGATGTCTCATAGAAATCATAAAAGGTTATCAAAAACCCGTCTATGGCAAAGTCAAAACATATCCTCTATTGCACAAAAGCTCCACGTCTCCCACATTGATCCTCCGGTCCCATGTGACATACATCATACCCCGCATCCCCGTTATAACCCAATAAAAGACCTCTGACTTGTTAGCTAATGAGTGTTAACTGAAAGTATCGGATCTTAGACATGAATCATAAGCTTCGTACTTGTTATCAACATGTCCCATCAATGAGACAATGAGTATGACCTCACCCCACGAGGTCTTATGAGTACGAGTGAATCTCCAATTTGAGCACCAAATCATAAACAACTTACCCCACTGCAGGTAAGGAATTTGTAAGGGTCGGAAAGTCTGGAACCTCGAAAAGAAATTCTTTGGAAAGTACTGCTCTAAGCATTGAGAGTATCATTACACCATTAGCACACACAGCTACACTCACGAGAGATTGACCTGCATCCCTCCATTAGAGGAAAGTGATACACGCATTCCAGTTCAATAATCACTCAAGATCAAACCGAAGATGTCTTATTTTCGTAAACCTCATATTAATAGAGATAGGACCGTACCGTCTCTCCAAAAACTGCATATGCATTTTGCATCCCTTCTAGCATTTAGTATTTGCATGCATCATAACCACTTCATTCTCAACATCCGATTGGTAAGAACTCCTCCTAGTCTCGTTGAAAGTCGACTTCAGTTGCAGTTGTTGAAGCGTAACTTTTGATTTCAACTGGAGCCATCCCGGGCCATCATCGAGCTATATCTAGCCTCTTCGGAGCCATCCCGGGCTATCACCAAGCTACGTTGAACCATTTAAGAGTTATCCGGAGCCACACGAAGACCATCTCGGAGTTATCCACTATCATACTCGAGCCACTTTGGCACCTCTACCAAAGCCGAGCAAGAGCCATATGGGAACCTGTTATACCCAAAATTCCAACCCCCCCGGAGGAGAGTCTCTACTAATAGGCTAGTAGCAAGGGTTCCCAGATCGATCGGCACATTTCAGAGTGCTAGGGACAGCTTAGTCATCTCCAGGGGTATTTTCGTAATTTTCAAGGCTCCTAAGCCCCCTATGGATTTCTCTCTCCTCCAAATAAGGGTCAAATCAACTTGAAATGCTTTGATATTTTAACCCTGATAGAGGATGACATCTAAGCATAATGGCGTTGGAATTTTGATTTTTCGAATTTCCAATAATTTTCTAGCAATTTCTGATTGAATCGGATGAGAAATTCAATTTAAAAATATTCAAATATCCCAAAAATTGTTTCCACTTTAGAAAAATCAGAATTATCATCCTTTACCCATGTGTGAAATTTCATAATCAAATTCCTTTTGGAAGCCCTTGAGCTAAACGTCGGTAAATCTCGGTTTTTACCGGATTTTTCTATCTTTAAGGAAGTATATATAAGGAACCTTATCCCGTGATCAAATCAGAACCTCAAGAACCCTAGACTCTCAAAGAAGGCAGCCGTCTCTATCTCTCCACGTTTTGAACCCCAGAGCCATGAGAAACACCGAAATCTCACCAAAATCAACACACAAAACACATTTTTCAACTCCCACAACATCACCATCATCAAACCCCCACCAAAACAGCACCAAACGTGAAGAACATCAGAACACAAGGAGTCAGAAGCTGGGTTCGAAGTTCTTCTGGATCCGCCATCAACGAGGCCTCCGAAGAATCCCGACGTGAAGAATCCTCTAAATTCGAAGGTAAAACAGGTTGCAATTCTACTTTTCTAACTCTCCACGACCTTATTAACTCTCTGTCAAATTTTGGGTTCAAACTAATCTTTTTACGCTTCTGTATTGCTAATTACTTTTGTTTCTGCCTTGTTATTGTTCGCCAAGTTTCGTACATAATTCGACTTCAAACTGCAATCTTTCAATTACTAACGAATTGTACACCTTTCAGGCTACACGTGCATAAATTTTGAGCCGAAAACACCTTCGGGAACCACCATAAAACCCTGTCCGTGGGTGGTCCGGGATCCCGGACCTATGGTCCGGGACCACGGACGGGTTGTCCGTGGCCACGGACACCCACGGACGGCGGCGGGATTTTAAAATTTTAAAAAATTTAGGTTTGTTAAAACTATGTCCGGGCCTACGGACATCCTGTCCGTGGCCCCGGACTTTTCAAATTTTTGTTTTCTGTTTAATTCGACTTTTATTTTCACATAGATTAATAGGGTCCGTGGTTACGGACATTAGGTCCGTGGCTACGGACGGAAACAAAATTTGACCTAATTCTGCCTCCGAAACCCTAGTTTAGGTAATTTCAACTTTCACTTTTATTTTCAGTAAAAAAATGCTAAAAAAAAAAAAAAAACAGAAGCTCGCGCACTTAGGTTAAAACGACTCGTAATAAGCCGTAATTAAACTAAGTAGAGGAAAAACGACTTCTAGGGGTAATGAAAGTAATTGAACCCTAATAAAGTCGTATATCAAGCCCCCGAACCTGAACTCTCCTTTCCTAATTTGATCTAGGTTAAAATTAGGTGGCGACTCAAAATAGGTTCCAGTGAGCTAGCTTAGGTTTTAATAATTATTGTTTTATGACATAGTTATTAATCTTAGGTTATAAGTGGACCTAAAACCCGATTAGATCCTCATCAGCTTTAATCGACATAGGATAGGGTTTAAAATCGAGGCTCATAGAATGGCGACTCTGCTTGGGATAAATTCTTAATTTTAACTTGTTTAATTTTAAGAAAGAGGGCTTAACTCGAAAAATTGTTTATTTATGGCTTTATTACTTTGTTGTTTACTTTCGTGCGCACTTTAAATTTTTGCACCCTTGCATCATATGAGAGCGAGGGTCCACACAAACCAGTTTCACCCCGGGACCCATCTAGGGTCCCCTGTCAGGGACTCACACCTTTTAGGTGATGTGGGAAAAGCGGGGGAAAGAGGAGGATGTCGTCTAACACATCCCCTTAATACCTGGGCCTTAGCCCCAAGCGTTTTCCTGGCAGTGTCCTTACCTAGCCCATTGTTTGGTCAGTCAAAGACCCGACCATAGACGCACACCTTCTGGTGATGTGAAAAAAAAAGTGGGGGAAGCCCAAAGAGAGTAGCGTGCAAGCCCTATTCCTTTGTGGCGACCGGGGCCTAAGCCCCAAGCACCTCTCCGGATCGATCCATACCCAATTGATTTAACCGTCTAGTGAGGACATGTTGAATTTGTGTGGGCCTTGTATGCTTGTATGATCGGCCCATTACCCAGCCTACAGATTGATAGGAACTTCTCCTACATTAACCTAGCCCAGCCCGAATTGGCGGCTCTATTTGTTTGCGGCCTAGAGGTCCTGTTTGGTTAATATGTGAGTCATTCGGGCTTCGGCCCAAAAGCTTAGACTTAGGTGATTTCTCTTCTGGCCTAATTTGAATTATCCATTTAGTTCTAGGCCCATGAAAAACAAATCCACCTCAAACGTTCGTAAAAACCATCAGGCCTTTCCGTTTCAGGGTTTATTCTAGTCCAGGAAGACTTTCCACCTGGGTTTTGGCCCAAAGTCCTAGATATAGGTATCATCTTCTAGGCCCCAATCAGAATTACTTGGCCCAAATTCCAATTCAAAATCTATGGACATGGTTTTAAAATCATTTCGGCCATGCGCCCTATTTATAGCCCGAACACATTCTGGCCCAGGTGCCAAATTCTCAAACATTCTGAGTACCGCACTATAACTCACTTCATCTGGGCCCACAGACCATTCATAGTTTTGGCCCACGAATTTGCTTCTCAATCCAAAATTTCGGCCCATAACATAAAACATTCGAATCCAGTAGTTTGCGCAACCCATCATCTAGTTTCTGGCCTCAAGATCCCACAGGGTCATCAAACGAATCCTAGGATTCAAGGTCCTCTCTCGGCCTAGAGGGCCCATTCACAATCCATGCGGCTTCCTTCGGCCGTGTGCTCCACTTCCACGGTAAGGGTATTCAGGCCCACACATCCGTTAACCTAGGGATCATTAGCCCATACCTTCCCTCTCAGTTTGGAAGAGATCAGGCCCTAGTCCTCTACATAACAGTAGGCATTCCTAGTTTCAGACATTTTGCGGAGCCTACCTACTAGGAGTGAGTTCAGAAAGAAGACAATCACGGTCATCTCAAGGGCGTCCCAACGGTCGAGAGCTCGAGTCTTCAGTACGTTGGCGTCAGACAATCCAACATTAGAATTTTTCTCAATTTAAGTAGTTTTCTTTTCTCAGTCGCTCTTTCAACTCTTATGGTAGCTAGCTTCCTTTATCATTTTAGGTAGTTTTACTAAGATTACAATTTTTGATGTTATCTTTCCATTTGTGAATTATAGCATAGTTCCATTTGTGAATTTTTTGTGCATTCATTTAACAAAACAAAAGTTGTTTTTCAAGAAAAGGGATCATGAAATAATTATTTTCTGACAACAGAATAGAACTACTTATCTGTTGTTTCTAAAAAGGGTGAACATGTCCGTCCACACGCCACAGTCTATCTCAAAACATCCACAAAGCATTCCAAATCCACATCTATCAAACTGTTGTCACGAACCCCAAATCAATACTGGGGGCAATCTGAGTTCAGGAGCGTCATCTTTAATCTTTCGTTTAAGCATGTGAACTAGTCTCTAAGTGAAATTCACGAGAGTATCTTGAGCGGAAAAACAATGAGTGAACGGGCGTGTCATTTTTACACGACTCCGGTGAGGCCACATACACAGGAAAAGGTAAATGGCATAACTCCGACCGAAGGAGATAATTTGTAATTTACGCTTAGACCTGTGAAAAGTAACAAAGAACAGATGCACAACTATCAAGGATGACGGAGCACCTAGGTACGGCACCACATAGCCAAAAGCTTGCAAACCCTGTCATTAAACCCTAGGCACCCCCGCTAAGCCTTTCATATATCCCTTTTCGATATTATGAGCTCCACAAAATAACCTAGCCAATGACGAATGTTCGACCCGGTGACCAAAGGAAGCGAGGAGCCCGACTCTCAGATAACATTCTCATTAATCCAAAGAAGCAACGCCGCTATCAGCATGACGAAGCGATCCGCAAATGGTCCCAGAGTGACACAGGATCTAAGGAGCTCACATCAAAGTAGCTCTCGAAGCCCAAAGCCGGGAAACACAAGAACCCCGAAGGCAAAGTCAAGAAAGGATAAAACAAAAAGGCAATCCCAAAGTGCCTCGAAGAAGTCCAAATGACAAAAAAAAAAAAACAAGAGAATAGTGTAAAGGACAACTCCAAAGTCCAGGTCCAAAAGCTCAAAAACAACGTCAACATGAAGCAGTTAGACGACTTCAAGACAAGGAAGATGAATCTGAGAGAAGACGCAAGTTGCAGCTTTGGTCACCCATTTAAGCTCCACATACCTCGAATATCCTCCATGATCCCGTCGTCTTTCATCACACCCTATGGCCACGTTATAAGTTTTAAAGACTTCCGACTTGATAGTTGTGTGTCCAACTACGTGAAAGTAACAGATCAAATGCGTAAATCCATCAAATATCAATTCAATGGTTTAGAAGTTATGACCATGGGCGAGAAATGAGTGCAAACACCGACCACATCGAGTGTAGGTTAGGGAGCACCACATCAAAGCATAAGCCTTGACCCTGTGAGGGTGAGACTTGTTCGCATATTTAATCAAAGAAAATACTGGGGGCAATCGATCGTCCCGATCGATTGCCATGAACTCTAGCTCAGATTGTCCTAAGGAAAAATACTGGGGGCAATTGTTGGTTCCAACAATTGCCATGTCAGCACCAATTAAAACCAAAAGCTCGAGCACCACCACAGGCACACATAAGCCCTTACCACCACACACACACTCTCAAACCCATCATTGGCCTTACCTCCACAAAAACATCAGGCCCGTCATGACCCTGACCTCCATCCAAAATCACAACCCAATCCCAGGTCTGTCACAAATCCTGAACACCGGCAAAAGCCTTCGGCACCACAACAAACACCACACACTTCCACCAATGGCATGTTCATCTTTCAAGAAGCAAATTGCAGATTTGAAATTTTTAGTCAGGAAATGATCATTTCACTTTCCTTTTTCAGCAGGGTTTTTCTCAAGCATTGCCAAGTTCGGCACCTTTACCAACAGTTTCCTGTTTTGAACGAGTATCTTTCATATATCTTGATTGCGTACATCTTATCATCATTGCCATGTTTGGCACTCCAGTAATCAGTTCTCATCATTTGCACGAGACCATTATCTTCCTAACTCATTTTTAGTTCGAGACCCAAAATCGGCGCAAGGCCCTGCAGATTCCTCTTTCAGTACGAGACCTAGCATCTTCATTCAGTACGAGACCTAGAATCAGTGTGAGATCCAGCTTTTCCTTCATTTAGTACGAGACTTCAGTGCGAGACCCACCATCTTCACCAGTACGAGACCTAGTATCATCTTCAGTGCGAGACCCACCATCTTCACCAGTACGAGACCTAGTATCATCTTCAGTGCGAGACCCACCATCTTCACCAGTACGAGACCTAGTATCATCTTCAGTGCGAGACCCACCATCTTCACCGGTACGAGACCTAGTATCATCTTCAGTGCGAGACCCATCATCTTCTTCAGTGCGAGATCGAGCGTCATCATCCAGTGCGAGACCGGTACGAGACCTAGTATCATCTTCAGTGCGAGGTAGAGCGTGATCTAAGTTGGCGGGGCAGAGGCAATAAGTCCCCATCTTCATGTCAACTTCTTGGGAGAAACAACTAGTGGGCAGTGGCAATAAGTCCCCTTGGTAATCTAGAAGTTATCCCAGCACCCCAGTTGGTGGGCAGAGGCAATAAGTCCCCATAGTATACCAACCAGGAGCATTGGAACGGGTTTCGGTCCCCAGAAGCATCCGAGCATCATCATCATCTACATTTGCATTACAGGTTCCCGACACCTTAGAATGTTCGGCATACTTCATTTCATTTTAGGTGGTCAACGCCTTAGAATAGCTTGACATCATCTCATTCGTTATAGGTAGTCAACGCCTTAGAATAGCTTGACATCATCTCATTCGTTATAGGTAGTCAACGCCTTAGAATAGCTTGACATCATCTCATTCGTTATAGGTAGTCAACGCCTTAGAATAGCTTGACATCATCTCATTCGTTATAGGTAGTCAACGCCTTAGAATAGCTTGACATCATATCATCCTTATAGGTAGTCGGCGCCTTAGAATAGTCTGACATTACTTCATTTTTACCTTTAGGTGGCCGACGCCTTAGAATCGCTCGACATCCTTCCACTTTACTCATAGGTAGTCAGCGCCTTAGAACAGCTCGACACAACTTGTTGGATTTCAATTGCACGAGGGGTCTTTTAAGATCCAAAATTTTGGGGTATCACTCAAGCATCAACTAGCCTTTTCATTTCCATTACAAAGTCTAGTTGACGGGGGGCAATCTGTTATACCCAAAATTCCAACCCCCCCGGAGGAGAGTCTCTACTAATAGGCTAGTAGCAAGGGTTCCCAGATCGATCGGCACATTTCAGAGTGCTAGGGACAGCTTAGTCATCTCCAGGGGTATTTTCGTAATTTTTCAAGGCTCCTAAGCCCCCTATGGGCTTTCTCTCTCCTCCAAATAAGGGTCAAATCAACTTGAAATGCTTTGATATTTTAACCCATGATAGAGGATGACATCTTAAGCATAATGGAGTTGGAATTTTGATTTTTCGAATTTCCAATAATTTTCTAGCAATTTCTGATTGAATCGGACGAGAAATTCAATTTAAAAATATTCAAATATCCCAAAAATTCGTTTCCACTTTAGAAAAATCAGAATTATCATCCTTTACCCATGTGTGAAATTTCATAATCAAATTCCTTTTGGAAGCCCTTGAGCTAAAACGTCGGTAAATCTCGGTTTTTACCGGATTTTTCTATCTTTAAGGAAGTCTATATAAGGAACCTTATCCCGTGATCAAATCAGAACCTCAAGAACCCTAGACTCTCAAAGAAGGCAGCCGTCTCTCTCTCTCCACGTTTTGAACCCCAGAGCCAGATCAAACACCGAAATCTCACCAAAATCAACACCAAAACACATTTTTCAACTCCCACAACATCATCCATCATCAAACCCCCACCAAAACAGCACCAAAACGTGAAGAACATCAAGAACAACAAGGAGTCAGAAGCTGGGTTCGAAGTTCTTCTGGATCCGCCATCAACGAGGCCTCCGAAGAATCCCGACGTGAAGAATCCTCCTAAATTCGAAGGTAAAACAGGTTGCAATTCTACTTTTCTAACTCTCCACGACCTTATTAACTCTCTGTCAAATTTTGGGTTCAAACTAATCTTTTTACGCTTCTGTATTGCTAATTACTTTTGTTTCTGCCTTGTTACTTGTTCGCCAAGTTTCGTACATAATTCGACTTCAAACTGCAATCTTTCAATTACTAACGAATTGTACACCTTTCAGGCTACACGTGCATAAATTTTGAGCCGAAAACACCTTCGGGAACCACCATAAAACCCCTGTCCGTGGGTGGTCCGGGATCCCGGACCTATGGTCCGGGACCACGGACGGGTTGTCCGTGGCCACGGACACCCACGGACGGCGGCGGGATTTTAAAATTTTAAAAAATTTAGGTTTTGTTAAACTATGTCCGGGCCTACGGACATCCTGTCCGTGGCCCCGGACTTTTCAAATTTTTGTTTTCTGTTTAATTCGACTTTTATTTTCACATAGATTAACTAGGGTCCGTGGTTACGGACATTAGGTCCGTGGCTACGGACGGAAACAAAATTTGACCTAATTCTGCCTCCGAAACCCTAGTTTAGGTAATTTCAACTTTCACTTTTATTTTCAGTAAAAAAATGCTAAAAAACAAAAAAAAACAGAAGCTCGCGCACTTAGGTTAAAACGACTCGTAATAAGCCGTAATTAAACTAAGTAGAGGAAAAACGACTTCTAGGGGTAATGAAAGTAATTTGAACCCTAATTAAGTCGAATATCAAGCCCCCGAACCCGAACTCTCCTTTCCTAATTTGATCTAGGTAAAAATTAGGTGGCGACTCATAATAGGTTCCAGTGAGCTAGCTTAGGTTTTAATAATTTTTGTTTGATGACATAGTTATTAATCTTAGGTTATAAGTGGACCTAAAACCCGACTAGATCCCAATCAATTTAATCAACATAGGATAGGGTTTAAAATCGAGGCTCATAGACTGGCGACTCTGCTGGGGATAAATTCTTAATTTTAACTTGTTTAATTTTAAGAAAGAGGGCTTAACTCGAAAAATTGTTTATTTATGGCTTTATTACTTTGTTTGTTTACTTTCGTGCGCACTTTAAATTTTTGCACCCTTGCATCATATGAGAGCGAGGGTCCACACAAACCAGTTTCACCCCGGGACCCATCTAGGGTCCCCTGTCAGGGACTCACACCTTTTAGGTGATGTGAATAAGCGGGGGAAAAGAGGAGGATGTCGTCTAACCACATCCCCTTAATACCTGGGCCTTAGCCCCAAGCGTTTTCCTGGCAGTGTCCTTACCTAGCCCATTGTTTGGTCAGTCAAAGACCCGACCGTAGACGCACACCTTCTGGTGATGTGAAAAAAAAAGTGGGGAAGCCCAAAGAGAGTAGCGTGCAAGCCCTATTCCTTTGTGGCGACCTGGGCCTAAGCCCCAAGCACCTCTCCGGATCGATCCATACCCAAATTGATTTAACCGTCTAGTGAGGACATGTTGAATTTGTGTGGGCCTTGTATGCTTGTATGATCGGCCCATTACCCAGCCTACAGATTGATAGGAACTTCTCCTACATTAACCTAGCCCAGCCCGAATTGGCGGCTCTATTTGTTTGCGGCCTAGAGGTCCTGTTTGGTTTAATATGTGAGTCATTCGGGCTTGCAAAAGCTTGACTTAGGTGATTTCTCTTCTGGCCTAATTTGAATTATCCATTTAGTTCTAGGCCCATGAAAAACAAATCCACCTCAAACAGTTCGTAAAAATCCATCAGGCCTTTCCGTTTCAGGTTTATTCTAGTCCAGGAAGACTTTCCACCTGGGTTTTGGCCCAAAGTCCTAGATATAGGTATCATCTTCTAGGCCCAATCAGAATTACTTGGCCCAAATTCCAATTCCATCTATGGACATGGTTTTAAAATCATTTCGGCCCATGCGCCCTATTTCTAGCCCGAACACATTCTGGCCCAGGTGCCAAATTCTCAAAACATTCTGAGTACCCCACTCATAACTCACTTCATCTGGGCCCACAGACCAATTCATAGTTTTGGCCCACGAACTTTGCTCTCAATCCAAAATTTCGGCCCATAACATAAAAATTCGAATTCCAGATAGTTTGCGCAACCCATTCATTCTAGTTTCTGGCCTCAAGACCCAACAGGGTCATCAAACGAATCCTAGGCTTCAAGGTTCCTCTCTCGGCCTAGAGGCCCATTCACAATCCATGCGGCTTCCTTCGGCCCGTGTGCTCCACTTCCACGGTAAGGGTATTCAGGCCCACACATCCGTTCTAACCTAGGGATCACTTTAGCCCATACACTTCCCTCTCAGTTTGGAAGAGATTCAGGCCCTAGTTCCTCCTACATAACCCGTAGGCATTCCTAGTTCAGACATTTTGCGGAGCCTACTCGGAGTTCAGAAAGAAGACAATCACGGTCATCTCAAGGGCGTCCCAACGGTCGAGAGCTCGAGTCTTCAGTACGTTGGCGTCAGACAATCCAACATTAGAATTTTTCTCAATTTAAGTAGTTTTCTTTTCTCAGTCGCTCTTTCAACTCTTATGGTAGCTAGCTTCCTTTATCATTTTAGGTAGTTTTACTAAGATTACAATTTTTGATGTTATCTTTCCATTGTGAATTATAGCATAGTTCCATTTGTGAATTTTTTGTGCATTCATTTAACAAAACAAAAAGTTGTTTTTCAAGAAAAGGGATCATGAAATAATTATTTTCTGACAACAGAATAGAACGACTTATCTGTTGTTTCTAAAAAGGGTGAACATGTCCGTCCACACGCCACAGTCTATCTCAAAACATCCACAAAGCATTCCAAATCCACATCTATCAAACTGTTGTCACGAACCCCAAATCAATACTGGGGGCAATCTGAGTTCAGGAGCGTCATCTTTAATCTTTCGTTTAAGCATGTGAACTAGTCTCTAAGTGAAATTCACGAGAGTATCTTGAGCGGAAAAACAATGAGTGAACGGGCGTGTCATTTTTACACGACTCCGGTGAGGCCACATACACAGGAAAAGGTAAATGGCATAACTCCGACCGAAGGAGATAATTTGTAAATTTACGCTTAGACCTGTGAAAAGTAAAAAGAACAGATGCACAACTATCAAGGATGACGGAGCACCTAGGTACGGCACCACATAGCCAAAAGCTTGCAAACCCTGTCATTAAACCCTAGGCACCCCCGCTAGCCTTTCATATATCCCTTTTCGATATTATGAGCTCCACAAAATAACCTAGCCAATGACGAATGTTCGACCCGGTGACCAAAGGAAGCGAGGAGCCCGACTCTCAGATAACATTCTCATTAATCCAAAGAAGCAACGCCGCTATCAGCATGACGAAGCGATCCGCAAATGGTCCCAGAGTGACACAGGATCTAAGGAGCTCACATCAAAGTAGCTCTCGAAGCCCAAAGCCGGGAAACACAAGAACCCCGAAGGCAAAGTCAAGAAAGGATAAAACAAAAAGGCAATCCCAAAGTGCCTCGAAGAAGTCCAAATGACAAAAAAAAACAAGAGAAATAGTGTAAAGGACAACTCCAAAAGTCCAGGTCCAAAAGCTCAAAAACAACGTCAACATGAAGCAGTTAGACGACTTCAAGACAAGGAAGATGAATCTGAGAGAAGACGCAAGTTGCAGCTTTGGTCACCCATTTAAGCTCCACATACCTCAATATCCCTCCATGATCCCGTCGTCTTTCATCACACCCTATGGCCACGTTATAAGTTTTAAAGACTTCCGACTTGATAGTTGTGTGTCCAACTACGTGAAAGTAACAGATCAAATGCGTAAATCCATCAAATATCGAATTCAATGGTTTAGAAGTTATGACCATGGGCGAGAAATGAGTGCAAACACCGACCACATCGAGTGTAGGTTAGGGAGCACCACATCAAAGCATAAGCCTTGACCCTGTGAGGGTGAGACTTGTTCGCATGTTTAATCAAAGAAAATACTGGGGGCAATCGATCGTCCCGATCGATTGCCATGAACTCTAGCTCAGATTGTCCTAAGGAAAAATACTGGGGGCAATTGTTGGTTCCAACAATTGCCATGTCAGCACCAATTAAAACCAAAAGCTCGAGCACCACCACAGGCACACATAAGCCCTTACCACCACACACACACTCTCAAACCCATCATTGGCCTTACCTCCACAAAAACATCAGGCCCGTCATGACCCTGACCTCCATCCAAAATCACAACCCAATCCCAGGTCTGTCACAAATCCTGAACACCGGCAAAAGCCTTCGGCACCACAACAAACACCACACACTTCCACCAATGGCATGTTCATCTTTCAAGAAGCAAATTGCAGATTTGAAATTTTTAGTCAGGAAATGATCATTTCACTTTCCTTTTTCAGCAGGGTTTTTCTCAAGCATTGCCAAGTTCGGCACCTTTACCAACAGTTTCCTGTTTTGAACGAGTATCTTTCATATATCTTGATTGCGTACATCTTATCATCATTGCCATGTTTGGCACTCCAGTAATCAGTTCTCATCATTTGCACGAGACCATTATCTTCCTAACTCATTTTTAGTTCGAGACCCAAAATCGGCGCAAGGCCCTGCAGATTCCTCTTTCAGTACGAGACCTAGCATCTTCATTCAGTACGAGACCTAGAATCAGTGTGAGATCCAGCTTTTCCTTCATTTAGTACGAGACTTCAGTGCGAGACCCACCATCTTCACCAGTACGAGACCTAGTATCATCTTCAGTGCGAGACCCACCATCTTCACCAGTACGAGACCTAGTATCATCTTCAGTGCGAGACCCACCATCTTCACCAGTACGAGACCTAGTATCATCTTCAGTGCGAGACCCACCATCTTCACCGGTACGAGACCTAGTATCATCTTCAGTGCGAGACCCATCATCTTCTTCAGTGCGAGATCGAGCGTCATCATCCCGTGCGAGACCGGTACGAGACCTAGTATCATCTTCAGTGCGAGGTAGAGCGTGATCTAAGTTGGCGGGGCAGAGGCAATAAGTCCCCATCTTCATGTCAACTTCTTGGGAGAAACAACTAGTGGGCAGTGGCAATAAGTCCCCTTGGTAATCTAGAAGTTATCCCAGCACCCCAGTTGGTGGGCAGAGGCAATAAGTCCCCATAGTATACCAACCAGGAGCATTGGAACGGGTTTCGGTCCCCAGAAGCATCCGAGCATCATCATCATCTACATTTGCATTACAGGTTCCCGACACCTTAGAATGTTCGGCATACTTCATTTCATTTTAGGTGGTCAACGCCTTAGAATAGCTTGACATCATCTCATTCGTTATAGGTAGTCAACGCCTTAGAATAGCTTGACATCATCTCATTCGTTATAGGTAGTCAACGCCTTAGAATAGCTTGACATCATCTCATTCGTTATAGGTAGTCAACGCCTTAGAATAGCTTGACATCATCTCATTCGTTATAGGTAGTCAACGCCTTAGAATAGCTTGACATCATATCATCCTTATAGGTAGTCGGCGCCTTAGAATAGTCTGACATTACTTCATTTTTACCTTTAGGTGGCCGACGCCTTAGAATCGCTCGACATCCTTCCACTTTACTCATAGGTAGTCAGCGCCTTAGAACAGCTCGACACAACTTGTTGGATTTCAATTGCACGAGGGGTCTTTTAAGATCCAAAATTTTGGGGTATCACTCAAGCATCAACTAGCCTTTTCATTTCCATTACAAAGTCTAGTTGACGGGGGGCAATCTGTTATACCCAAAATTCCAACCCCCCCGGAGGAGAGTCTCTACTAATAGGCTAGTAGCAAGGGTTCCCAGATCGATCGGCACATTTCAGAGTGCTAGGGACAGCTTAGTCATCTCCAGGGGTATTTTCGTAATTTTTCAAGGCTCCTAAGCCCCCTATGGGATTTCTCTCTCCTCCAAATAAGGGTCAAATCAACTTGAAATGCTTTGATATTTTAACCCATGATAGAGGATGACATCTTAAGCATAATGGCGTTGGAATTTTGATTTTTCGAATTTCCAATAATTTTCTAGCAATTTCTGATTGAATCGGATGAGAAATTCAATTTAAAAATATTCAAATATCCCAAAAATTTGTTTCCACTTTAGAAAAATCAGAATTATCATCCTTTACCCATGTGTGAAATTTCATAATCAAATTCCTTTTGGAAGCCCTTGAGCTAAAACGTCGGTAAATCTCGGTTTTTACCGGATTTTTCTATCTTTAAGGAAGTCTATATAAGGAACCTTATCCCGTGATCAAATCAGAACCTCAAGAACCCTAGACTCTCAAAGAAGGCAGCCGTCTCTCTCTCTCCACGTTTTGAACCCCAGAGCCATGATCAAACACCGAAATCTCACCAAAATCAACACCAAAACACATTTTTCAACTCCCACAACATCATCCATCATCAAACCCCCACCAAAACAGCACCAAAACGTGAAGAACATCAAGAACAACAAGGAGTCAGAAGCTGGGTTCGAAGTTCTTCTGGATCCGCCATCAACGAGGCCTCCGAAGAATCCCGACGTGAAGAATCCTCCTAAATTCGAAGGTAAAACAGGTTGCAATTCTACTTTTCTAACTCTCCACGACCTTATTAACTCTCTGTCAAATTTTGGGTTCAAACTAATCTTTTTACGCTTCTGTATTGCTAATTACTTTTGTTTCTGCCTTGTTACTTGTTCGCCAAGTTTCGTACATAATTCGACTTCAAACTGCAATCTTTCAATTACTAACGAATTGTACACCTTTCAGGCTACACGTGCATAAATTTTGAGCCGAAAACACCTTCGGGAACCACCATAAAACCCCTGTCCGTGGGTGGTCCGGGATCCCGGACCTATGGTCCGGGACCACGGACGGGTTGTCCGTGGCCACGGACACCCACGGACGGCGGCGGGATTTTAAAATTTTAAAAAATTTAGGTTTTGTTAAACTATGTCCGGGCCTACGGACATCCTGTCCGTGGCCCCGGACTTTTCAAATTTTTGTTTTCTGTTTAATTCGACTTTTATTTTCACATAGATTAACTAGGGTCCGTGGTTACGGACATTAGGTCCGTGGCTACGGACGGAAACAAAATTTGACCTAATTCTGCCTCCGAAACCCTAGTTTAGGTAATTTCAACTTTCACTTTTATTTTCAGTAAAAAAATGCTAAAAAACAAAAAAAAACAGAAGCTCGCGCACTTAGGTTAAAACGACTCGTAATAAGCCGTAATTAAACTAAGTAGAGGAAAAACGACTTCTAGGGGTAATGAAAGTAATTGAACCCTAATAAAGTCGTATATCAAGCCCCCGAACCCGAACTCTCCTTTCCTAATTTGATCTAGGTAAAATTAGGTGGCGACTCAAATAGGTTCCAGTGAGCTAGCTTAGGTTTTAATAATTATTGTTTTATGACATAGTTATTAATCTTAGGTTATAAGTGGACCTAAAACCCGATTAGATCCTCATCAGCTTTAATCGACATAGGATAGGGTTTAAAATCGAGGCTCATAGAACCATCATCCCACATTGAAACCATCCTCAAAATTACACAGGGGTCATCCCAACAGTCCGAGAACAATACGGAAGTCACCTCAAATCCATATCGGTGCCATTGCGTCACCAGGGTCTTGCCTGTAGAAGTTCGAACTACGTATGGTCTGATCTCAATACAGAATTGAGTACGTAGGAAGCCCGCTTAGGCCGCGACCACCTCCCAGACAAGAATTCCCCTTTGTTCCTCACCATCACCAAGGAGCCATCTTGTAGCCTCCCCGGAGCCATCCCGAGCTATCCCGAAGCCACCTCGAGGAATCTAAAGCCGCACCTGACCATACCAAAGCCATTCTTCTACAATCCTAAGAAAAACTATCAACAACTGTCAACCATAGTAAATCACATCGACCCACCACTCGATTCAAAATCCATACCAAAACCATTCATCCACAACCAAAAAAATTGTCAACCACATCAAAGTACACAAATCACATTGACCCGCTACTCGACCCAAAATCTCAATCCAAATCGAAACCCACCAACCATCCTGAAAATCTCAATCCAAATTGAAACCCACAAACCATCCCAGAGCCGTTGCTCACAATGGGGTCATGAATCATGCCGGAGCCACCCAACCGCACTGGAGCCATTCGATCGTACCAGAGCCATTTGAACATATCGAAGCCATTCGGCCATATCAATACCATCGAGTTCTCACAGTCACTCATTCACAAAAAAAAAAACCATCCATTCAAAAGACCAATCACCAAATCATAAAAAACCAAAAACTCGAGAGCCATACCGGAGCCATCTCGAACCCTGGAGCCAAGAGTCATACCAAATCCCGAAACCATAGTGTAAATCGGGCCAAGACCACCAAAAACAAAACCAAAACAAGTGTCTCACACTGACAAAGTCAAAGGTGACATCGACAAAAAGCATTCGACTATCACATCCCTCACGAAAACAATCAAAAAGCATCCAATCCCAGATCAACCCACGACCAGAGTCATCCTCAAATCAACCACTTTAAGCAGCGAGTTTCATACAACTCCATGAAGTATTATAGTGCAACGACCCCAAAACCGGCCTAGGAGTTAGGACCGTTACACGCCACGAGTCTACTACCTAACGTCGCAAGGCTCTAACGCAAAACAACCTCAAAATCAAATAACGAACTTATCTAAATACTGAAAGAGTTTACAAGATCCAAATACTTATACGTAAAATACAATGGAAGGCCTGAAGGCTACACAAAGCTCTAAAGCGTCCAACGCGTAAAGCAAATCAAAAGCCTAAAGAAATCATAACATAAACAAAGCTCCAGAAGAAGGTAAGGAGAGACAATCCCACGCGGCTCAATCTGCAACATAAGTAAAGGGGTGAGCTAAACAGCCTAGTAAGCAAAAGACTTCCTCAAGGAAGCCCACTCAAAATAGAAGCAGACGTTTGTACAAATAGAGATGGAAGTAGCCACTTGGAAACAGACAGATCAAAATCACAAATCAGAAGGCAGAATGGACATCTCATCAAACATCGTCGGACTTTCAGAATCAGATACAGAAGAGTGGGACACTAGAAACAAGCTAACACAACAGAAGGACTCACATAATGTCCTATGGATCCGAAGATCCCACAACAGAAGCCGTAGAGACAGCTAACAGACCCGTCGGTCAAATAACGTCCTAAGGGAGACCCTAAGGAGTGTAATCAGAAGGAATTCCTGCGCAGCATGCTACGGGACAGCCCGACCCGACTATCCAAGGCTCAGAAGCAAAGTAACTAGGTCCCAAAACCAAAAGCTCACAAAACAGATCTTAAGTGCATGGAAATGCATATAAACAGCATAAGAAGCTTATACACAAATAGGGGAATCCAACCCCTCAAACGAAACTCAAAACGGAGCTAAAATGGACGAGTTATGACAAAAACAGAGGCATGTCCGAACTTGCGTCCGACCTTGCAAGTTCGGACAGAAGCCGAGAAGCAGACGTCGCAAAAACATAGTGTCCGAACTTTGAAGTTCGGACTGAAGTTCAGACAGTTTTTCAGAAAAAGTTACGTGGTGAAGTCCGAGCTTCAAAGCTCGGTTTATTTCAAAATCAGTGGTGTCCGAACTTCAAAGTTCGGACCGAAGTTCGGACACTTCGAAATTCAGGAAACAGAAACGCGCCGACGAATTGTCCCAACTTCCATGGTCGGACCGAAGTTCGGACGGCGCAAAACAGTCGAAACCCAGAACGAACAGACGCGCAGAAAACAGCCAAAATCATCACAAACTCACACAAAATCCACAGAATGGTAAATCAGTACCCTCGGGGGTTTAGCCAATCGATTAACAACGAAAAACCAAAGAGAGAACACACAATCACCGCACCATTCAACATCAGAAACGCTAGAATAAAACAGTCCCTGAGGGTGAGTAAATTACCCCGATTCCGTCCCCCACTTACATTGTTTCGGAGTGCAGAAAACGGTCCTAACGATGCCAACAATCACCAGGCGGCTATGTAGACAGAAGAGAAGCAGAAGAACCACTGAATTGAATAATATCCAGACCCAAAATCAGAAAACCGGACAGCCCACAAAGTAACGAATCTGAAACGAAAACTGAACCCCAAGAGATCAAACCTGACCACACTACAGAGGAGAGACCAAGACGGCGACGAAGAACCAGACCCGGACCAAGATGCAGCAGCAATCGCACCAGAATCAGGAAGCACACCAATGGAGAAGGAGAGAAAGAGAACGCTGAAACTGTCGAGAGGATGAGCGGGATTTGCAGACTGATCGTGAATTGGAAAAAACAAAGAAACTGCCCGGCTATTAATTAAAAGGCTTACCATAATTAAAGAGAGGGAAATGTCCTCCTTGCCCTCGTCTTATAATAAAAGGACTCCGATGTCCTAAGAGCTAACCAAAGCACCACATAACATAAGAAGCAAAATTAAAACTGGTATGTTATGTTATGAAATCTGAAAACGAAATACGGAGTATTACATCACTCCCCCTTTAAAAGGAATTTCGTCCTCGAAATTCAACATACCTCACTGCTCAAAAAGGGAAGGGAACTTGGCACGCAGCTCTTCCTCGAGTTCCTACGTCACCTTGCGCTCAGACTGCTCCGACCACTGCACCTTGACCATAGGCAGTGTGTTGCTACGCAGTCGGCGAACATCACGAGCTAAAATACGAACCGGAACTGCCTCATATGTGAAATCATCTCGGAGTCGAAGCTGACCATAGTCAATCACATGCGAAGGATCATGCAGATACTTGCTGAGCATCGATAGATGGAACACATCATGCACTCCTGCTAGAGCTGGTGGCAATGCCAATCTGTAAGCCACCGGCCCAACCTTCTCAAGCACCTCAAAACGACCTACGAACCGAGGGCTCAACTTGCCACTCTTACCAAACCGAACAACGCCCCGAACTGGAGAGATCTTCAGATACACGTGGTCCCCAACCTGAAACTCAAGCGGACGGCGCCTCTGATCTGCATAACTCTTCTGCCGGCTCTAGGCAACAACAGACACTCCCTAATAGTCTTGACCTTGTCCACAGCTCCCTGCACCAACTCAGGACCCACAATCGCCCTCTCTCACAGATCATCCCAACAAATGGGAGACCTACAGCGCCTACCATACAACGCCTCAAATGGGGCCATCCCGATACTCGTTTGGAAGCTATTATTGTAGGCGAATTCAATCAAAGTCACATGCTGATCCCAACTCCCTCCAAAGTCTAGCACACAAGCTCTCAACATGTCCTTCAAAATCTGATTCATCCTCTCTGTCTGCCCATCGGTCTGAGGATGATATGCTGAGCTGAAAGCTAAATTCGTCCCCAAAGCCTTATGCAGGCTACGCCAGAAGTGAGATACAAATCTCGGATCCCTGTCTGAAACGATCGTCGCCGGCACACCATGCAGCCTCAAAATCTCATCTACATACAGCCGAGAGGCGCTTAAGGCTGAAGGTCATTCTCACAGGCAAGAAATGGGCTGACTTCGTCAACCGGTCCAAAATCACCCAAAGCGCATCGTACCCAGAAGATGTCCTAGGAAGCCCCACGATAAAGTCCTTACCAACGCTCTCCCATTTCCACTCAGGAACGGGGAGAGGCTGCAGAAGACCCGCAGGCTGCTGATGCTCAGCCTTTACCTGCTGACAGGTTTGGCAACGAGCCACAAAATCAGAAATCTCCCTCTTCATATTCGCCCACCAGAAAGACTCTCTAAGGTCCCGGTACATCTTCACCCCTCCTGGGTGTACAGAATAAGGAGCTTCATGAGCCTCCTGCATAATCTCTGCCTAAGATCGCCTCCACTAGGCACACAGACTCTGCCTCTAAAGCGTAGACAGACGTCGCTAGACACAGAGAACTTTGACTCCTGATCATCGGTCAACTTCTCCCGGATCTTACACAACTCAACATCAGCCTTCTGGCCATCTCTAATCCGCTCAATCAAGGTAGACTGGACCTGAATAGAAGCAATCATCCCGGCACTGTCAGACCTGACAACCCAAATACCCATGCGCTAAAGCTCAAGAGTAGACCTCTGAATCCCTGACAACGAACAAGCAAGCCCCGGAGCACCCCTACGACTCAACGCATCTGCCACCACATTCGCTCTACCTGGATGGTAGAGGATCTCCAAGTCGTAATCGTGCAAAAGCTCCAGCCAACGTCGCTGTCTCAAATTCAGTTCCTTCTGCGTGAACAAGTATTTGAGACTCTTATAATCCGTGTAGACTTACACGTCACCCCATACAAATAGTGCCGCCAAAACTTCAAGGCGAAGACCACAGCAGCTAACTCCAAATCATGGGTAGGATAATTCTTCTCGTATGGCTTCAACTGACGTGACCCATACGCTACCACCTTACCCTACTACATCAGAACACAACCCAGCCCCCTATGGGAAGCGTCGCACAACACCTCAAAGCCATCTGTCCCAGAAGGCAACGTCAAAATCGGAGCCGAAGTCAACCTCTCCTTCAGCTCCTGGAAACTCTCCTGACACGCCTCGCTCCAATCAAACTTGACATCCTTCCTAAGAAGACGAGTCAAGGGGGATACGATCTTAGAGAAGCCATCCACGAACTTCCTATAATACCCAGCCAAACCTAGGAAACTCCGCACCTCAAAACACTAGTGGGCTTCCCCACTCCATAACCGCCTTAATCTTCTCTGGGTCCACTGATATGCCATCCTTCGAAACCACGTGGCCAGGGAACACAACTCTATCCAACCAGAACTCACACTTTTTCAACTTGACATACAATTCCTTCTCCTTCAACGTCTGTAGAACCATCCTCAGATGCTCCTCATGCTCCTCAGCACTCTTGGAGTACACCAAGATATCGTCAATAAATACAACTACGAAAGAATCCAAGAAAGGCTAAAAACTATGTTCATCATATCCATGAAGAACGACGGGGCATTGGTCAAACCAAAAGGCATGACCAAAAACTCATAATGCCCATACCGGGTCTTGAAAGCAGACTTAGGCACATCTTCGCCTTAATCTTCAGCTGATGATATTTATAACGCAAGTCGATCTTCGAGAAGACTGTCGCTCCCGCTACTGGTCGAAGAGGTCATCAATGGGGAAGAGGGTACCGGTTCTTAATGGTAACCTTATTCAATTCCCTATAGTCAATACAAATCTGAAGGAGCGTCCTTCTTCTTCACAACAACACTGGTGCTCCCCATGGAGACACACTAGGGCGAATAAAGCCCTTATCCAGAAGATCCTGCAGCTGCACCTTCAGCTCCTTAAGCTCCGCCGGGCTCATACGATAAGGGGCCTTCGAAATAGGCTGAGTCCCTGGCGCTAACTCGATAACAAACTCCACCTCACGATCAGGTGGCAGCCCTGGCACATCGTCCTGGAACACCTTTAGAAACCCACACACAATGGGGATCTCCTCCAGGCGGGATCCCTCTCGAACCTCGGGTAGATAGCAAAGAAAACCCTGACAGCCCTTCCTCAGGAAGCTAGCTACCTGCATAGCAGACACTATGACTGGCGCACACGGTACAAAATTACCCACAAAAACGAAACGGGTCTCACCCGGTCTATCAAAGACGACTCTCCTAGCCGCACAGTCTATATCGGCATGGTGCTCTGCTAGCCAATCCATGCCCAAAATCACATCGAAACAGGACATACTCATAGGGATTAAGTCAGCAAGCAAGGTCCTATCCATAATCACTACATGACTAGACTTGCACACAGAACTAAGCACACAAGCAGGTACGCCACTCAACGGGCTAGAAATACACAGATCAACATCACAGGGCACAGACAACCCGAGAATACCCACTAAATCAGCAGACACAAAGGAGTGGGTAGCTCCTGAATCAAACAAACAGAAAACTGGCTGAGAAGAGATCTGAAGGATACCTGACACCACTCGGTCTGAACCACGGTCTCGCTCACCAGCTAGCGCATACACACGTGCCTGGGTCTGGGACTTCTTCTGGTCAGCCTTCTGCCCGGACCCTGAGAACACCACGACTCTCACCACCACTGCTACCTCCACCTCTAGCCTGTGGACACTGGGCAATGCGATGGTCTAGTGAACCACATTTAAAGCACGCCCCGGACTTCCTGTAGCACTCCCGTCCTGGGTGGAAACGATCACACTCGGCACACTTCTCCATAGCAGGAGATGCAGATGAAGAAGAACCCCTCTATACTTCTTCTTCTGAGAAGAAGTCTGCTCCCGCCTATCAGGCTCCTCCACACGACCGTTCCTCTTCCGATCCTTGCCCTTATCGGGCCTCTGGTCCCTCTTCTCATACCGCTGCCTAGCCTGAAGCTCAGTCTCCACAACCAACGCCACATCAGCCACATCCCTAAAGGTCTTGTGGTGGAAAAGGTGCCACAGCGGCTCGAATATCACCCCTCAAACCAGCCTCAAACTTCCTAGCCTTTCGATTGTCATCAGGCTCTGGCACAAACTTAGAAAGAGAGATAAACTTACACACGTACTCATCCACTATCATCTCCTTCGTCTGGCGGAGTCTCCCATACTCCACAATCTTCTGATCCCTGAAGACGTCAGGATAAAACTGCTGGTTGAAGCAGCGCCTGAACTCCCAAGTCCATGGGTGGGGGTACTTCCCCTCAACCGACTTCCACCACTCCTTCGCCTCAGACTAGAACATAAAAGTGGCGAATCCAACCTTTTGATCCTCCTCACACCCCATGACCCGCAGAAGGTCCTCAATGGCAGTGATCTAGTGGCTCGCCTCCTGTGGGTCGCCACTCCTATCAAAAGAAGGCGGCTTCAACTTCAGGAACTCCTGAAGCGCCTTTACATTGTTGCCCCCCGTGTTACCAGCTCCTGCAACTGGGCCAGCAGTGGCCCCTATGGTCTGTAACAGTTGGGTCACCACCTGCTGCACAATCTCTGCGATGTCCCCCTGGGAGCTTCGCCTGAAGCTGCACCTCGTCCTAAACGTCGGGGAGGAATACTGAAGATACAAACACCAAGATTAATCAGAAACCATCAAGCATCATACAGTAGACCTTTCAGACACCCACGCATGCAAACAAACCCCACAAACACCAAAGAACGAGCAACCTGGCTCTGATACCACTAAATGTAACGACCCCAAAACCGGCCTAGGAGTTAGGGCCGTTACACGCCACGAGTCTACTACCTAACGTCGCAAGGCTCTAATGTAAAGCAACCTTAAAATCAAATAACGAACTTATATAAATACTGAAAGAGATTACAAGATCCAAATACATATACGTCAAATACAATGGAAGGCCCGAAGGCTACACAAAGCTCTAAAGCGTCCATCGCGCAAAGCCAATCAAAAGCCTAAAGAAATCATAACATAAACAAAGCTCCAGAAGAAGGTAAGGAGAGACGATCCCACGCGGCTCAATCTGCAACATAAGTAAAGGGGTGAGCTAAACAGCCCAGTAAGCAAAAGACTTTCTCAAGGAAGCCCACTCAAAATAGAAGCAGAAGTTTGTACAAACAGAGAGGGAAGTAGCCACTTGGAAACAGATAGATCAAAATCACAAATAAGAAGGTAGAGCGGACATCTCATCAAACATCGTCGGACTTTCAGAATCAGATACAGAAGAGTGGGACCCTGGAAACAATTTAACACAACAGAAGGACTCACGTAATGTCCTATGGATCCGAAGATCCCACAACAGAAGCCTTAGAGACAGCTAACAGACCCATCGGTCAAATAACGCCCTAAGGGAGACCTTAAGGAGTATAATAAGAAGGAATTCCTGCGCAGCATGCTACGGGACAGCCCGACCCGACTATCCAAGGCTCAGAAGCAAAGTAACTAGGTCCCAAAACCAAAAGCTCACAATCCAACCACTAAAACGTAGGAGTTATGCCAAAAACAGAGACATGTCCGAACTTGCTTCCGACCTTGCAAGTTCGCACAGAAGCCGAGAAGCAGACGTCGCAGAAAAACATAGTGTCCGAACTTCGAAGTGCGGACTGAAGTTCGGACAGTTTTTCGGAAAAAGTTACATGGTGAAGTCCAAGCTTCAAAGCTCGGTTTATTTCAAAAACAGGGGTGTCCGAACTTCAAAGTTCAGACCGAAGTTCGGACACTTCTAAATTCAGGAAACAGAAGCGCGCCAACGAACTGTCTGAACTTCCATGTTCGGACAGAAGTTCGGACGGCGCAAAACAGTCGAAACCCAGAACGAACAGACGCGCAGAAAACAGCCAAAATCATCACAAACTTACACAAAATCCACAAAATGGTAAATCAGTACCCTCGGGGGTTTAGCCAATCGATTAACAACGCAAAACCAAAGAGAAAACTCATAATCACCGCACCATTCCACATCAGAAACGCTAGAATAAAACAGTCCCCGAGGGTTAGTAAACTACCCTGATTCCGTCCCCCACTTACATTGTTTCGGAGTGTAGAAAACGGTCCCAACGATGCCAACCATCACCAGGCGGCTACGTAGACAGAAGAGAAGCAGAAGCACCACTGAATTGAACAATATCCAAACCCAAAATCAGAAAACCGGACAGCCCACAAAGTAATGAATCTGAAACAAAAACTGAACCCCAAGAGATCAAACCTGACCACACTGCAGAGGAGAGACCAAGACGGCGACGCAGAACCAGACCCAGACCAAGATGCTGTAGCAATCGCACCAGAATCAAGAAGCACACCAATGGAGAAGGAGAGAAAGAGAAAGCTGAAACTGTCGAGAGGATGAGCGGGATTTGTAGACTGATCGTGAATTGAAAAAAACTAAGAAACTGCTCAGCTATTAATTAAAAGGCTTACCAAAATTAAAGAGAGGGAAATAGCCTCCCTGCCCCCGTCTTTTAATATAAGGACTCCGATGTCCCAAGAGCTAACCAAAGCACCACATAACATAAGAAGCAAAATTAAAACTGGTATGTTATGTTATGAAATCTGAAAACGAAATATGGAGTATTACATAAAGGCTCGTCATAAGTCCTATAGCTTCATATCAAGAGGTCTAGTTGAGGCACTCCTAAGTCCTCGTACTCTCAATCGCATTCTAGGCCCGTCATAAGCCCTAGGACTGGATATCAAGAGGTCCAGTTGAGGCATCCTAAGCCCTCGTGCACCCTAAACCAAATCAGATTGTAAGTATTATAGGCTCGTCATAAGTCCTATAGCTATATATCAAGAGGTCTAGTTGAGGCACTCCTAAGTCCTCGTACTCTCAATCGCGTTCTAAGCCCGTCATAAGCCCTAAGACTGGATATCAAGAGGTCCAGTTGAGACACTCCTAAGCCCTCGTGCACCTCAAATCAATCAATTGTTAGTATTATAGGCCCGTCATAAGTCCTATAGCTAGATGTCAAGAGGTTTAGTTGAGGTTCGTCATAAGTCCTTGTACTTTGAATTTGCATTATAGGCTCATCATAAGTCCTATAGCTAGACGTCAAGAGGTTTAGTTGTGGCTCGTCATAAGTCCTCGTGCACCCAAATCAAACAATTGTTAGTATTATAGGCCTGTCATAAGTCCTATAGCTAGACGTCAAGAGGTTTAGTTGAGGCTTGTCATAAGTCCTTGTACTTTCAATTTGCATTATAGCCTCATCATGAGTCCTATAGCTAGACGTGAAAAGGTTTAGTTGAGGCTCGTCATAAGTCCTCGTGCACCCAAATCAATCTAATTGTTAGTATTATAGGCTCGTCATAAAGCCTATAGCTAGACGTCAAGAGGTTTAGTTGAGGCTCGTCATAATTCCTCGTACTTTCAATTTGCATTATAGGCTCGTCATAAGTCCTATAGCTAGATGTCAAGAGGTCTAGTTGAGGCTCGTCATAAATCCCCGTGCACCCTAAACAACCATATTGTTAGTATTCTAGGCTCGTCATAAGTCTGGGGTTAGATGTCAAGAGGTCTAACTAAGGCTCGTCATAAGTCCTCGTACTTTCAATCGCATTCTAGGCCCGTCATAAGTCCAAGAGCTAGATATCAAGAGGTCTAGTTGGGGCCTGTCATAAGTCCCCATGCACCCGCATCCATAAGATCAAATCATACACCGCAGTGAGAATTTTTGGCGCCCCGTCAATCTTGATCCAATTCTGTAGGGGTTTACAAAATTGAATCAAGGGGAGCCATCTGTAGAAACCGAAAATTCTCACCCCATAAAGCAAAATCCAGAATAAGAAACACAATAAGTGGGGTCATCACGTTTCTTTGTCAAAACGTAATGACGTGCGTGCCAAAACGAAACCATCGTTTTATAGTCTTTTTCAAAGCATTTCAGAAAAACACAATTTTGCAAAAATGAATTTCCAACGACAATACGGTTTTAAAACCCCTCCCTTTTGTTTTATTCACTTATCTTATTATTTATTCTACCTTTATTGCTTGTCTATTTGTTCATTTATCTTTTAGCTTCATTTTGTTTACTTATTCGTTTTATCATATTTATCGCTACTTATTTGTCTTCTAGCATTTACTTTTATTTTATCATCATCGTTTCCTTAGTACTATTTCATTATTTTATGTACATATTATTATTGAGCACTTTATTATTGTTATTATTATTATGTTTTGTTTATTCATGAATATTCATAAGAAACAATTCATCTTCATTGATAAAATCATTTCGTCTTAGTCTGCGTTTTCGTTTAAAATGCTAGCGGTTTAATAAAATTCATTCAATTTGAGTAGCACTTATTTATCTTGCCCCACACTCTTACATTAAGTAGAATTAGTTGCATAGCTGGTTTATACATGTTGGCATGACTGGGGAGGTCCCGAGTTCGAGCGCGTTAATTTGAATTATGGCACATATTTTTCCCAATCTTCTTTTTGGTCTCTACGCCTTTGTCATCCAGCCACTAAGTGAAACCTTAAACCTATATCCAAACCAGCCGTCGTTAAATCCTCTTTCACTTTCTCTATATATTGATCATTATCTCTCACAAAACAAAGGACGGCAGATCCCAAGATCCACAGACAACACAGATCCCACGTTTTTTTCCTTTCTTCCTTTGTTGCCTGAGACATTCCATTCCCTTGTCTTCCACAATTTGAAATCCCAAACCCAGAAACAGATCCCACGACAACCAGCCACTAACTCCCAATCGTTATTCCAGAAGCATCCTACATCCCAGCCTGTGGGCGTAGGTTTTTGAACCCTTAAGTCTCGAGTTTAAGGCTTCAAGGTTCGATTTGCATTTAGAACAACTAAACCGAAATTATAAAATTAAAGCTTAATTATTCTAACTGGCCCACACAAACCTAAATAGAGTCGCCACCTAAGTTTTGACCTTTTAAACTTGGAAAGGAAGTATTTTTATGATTTTTAGAGCTATGGGTTCGGGGGCTTGATATGAAATTTCTAAGGGTTCAAATTCTTTCATTACCATATTAAATTTCATTCCTTTATTATTATAATTCTATGGCTAAAAGGTTTATGAAAATATCCTCAATATTGTTTGTTTTAGCGAGTGTATCCCAACATCGTTTAATGTCAAAAGGCACCAAGTAACATCAAATTGAAAAAAAAGAAAAAGAAATATAAATCCTAAACTTAATCCATTTGTTTTTATCCTAAACTAATTAGAAGAGAAAGTCAACAACTAATCTAAGGAACTAATCATTTCGTACAGCCCAGGATTTGAAAACAATACCATGAATTTAGTAACAACCGAATCACATATACGCAAGTAGTGAAGGATAATAATATAGAAATATTTCTCTCACGCTCCACACATGCATCTAATATTTTTCCTTCATGCTACCAGCAATCAGCATGGACTATGGCAACATCTATTATTATTTTAATATCCCTGCACACAGATATATCATTTTATTTCCCTTGATTCAGCGTCTTCACCCAGCCGGCTATTAACAAAATTAATATCCAATTAGCTATGCGCATACATCACAAATTTGAAGTTTGCGGAACAAGGTATGAAGAGAAATACCTCTTCCCGTTTATTCTCGCTGTGAGCTAGCAAAGAGTAACTCGCCTTTATTCCCGTTCCGTTGCAACTCTCAATTAAACCAGAAGGCTGCACAAGATGTCGTCACGCCAACAACTCGATCCGCAGAGCACCCGACTCAAACCAGCATAACAGCAACCCCTGGATACTCACCGTAGAGGACAGGTGAATACATAAACGATGGTGCTGATGATACTATCCCCGGACTCTTCTTCTGGGCAAAAAATGCTGGAAATAATAGTGCTAAACCGATGAAGCTTTATGGAATAATGAGAAATATGAGGTGGAGCGTGCGAGGAAGAGTAATGGCGAGAGTAAATTGTATCCGTCATCGTTGTGCCCTCCCTTCCTTATATAGCCATTTGTTAGGGTAAAAAAAATATATATTATCATCATCAAATAATCAGGCTAGGATCATAACAAACAACTAGAATAGAGACTAACAAGGATGACAAAAACAAAACGTCAAAGAAATAAGAGTTCTAAAAAAAAGAATTTTATTTGCAACCCACCTTCAACATTTTTTGCCGCATAAACCGTATGTGAAAAGAGAAAGAAATTGAATGTATTGTCTTCCATGCAAACAAACTGAACCGCATTTTTTTATTGAATTTCTAAGAGAATAATAAAAAAAACAAAGGGTCAATATTTAAAAAAAATGTAAAAGAAGGAAAGCTAGAAACTAAAACAAACTGATAATGATATTTTTATTTTATACTTTTTCTTCATTTTTTTTTATAATCAAGGTGGGTAAAAAGTAGAAGTTGGGTATGACCATGAAAATAATATAGAAACTAAAAGGAGATGCCTAAACAAATCTAATTTTTTCGGTTTTGAATGTTGAAAACTGAAATACCCCAAACTTAGATATGGTGTTTAAATGAGAAACTAAGATATAAGGAGGCTAAATAATGCCTTGGAAACATTAAGAAACATTTCTAATCAAAGAAAATATAAGGAAACACCAAAAGAGAAGTTTTAACAAAAACGTGCTCTAAGCTTGGAGAGACTTGGGAGAGTACCCAAATATTGTTCTAAGACCTTAGTAATATCCTAATGGTCATTTTAAATCAATTACCAAAGAAAACCAAGCTTGAAAACAAGTTAAAACACAAAATGTGCTTTAAGGAGTCTTAAAGCACGTTTTTGAAAAATTGTCTTGTAAATGAGTTTTGAATGGCTAAATGTCCATCATTACTCTTTAATTAACATGTGTACTATATAGTATCACATTTGGAAGTCTATATCAATGGGAAATCAAAAATTTCACAACAATGTGCCTTGTTTTGGTGAATAGTGAATTAATTAAGCTAGTTTATGACATAAGTCTATATAAGTGAGACATTTGGTCAACAAAGACTTAATTACCCTCATTAATAAAAGGGGTCCGGTTTCTTAGGAGGTGAGTCATCACCTTCATGAGTCATTAAGCAAATAAGAGAGCAAATGAGAGTTATAAAGTAAAAGCACTATTCACCTTTTACATAAATATCACTTTATTAGTTCTCTCTCCTCACTTCTTCATTCTCCTTTATTTTCCTACGGTTTGAGCTGCTCTCTCCCTTCTCCATTCACGTAGAACTCAACCTCCATGAAAGCTCCATCTTCCTTTGGTCACATCTTACTCATTTTGGCTCCAAATCCAAAACAAAATACATAATCTTCTTAGTTAGCTCAAGCTCCTTCTTTCTATCTTTTCAAAACTTCAAGAGCTTCATTTTGGTGCCAAGTAAAACCACCATTAGAGGAGGAAATTCAAGTTTGGAGACTCCATTGGCATCTCCATTCTCTTAAGGTAAAGAAAGTGTAAGAAAATCTAGGTTTCCACCATTTTCTTCACATGTCCGAAAATATATACTCACGGAACTCCATGTTTATGCCTTGTTCTAGCTTGTTTCTACTCTTCAAAGGAGAGAGGAGGTCCTTCTTGCTTCATATCCAAGCTTGTCTTGAGGAACTAAGGTAAAACAATCAATTCAAAACCTTAAAACACATTTTAACATAGGTTTTATTCCTTAAGGTAAATGTGTTGTTTAGTGCTCATTAGAGTTATTGGACATTGGTTAGAACATTGGCAAGGAGATACACATTGGTGACCGAGATTGAACAAGAAAACCTAAGGAGGAAAGCTTTTAAGCTTGTAAAAGAACAAGGTAAATTACTTACCTTAAGGTGTTTTGTTGTTTAAGGAAATTGGATTTAGGTATATGATGAGTTTAGTGTAGAGCTTATATTGGGAAGGTGCTATAAAACCTAGGAGAAACAATGACTATACTTGTGAACTTGTGACTAAGGAGAAAATGAGAAAAAGAGATAGTTTAAGAATATAAAGGTGAAGTACAAGAAGCATTTTATTTCAATGGGAGCCCTGTTGTGTGTATTCGCAGGTTGAAGGCAAATATATGTGGAAATTCAGTGGTTAAGATTATTGCCATTTAAGGGCCTAAGTGCCAAGTATTTTAAGTTTAAGCACTATATGATGATGTGGTGAAGTTTTAGTGTAAATTGTGTGTTAAGGTGTTGTGATGAGAATTTGGGTGGTGTTGGTTGTTTGATGGAGAAAAACCATGTGTTAGGATGTACTATGTACTAGAGAACTCATGGCAAAAATTTAAAGGAGAACTTAAGTGTTTAAGATATTCTAAGGGGATTTAAGGACCAAGGAGGTACTAGGATGTTCTAGAGATTGTCTTGATGAAAAAGGGTGAGAATAAGGTGTTCTAAGGACTTATAATGACTTAGGTATTACTATGAAGGATTTAGGAATCAAGAGAATGACTTTGAGTATTTAGGACTTAGGCAAATGTTGGTGAACAACTAGGAAGGAAATAATGTGTTGATGATGGAAGTTTAAACTTGTGAAGGAACATTAAAAAATGCATAAGAGAGTCTTAGATAGTGAAAGATGCTTGGGAGATGATGTTATAGTGGTGAGGAAAACATTTGGCATAGTGGTTACATTAGGTATGAACCACCACCTAGAAACCTAGGGGAAAGCATTACAAGTGTTAGCATTATTACAAGGAAAATGCATAAGGACTAAGGTGTATCTTGGTGAATGATTTAATGTGTTTTGAGGTGGGCTTAAGGTGTATTTGAGGTGCCCAAATGAGGTTATAACATATTAGGATATATGAGGAGAAGTTTGGAGATGAATGGGAATTTAGAGACAAGGTTCTGGAGCCGACCGACCTTAGGGACCGGACTTGCAAGGTCGGTCGGGCTCAGTTTACACTACCGGAAAATGTTTCTGGAATCGACCGAACTTGGGGACCGGACTTACAAGTTCGGTCGGGCTTGAGTTTTGTGAAGGAATTAAGTCTCTGGAATCGACCGAACATGGGACCGGACTTGGCAAGTTCGGTCGAGCTCAAATTTCCCACGGGGGAAACTCTCTGGAATGGACCACCTTAGGTAAGGTCGGTCGGAAGTTCGGTCGGACCTAAAAATAAAAAAAATAAAAAATTTTGAATTCTAAGAATGGTATAGGTAATAAGGTATACCCTTGGTAGGGTGGTAATGATTGGGACCCTAAGAACTTAAGGAATTAAGTTAAGATTAAGTATAAGTTTTTAATGTTTAAAAATAAGTTGTGAGCTAAGTGGCAAGACCTTAGAGGTTATTAAATGGGAATCTTTAGGAACTAAGTGAGTTAAGTAAGGTGCAAATAACTAATAACCTAAAAATGAATGAATGTTTTATGTTTGTGAATTGGGACCCCGAAGAAGGTTAAACAAACAACGATCGACGGTGAACGGTACAATCCTTCTTGTGACCTGCTTGCTAACGAGGTGTCTCTCGGCTTGTGTGCTATCTGTTTAATTGCTATGACTTAAACAAGATAAAATGCAACCGGTTATATTTATCTCGTTGTGTTTGTGTTAGCTTCACACTAACCCACGAGACTTGAGTTGGTTACTAACCAAGTTTAGTACTTATTGAGTTAATAATAAGAGTTAAGTTTGATGGTTGTTGGTTAATGCCCGTTAAGGCTTAGCTAGCATATGGTGATTAAGATGTCTACTAACTGGAACTTGAGTGAGGAAACCCGGACCGATCTCCGGTCATGCATGCTAAGGAAAAAGGGGGACGGTATCTGAATCAAATCCGCCCTCCGCTTAAGGACTTGTCTTCGGACTTGTAGCCTAGGGCCGGTTGCCGGCTCAGCTACGCTGGACTCCCGTCCAGAGTAGGTGGCATTAAGATGGTGCGGTGGGATCACCTAAATCCCAGGTTCGAATTAAGCTACAACCAATCCCTTCCAGGAAAGGTTTGTATACTGAGATTGAGATTAAGATTAAGATTAAGATAAGGTAAGGAAATGAGATTAAGGAAATGAGGACTAAGGAGGGGGTTACTAACCCACTTGATAAGGGAACGCTTGAGTCGTTCATTGTTTGTGAACCATATATGTTCATCTGTGGTTATTGTTATTGCACTTCATATTATGCTTGTGTATGTAATCAATTTCCATGCTATCGACAATTAGTCGTCGTAGCCCCGTTAGCTTGGGGGCCATGAGAGGGTGTACCAGCATTCGTGCTGACCGACTGTTTATATTAAACTGATGTAAGTTTGAGATTATGTTTAAGATACTAGTACTCGGTTGGTTGTGGTATTGTGAATGTTGATGTTTTGAGTTGGATAAGTATTTTGGATAAGTATTGTAAATGTTAAAGCAGGTATATTCTAACGATCAGACCGTGGCAAGGTCCAGGGCTTATTATCTCCGCTGCGACATATTCGTTTAAGTGTTCAGTTTTATGATAACCACGATTGGCTTTGGATGGGGTGTTACAAAAAGTGGTATCAGAGTGTAGTTACGCTCTGATCAAGAAATACCGGACATGAGTAACCACCGAGTTAGGATATAAGTTAAGGAATAAGTGTTGGGTTAAGGTGTGAGAAGTAGAGTGAATAGAGTCAGATGACCACTAATAAGTGTGGATTGTCTTTACCGTCTACGGACGTTATAAATTTACTAACCAAAACAGTGGTGAATACGAATCTAATGTGAGTTATGCTTGTTCAGATGGCAGGACGCCCTAGAGGATGCTGAGGTCGCGGCCGGGGTGAGGATACTTCAGGAATACCTGGAGGGCAGACGATCGCAGAGATCGTAGCTGCCGCATTAGGGCACATGGGCTATCAGCCTGGTGTGGGTGCACTACCTCCACCGCCACAACCTAGGGAACCAAACTTGGTGAAGAGTCTAGCAGATCTTCAACCCGCGCATTTTAAGGGGGAGACCGATCCCGCTGAGCTTGAGGCGTACATCTCCGAGCTGGAGACCGCCTTCGAGACCCTTGATGTCCCTGCTGGGATCAAGGTGCGCCTAGCTGCTTTCTATCTGAAGGGGGCGGCAGGCGATTGGTGGAAGCTGGTGAGGGCCGAGCATGTGGCCAATCCAGAGTTCGGCTGGGAGCAGTACACCGCCTTGCTACGAGCAAAGTACTACCCCGCCCATGTCCAGACGAAGAAGCGCTTGCAGTTGGATGCGCTTAAGCAGTCGGACAAGATGACAGTGGACGAGTATTACTCAGAGTTCACTGCCTTGCTCCGTCTTCTTCCAGGTCTAGGGTATTCTGACCAGATCTTGGTGGACCGCTTCTATGGCGGGCTTAGCCATCGACTACGCTACGGCATGGGGCCGACGAGTTACACTACCTTGCAGGAGTGCTATCATGCCGCTGCTAAGGTTGAGATTACCGTCCAGCTGAGGGACGAGGAGAATGCAAAAGGAAGAGTGCTGGTAAGAGCTCAGAAAGTCAAGGGCAAGGAGGGTACAAGAAACAAAAGTACCAGCCTCAGGCCCAGAAAAATCAGAACCCAAAGGGAAGGGAGGAAAAGGAGAAGGTTTCGGAAGAGCCATTGAAGCTGACATATGCTATTGCAGCTACACCCCTGCGCTCTAAGGCGCCAAAGGGTAAGGAAATTGATATTGAATGAGTTAAGAAACAAATTAGTAACCATTTGAGATATGAGAATTGACAATATGAATCCTCAGGATCTGAGACTGAGAAGGGAGCCGGTGGTGGCTACCAGCGACGCTTCATCTGTAGATGGTGTCACAAGGACCACCCCGGGCTCGACTGTAAGGGGAATAAGGTGGAGTGCAACTTTTGTGGAGTCTACGGGCATCGAGCGTATAAGTGTTACCGGAATCCTGCTAGCAGAGCCTATAGGCCCGATACCAGGGGCAAGGGCAAGACCGATCAGGGAGCTGGATCTGACGGTCAGAGGAAGGGTGCAGCAGCCGGCAGACAAGAACCCACGGTGACCCAGAAGACGGGACCCACTCTACACATGGTGGACCGGGACGATGAGCCTGAACCCTCATCGAGACCAGGTACCACTACAACCATTTAGTAATAAAAACTACCTGCTTACCGCATTATCATGCATGTTTGGTGAATAAATGAGTTAAGTAAGAATAAGATGAGATTAGAACTTAAGTAAATATAACCTACTACCACTTTAGGAAGATTCAACATTTGCTACCCAATACCATCTACATCTAACCCGGAGCACACGACATCGGAACCATAGACTTTCCAACCGAACAATGTCAGGTTATCCGCCCAGGTATGATTTTATTAAGGGATGGATACCTGACACCCGAAGCACAAATAGCCATCATCAGGAGATGCAATCAACTAGGAATGGGACCGGGAGGTTTTTACACACCGGAGTACCCAGGAGGAGCAAGGATGAAATTAAAGATGATGAGCTTGGGCATGGATTGGAATCCGTATGCCAAGAATTACCAAACCATGAGGGAGCAAGATGGAGTCTCACCACCGGGAATACCCGAAGAGTTCCATCCAGTTATTACACAAGTCGTGGAAATCGCCCAGCAGTTGGAAGCTGAACCGATTCCAGACATCCAGGCAGACCTTTGCATTGTAAACTTCTACGAAAAAGATGGGAAACTGGGACTACACCAGGATAAGGACGAGACAACGGAGTCTCTCGAAAGAGGGATACCCGTAGTGTCTTGGTCCATGGGGATGATGCGGAATTTTTATACGGCGAGCAGAAGCGTGCGGGACCGTGCAGATAAGATAGTACTTAAGTCAGGTGATGTATTAATTTTGGGAGGAGAATCAAGGATGTTATACCATGGGATTAAGAGAATCAAGCTGAATACAGCACCATCAGCAGTAGTCAATGCGACGCATATGAGACCAGGAAGATTAAACCTAACCTTTAGACAATATTAGCCATGTAATGTTAGAATGAGATGAGAAAGGAGATGTAAGATTGAAGCACATGTTGTAAACAGGATGGTCATGAATAAAATAACAGTGTTGTTCATATAAATTGTTACGACTCTTGTTATACCATCAATACTCATGAAGCTTGTGAACACAATTAGGTTATGGACTCGGTACGGAAGGTGCACTAAGCATACTCACAGAGGCACAGGCCGACGCCAGCGGTACTATCCTCACCGGCACCTTTCCGATCAATGGGATTGAGGCATCAGTTCTCTTCGACTCAGGGGCCTCGCATACCTTTGTCTCTGCATCATTTGCGAGCAGGTTGGGGCTAGACGCTGATGAGCTACCCGACTTCACGGTTACGCTCCCGTCTAAGGAGAAGGTTCGTTGCACTCGTTACTACCGAGGAGCCATTATCAAATTAAGGGAGAAGACTTTCCAGTCAGTTTCATTGAGTTCAGTAAGCTAGGATTTGATGTTATCTTCGGGATGAACTGGTTGGAGCGGCACAAGGGACGTATCCTCTGCGCCGAGCATAGATTGCTGCTCAGGAGTCCTTCTGGGGTAACGATATCATACCGCCAGAGGCCCAGAGAGCCTTCGACTAAGATCATCACCGCCATGGCAATGCATAGAGAATTAAGGAGAAAGGAAGAAGTATACCTCTGCTATGTACAGGACATAGAGAGAGACCCTAAGTTCGACCCGACTTACGGTAGTGTCGGAGTTCCCCGATCTATTTCCACGGGAACTGCCCGGCATGCCACCCACTCGGGAGGTAGAGTTCACCATTGAGCTGCTACCTGGTACCGGACCGATAGCCAAAGCACCATACCGTATGGCTCCGGCAGAAATGACTGAGTTAAAGGAACAATTGAAAGATTTGTTAGATAAAGGATTCATTAGACCAAGTGTGTCACCATGGGGAGCGCCAGTCCTCTTCGTGAAGAAGAAGGATGGTAGTCTCCGCCTCTGCATCGACTACAGAGAGCTGAATGCAGTGACAGTGAAGAATAAGTACCCACTACCCCGCATTGACGATCTGTTCGATCAGTTGAAGGGAGCGTCTGGTTTTCCAAGATTGATCTCAGATCGGGGTATCATCAGATAGCCATTAAGGAGGAGACATTGAGAAGACGGCATTCCGGACACGATACGACCACTATGAGTTTACAGTGATGCCGTTCGGTTTGTCGAACGCACCGGCGAAGTTTATGGATCTGATGAACCGCTTGTTCCGGGAGCAGCTGGACAAGTCGGTTGTGGTTTTTATTGATGACATTCTGATATATTCAAAGTCTATATTTGAGCATGAGGAACATCTGAGGAGGGTATTGGAAATATTGAGGGAGAACCAGCTATATGCTAAGTTCTCCAAGTGTGAGTTTTGGCTTGACCAGGTCTCTTTCCTAGGTCATGTCATCTCAGATGCTGGGATCACAGTGGATCCAGCAAAGATTGATGCCGTACGTACCTGGCCAAGGCCGAAGACTGTTACCAACATCCGGAGCTTTCTCGGTCTGGCAGGTTACTACAGGAGGTTTGTTAGAGATTTCAGCAAGGTCGCGAAACCGATGACCAGTCTGATGAAGAAGGACGCACCATTCTTGTGGACAGTTGACTGTGAGAGATCATTTCAGCGCTTGAAGGACTCACTGACCACTGCACCGGTTCTGACCATTCCAGACGGTACAGAGGGCTTTGAGGTTTATTGTGATGCATCCGGCAGAGGGCTGGGTTGCGTGCTCATGCAACATGGCAAGGTGGGGCATATGCCTCACGCCAGTTGAAGAAACATGAGGAGAACTACCCCACACATGATTTAGAGCTCGGAGCTGTAGTCTTCGCTTTGAAGATATGGCGCCACTATTTATATGGGGTTAGTGTCACGATCTACACCGATCACAAAAGTTTGAAATACATATTCACTCAGAAGGAGTTAAATCTTCGACAGAGGAGATGGTTAGAGTTTCTGAAAGACTATGACATTGACCTCCAATACAAAGAGGGGAAGGCCAATGTTGTAGCAGATGCCCTGAGCCGTCGAGCACACTCACTCCATTCGCTAGTTTCTTTCTCAAGCTTGGTGATGAGGTGCGAGAGGCTCAGAGGACAGATGAGTATATGAGAGAGGTCAGACAGAAGCTGACAGATGGTACCTTTGAGAGTGAGAAATACAACTTCAGACTTCATGATGATGATCTGATCAGACTTAAGGGCCGATTATGCATACCACGAGGCAACACGGATTTGAAAGACCGTATACTTAGAGAATCACATGTTCTTCAGTTTCCATCCATCCGGGAGCCTCTAAAATGTATAAAGACATGAAGAGATACTTCTGGTGGTCGGGGATGAAGACAGATGTTACCAAGTTCGTCTTGAGGTGTCTCACATGCCAGAAGGTGAAATTCGAGCACCGACGACCGGGCGGAATGGTACAGTCGATGCCAGTTCCGGAGGGAAGTTCCATGATATCTCCATGGACTTCGTAGTTGGGCTTCCACCTGCTAGGGGAGGTCTCAACATGATATGGGTTGTGGTGGATCGCCTTACCAAAGTAGCCCGATTCATACCGATGAAGGATACTTGGAAGGTGACCAAATTAGCTAAGTTATTTGAGAAAGAAATCATGAGACATCACGGCATACCAAAGACCATAGTGTCAGATAGAGATACCAGATTCCTTTCGAGGTACTGGAGAGCTACCAGAGAAGCGTTGGGTACAGAACTCAAGCTGAGTACCGCGTTCCATCCTCAGACAGATGGTCAGACTGAGCGTACTATTCAGACACTCGAGGACATGCTGAGAGCATGTGCCTTAGACTTCCAGGGCAGTGGATTGACAGATTGCATCTGATCGAGTTTTCATACAACAACAGCTATCACGCTTCGATCAAGATGGCACCTTTTCAAGCGTTGTACGGTAGACCATGTCGTACACCGCTCTGCTGGGATGAGTCGAGTGAGACGGTCATTATAGGACCAGAGTACTTAGAACAAGTTAAGGCTGAAGTTCAGCAAATCAGGGAGAACATGAAAGCTGCTCAAAATAGGCAGAAGTCATATGCTGATGTTCGACGACGGGACCTGGAGTTCACAGTGGGCGACCAGGTATTTCTGCGAGTTTCACCGATGAAGGGTGTATTCAGGTTTGGGCAGAAGGGCAAATTAAGCCCGAAATTTGTTGGTCCTTATCAGATTACGGAGCGGGTGGGCCCGGTTGCTTACAGGTTAAATTTACCTGCTGAGCTGGGTAAAGTGCATGATGTTTTTCATGTTTCACAGCTAAAGAAATACATGCACCACCCCTCCCATGTGTTAGAACCTGAGAGGTTGACTTTAGAACCAAATATGAGATCCGTGGAGACTCCTCAGAGAATCTTGGACAGCAAGACTAGGGACACTCGCCACAAGTCAGTGCGACTGGTGAAGGTTCTCTGGTCTAACCAGGATGTCGAAGAGGCCACGTGGGAATTAGAGGATAAGATGAGGGCGAAGTACCCTTCTTTATTTACTGACTAGATCGTCTGTATAGGGTACGGGCGTACCCCTTTTTAAGGGGGGTAGAGCTTCCTCGCTTTTGAGTTAGGAAACGATCATGTTTGTCGTTTGTTTGGTTGTTTAAGATGTGAACTTGTGTAAGTTGCTACACTTCGGTGTAATTTTGAGTGATGTATAATACTTATGTATTGTATTTGAGATTGACCTTTGAGTCTTGAGATGTATGAATGTGAATATAAGATGTGGTATTAAGATTAAGAGAACTGTGTACCGTGAATGGTTAAGCACATGTGTGAACTTTGAGGACAAAGTTCTTTTAAGGGGGGTAGATTGAAATACCCCAAACTTAGATATGGTGTTTAAATGAGAAACTAAGATATAAGGAGGCTAAATAATGCCTTGGAAACATTAAGAAACATTTCTAATCAAAGAAAATATAAGGAAACACCAAAAGAGCAGTTTAACAAAAACGTGCTCTAAGCTTGGAGAGACTTGGGAGAGTACCCAAATATTGTTATAAGACCTTAGTAATATCCTAATGGTCATTTTAAATCAATTACCAAAGAAAACCAAGCTTGAAAACAAGTTAAAACACAAAATGTGCTTTAAGGAGTCTTAAAGCACGTTTTTGAAAAATTGTCTTGTAAATGAGTTTTGAATGGCTAAATGTCCATCATTACTCTTTAATTAACATGTGTACTATATAGTATCACATTTGGAAGTCTATATCAATGGGAAATCAAAATTTCACAACAATGTGCCTTGTTTTGGTGAATAGTGCATTAATTAAGCTAGTTTATGACATAAGTCTATATAAGTGAGACATTTGGTCAACAAAGACTTAATTACCCTCATTAACAAAAGGGGGCCGGTTTCTTAGGAGGTGAGTCATCACCTTCATGAGTCATTAAGCAAATAAGAGAGCAAATGAGAGTTATAAAGTAAAACACTATTCACCTTTTACATAAATATCACTTTATTAGTTCTCTCTCCTCACTTCTTCATTCTCCTTTGTTTTCCTACGGTTTGAGCTGCTCTCTCCCTTCTCCATTCACGTAGAACTCAACCTCCATGAAAGCTCCATCTTCCTTTGGTCACATCTTACTCATTTTGGCTCCAAATCCAAAACAAAATACATACTCTTCTTAGTTAGCTCAAGCTCCTTCTTTCTATTTTCAAAACTTCAAGAGCTTCATTTTGGTGCCAAGTCAAACCACCATTAGAGGAGGAAATTCAAGTTTGGAGACTCCATTGGCATCTCCATTCTCTTAAGGTAAAGAAAGTGTAAGAAAATCTAGGTTTCCACCATTTTCTTCACATGTCCGAAAATATATACTCATGGAACTCCATGTTTATGCCTTGTTCTAGCTTGTTTCTACTCTTCAAAGGAGAGAGGAGGTCCTTCTTGCTTCATATCCAAGCTTGTCTTGAGGAACTAAGGTAAAACAATCAATTCAAAACCTTTAAAACACATTTTAACATAGGTTTATTCCTTAAGGTAAATGTGTTGTTTAGTGCTCATTAGAGTTATTGGACATTGTTTAGAACATTGGCAAGGAGATACACATTGGTGACCGAGATTGAACAAGAAAAACCTAAGGAGGAAAGCTTTTAAGCTTGTAAAAGAACAAGGTAAATTACTTACCTTAAGGTGTTTTGTTGTTTAAGGAAATTGGATTTAGGTATATGATGAGTTTAGTGTAGAGCTTATATTGGGAAGGTGCTATAAAACCTAGGAGAAACAATGACTATACTTGTGAACTTGTGACTAAGGAGCAAATGAGAAAAAGAGATAGTTTAAGAATATAAAGGTGAAGTACAAGAAGCATTTTATTTCAATGGGAGCCCTGTTGTGTGTATTCGCAGGTTGACGGCAAATATATGTGGAAATTCAGTGGTTAAGATTATTGCCATTTAAGGGCCTAAGTGCCAAGTATTTTAAGTTTAAGCACTATATGATGATGTGGTGAAGTTTTAGTGTAAATTGTGTGTTAAGGTGTTGTGATGAGAATTTGGGTGGTGTTGGTTGTTTGATGGAGAAAAACCATGTGTTAGGATGTACTATGTACTAGAGAACTCATGGCAAAAATTTAAAGGAGAACTTAAGTGTTTAAGATATTCTAAGGGGATTTAAGGACCAAGGAGGTACTAGGATGTTCTAGAGATTGTCTTGATGAAAAAGGGTGAGAATAAGGTGTTCTAAGGACTTATAATGACTTAGGTATTACTATGAAGGATTTAGGAATCAAGAGAATGACTTTGAGTATTTAGGACTTAGGCAAATGTTGGTGAACAACTAGGAAGGAAATAATGTGTTGATGATGGAAGTTTAAACTTGTGAAGGAACATTAAGAAAATGCATAAGAGAGTCTTAGATAGTGAAAGATGCTTGGGAGATGATGTTATAGTGGTGAGGAACATTTGGCATAGTGGTTACATTAGGTATGAACCACCACCTAGAAACCTAGGGGAAAGCATTACAAGTGTTAGCATTATTACAAGGAAAATGCATAAGGACTAAGGTGTATCTTGGTGAATGATTTAATGTGTTTTGAGGTGGGCTTAAGGTGTATTTGAGGTGCCCAAATGAGGTTATAACATATTAGGATATATGAGGAGAAGTTTGGAGATGAATGGGAATTTAGAGACAAGGTTCTGGAGCCGACCGACCTTAGGGACCGGACTTGCAAGGTCGGTCGGGCTCAGTTTACACTACCGGAAAATGTTTCTGGAATCGACCGAACTTGGGGACCGGACTTACAAGTTCGGTCGGGCTTGAGTTTTGTGAAGGAATTAAGTCTCTGGAATCGACCGAACATGGGACCGGACTTGGCAAGTTCGGTCGAGCTCAAATTTCCCACGGGGGAAACTCTCGGGAATTGACCAACCTTGGGGACCGGACTTACAAGGTCGGTCGGGGTAGAATTTTCAAACGGTGAAGTGTTCTGGAATGGACCGACCTTAGGTAAGGTCGGTCGGAAGTTCGGTCGGACCTAAAAATAAAAAAAAAAGAAATTTTGAATTCTAAGAATGGTATAGGTAATAAGGTATACCCTTGGTAGGGTGGTAATGATTGGGACCCTAAGAACTTAAGGAATTAAGTTAAGATTAAGTATAAGTTTTTAATGTTTAAAAATAAGTTTGTGAGCTAAGTGGCAAGACCTTAGAGGTTATTAAATGGGAATCTTTAGGAACTAAGTGAGTTAAGTAAGGTGCAAATAACTAATAACCTAAAAATGAATGAATGTTTTAGGTTTGTGAATTGGGACCCCGAAGAAGGTTAAACAAACAACGATCGACGGTGAACGGTACAATGCTTCTTGTGACCTGCTTGCTAACGAGGTGTCCCTCGGCTTATGTGCTATCTGTTTAATTGCTATGACTAAAACAAGATAAAGCATGCAACCGGTTATATTTATTCTCGTTGTGTTTGTGTTAGCTTCACACTAACCCACGAGACTTGAGTTGGTTACTAACCAAGTTTAGTACTTACTGAGTTAATAATAAGAGTTAAGTTTGATGGTTGTTGGTTAATGCCCGTTAAGGCTTAGCTAGCATATGGTGATTAAGATGTCTACTAACTGGAACTTGAGTGAGGAAACCCGGGGGACCGATCTCCGGTCATGCATGCTAAGGAAAAAGGGGGACGGTATCTGAATCAGATCCGCCCTCCGCTTAAGGACTTGTCTTCGGACTTGTAGCCTAGGGCCGGTTGCCGGCTCAGCTACGCTGGACTCCCGTCCAGAGTAGGTGGCATTAAGATGGTGCGGTGGGATCACCTAAATCCCAGGTTCGAATTAAGCTACAACCAATCCCTTCCAGGAAAGGTTTGTATACTGAGATTGAGATTAAGATTAAGATTGAGATAAGGTAAGGAAATGAGATTAAGGAAATGAGGACTAAGGAGGGGGTTACTAACCCACTTGATAAGGGAACGCTTGAGTCGTTCATTGTTTGTGAACCATATATGTTCATCTGTGGTTATTGTTATTGCACTTCATATTACGCTTGTGTATGTAATCAATTTCCATGCTATCGACAATTAGTCATCGTAGCCCCGTTAGCTTGGGGGCCATGAGAGGGTGTACCAGCATTCGTGCTGACCCCCTCGGGGGCTATTTTTACACTTGCAGGTAAGAGGCCCATGAGGACGCACTACGAGAGTAGGAGCGATTAGACTTAGGGTGGGATGTTTATTTTGAGTTCGGGTTGCGCCTGTGCATCCGACTGTTTATATTAAACTGATGTAAGTTTGAGATTATGTTTAAGATACTAGTACTCGGTTGGTTGTGGTATTGTGAATGTTGATGTTTTGAGTTGGATAAGTATTGTAAATGTTAAAGCCGGTATATTCTAACGATCAGACCGTGGCAAGGTCCAGGTGCTTATTATCTCCGCTGTGACATATTCGTTTAAGTGTTCAGTTTTATGATAACCACGATTGGCTTTGGATGGGGTGTTACAAAAACAATAATATAGCATCATTAGAAGAATAAAGGATAAATGCTAAAAAAAATAGAATTGGCAAAGCAAAACCTAAACGACAATATTTTCATTTTTTTTTGTTTAATGACAAAAAATAATATAGAACAAAAGATGATGACGACATGCGAGAGAAACAAATTTTTGAATTTTGAAGTAACCAACTAGCAAATAGGATAAGATCGAGAGAAAAAAAAAAAAACTACCTAAAATAAAGAGTTCGATAAATAAGACGTTAACAATACTTGAATTCTGAAAATATGAAATGAAAATAAAATCTAACTAAAAAGAAAATTAATCAGCTAGTACAGTAGTAAAAAGAAAACGTCTAAAACAACTATTAACAAACCATTTTTTTGTGGATTTTTTTGAGAAGGAAAACATACTATTGATGAAAAATAGAAAGATGCATTTTTACTTTACAAAGAAAAATCTGATTTTGACGATTAGAAATAAAAAGAAGGAAAACAAAAAGATTAAATTGGAAACTAAAACTATAAAAGTTGTTTGTTTTTTAGCCTTGAACCCTAGACCTCATGAATCTCCTCCATACTCTTCACCACTATGCCAATATGATTTTATGTTGAACATACCACTAGTTTTAGTTTTCACCGTATCACCATTCACATCTTTCCACCTTAAAACCCCCATTTTCTCTAAAAACAGAAGATTAGGTGAAAATGACAATTTTACTCTTAGCCATGCACCGACCCTAGAAAAACCATGTTCACGTTTAAAAGAGGGTAAAGATTTTGGTGATAACAGATTGCCCCCCGTCAACTTGATTTTGGAATGTCAATGAAAAGTCAAGTTGATGCTTGATAATACCCAAAATCTTTACCAACCTTGTCTCACCTTGCTCGTCCATTTTCCTGTGTTCAGAGGTGCTGACTTCCTTGAAAAGACGTTTGAGCTTACCGAGCTATTCGAAGGCGCAAGAAACCTAAATGAGATAGCATGTCTTTGTACCAAGGCACTTCTAGGGGCCTACACATATCCAATGAGAAAATACAAGTAAAGCATAGTGTATCCAGGTGCTTCTGGGGACCGGAATCCATGATCTTATATGCAAAATATTTCATGTGATACAATACTTTTGAGAACCAAAACTCATTCGAATTGAATTGCGAGATGTGTGATGTGATTCTGATGCTTATGGGGACCGAAACCCGTTCTAAATGAAAAATAACTCAGATGTCTCTGGGGACCGAAACCCATTCAAAAGAAAATAACTCGGATGCCTCTGGGGACCGAACCCCATTCAAAAAGAAAATAACTCGGATGCCTCTAGGGACCGAAGCCCATTCAAAAAGAAAATAACTCGGATGCCTCTGGGGACCAAAACCCATTCAAAAAGAAAATAACTCGGATGCCTCTGGGGACCGAAACCCATTCAAAAAGAAAATAACTCGGATGCCTCTGGGACCGAAACCAATTCAAAGAGAAAATAACTCGAATGCCTCTGGGGACCGAAACCCATTCAAAAAGAAAATAACTCGGATGCCTCTAGGGACCAAAACCAATTCAAAAAGAAAATAACTCGGATGCCTTTGGGGACCGAAACCAGCTCAAAAGAAAATAACTCGGATGCCTTTGGGGACTGAAACCCATTCAAAAAGAAAATAACTCGGATGCCTCTAGGGACCGAAACCCATTCAAAAAGAAAATAACTCAGATGCCACTGGGGACCGAAACCCATTCAAAAAGAAAATAACTCGGATTCCTCTGGGGACCGAAACCCATTCAAAAAGAAAATAACTCGGATGCCTCTAGGGACCGAAACCAGCTCAAAAGAAAATAACTCGGATGCCTCTGGGGACCGAAACCCATTCAAAAAGAAAATAACTCGGATGCCTCTGGGGGACCGAAACCCATTCAAAAAGAAAATAACTCAGATGTCTCTGGGGACCGAAACCCATTCAAAAGAAAATAACTCGGATGCCTCTGGGGACCGAACCCCATTCAAAAGAAAATAACTCGGATGCCTCTGGGGACCGAAGCCCATTCAAAAAGAAAGTAACTCGGATGCCTCTGGAGACCGAAACCCATTCAAAAAGAAAATAACTCGGATGCCTATGGGGACCGAAACCCATTCAAAAAGAAAATAACTCGGATGCCTCTGGGACCGAAACCAATTCAAAGAGAAAATAACTCGAATGCCTATGGGGACCGAAACCCATTCAAAAAGAAAATAACTCGGATGCCTCTAGGGACCAAAACCCATTCAAAAAGAAAATAACTCGGATGCCTTTGGGGACCGAAACCAGCTCAAAAGAAAATAACTCGGATGCCTTTGGGGACTGATACCCATTCAAAAAGAAAATAACTCGGATGCCTCTAGGGACCGAAACCCATTCAAAAAGAAAATAACTCAGATGCCTCTGGGGACCGAAACCCATTCAAAAAGAAAATAACTCGGATTCCTCTAGGGACCGAAACCCATTCAAAAAGAAAATAACTCGCATGCCTCTAGGGACCGAAACCAGCTCAAAAGAAAATAACTCGGATGCCTCTGGGGACCGAAACCCATTCAAAAAGAAAATAACTCGGATGCCTCTGGGGGACCGAAACCCATTCAAAAAGAAAATAACTCAGATGCCTCTGGGGACCAAAACCCATTCAAAAGAAAATAACTCGGATGCCTCTGGGGACCGAAACCCATTCAAAAAGAAAATAACTCAGATGCCTCTAGGGACCGAAACTAGCTCAAAAGAAAATAACTCGGATGCCTCTAGGGACCGAAACCCATTCAAAAAGAAAATAATTCGGATGCCTCTGGGGGACCGAAACCCATTCAAAAAGAAAATAACTCAGATACCTCGGGGACCGAAACCCATTCAAAAAGAAAATAACTCGGATGCCTCTGGGGACCAAAACCCATTCAAAAAGAAAATAACTCGGATGCCTCTAGGGACCGAAACCCATTAAAAAAAACGCTCCATGTTGGTTTTCCAAGGGTACTTATTGCCATCGCCCGCTAACTAGGTTGCTGGGATGAACTTCTGGTTATCCCAGGGGACTTATTGCCATCGCCCGCCAGATGTTATCCAAAAAGTTGACATAGAAATGAGGACTTATTGCCATCACCCCGTCAACTTGTACACATTGGCCAGTATACACCCTGCTTCAATTCAACGGGCAGCATACCTCCTCCTGTACTAGTAAACATTGGCCAGTATACACCCTGCTTCAATTCAACGGGCAGCATACCTCCACCTGTACTCAACCACTCGTACACATTGGCCAGTATACACCCTGCTTCAATTCAACGGGCAGCATACCTCCACCTGTACTCGTACACATTGGCCAGTATACACCCTGCTTCTTCAATTCAACGGGCAGCATACCTCCACCTGTACTCAACCATTCGTATATCTTGCTTACCACCGACTTGGTGTCAGTTATATCAATCCTATACAAGACACACCTAACAAGCTTAATGTCCCAAATGTCAACATACCAAATATGCTTAACAACCACCTAAACGTCAATGTAAGAAAAACTATCTAAAAAACAAGCTTACAAACTCAATGCGGAAACATGATCACTTATTCAATATCAAAAGATGAAACATAATTAATGACTACGGAGTGAAGATGCATTAATGTCCATGTTAAAACAAGTTGACTGACTCTAATGCCAAAAACCAGCTCACAAACTCAATGTCAAATCAAGAAACAAGCGACTTAATGTGAAAATAAAACATATTGACTCGATCCTCAATGTGTGTGTCATTCATGCATTGACAGATATCCCTTTCAACAATGGCTAACGGAATTCTCATTTTCTGATGTGGATTTCCAGGCTTGAGATTTATTTCCTTAGAGCTAAGTAACAACACGAACATAATGGTTCTTTCGTGGAACTTCTCATTGTGAAGACACTGGTTTCATTGGCAGTCGATGCTGGCATGATTTTATTTAGGGAATTGTGATTTTGAAGGTGATGGTAATGGAAATCGATTTGAAAAATCGATTACCCCCAGTATTCCCTTGTCAAAAACCTAGATACTTCTTTCTTTCTTACACGGTGGAAGGCTTATTTTAAGTGGTGCGTCTCTACCTACTCTCAAATTGTTTTCCTCTATTTCTCTTTTCTTGCACAACCATAACTGCTGATATTGTATTCGGCACGTGCTTAATTTACACATTTGATCAAATACTTTCACTTAAACAAACTTGAAATGTCAAGTCAGAAGTCTTTACAGGTTGTAATGTGGCCAGGGGGTGTAGTGAATGTTACGGGGACAAAGGAGGGATATTTGGTTTTGTGGAGCTTAAGGATGACCAAAGCTGTGACTTGCACCTTCTCCTGGATTCGCCTTCTATTCCTTTCGTGTGAAACAATCTTGTTGATGCATGTGGATTTCCCTTCAAGTTAATGACCTTGGTGTCATCTTTGTTACTACTTTTCGTTTAGAAGCTCGAGGCTTTCAGATTCGCCTTTTCATCTTCGAGGTTCTCGTATCTCCCTATCTTAAAGATTTTGGAGTTACTTTGACTTGCCTTCAGGATTCTTGTATTTCCCGATCCTTTGGAGAGGCTTTAACATGCCTTCGGGGTTCTTGTGTTTCCCGATCTTTTGGAGTGGCTTTGACATGCCTTCGGGGTTCTTGTCTTTCCCGATCTTTTGGAGTGGCTTTAACATGCCTTCGGGGTTCTTGTGTTCCCGATCTTTTGGAGTGGCTTTAACATGCCTTCGGGGTTCTTGTGTTTCCCGATCTTTTAGAGTAGCTTTAACATGCCTTCGGGGTTCTTGTGTTTCCCGATCTTTTGGAGTGACTTTAACATGCCTTTGGGGTTCTTGTATTCCCCGTTTTCAGAGCTGTTTTATTAAGCTTTGGAATCTTGGGTCATGCTGTAACCGTTTGCGGATCTTCATCATGTTAGCAGCAGTGTAGCTTTCTTTCCAAACTAGGAGTGTCCTCATCCTAGAGTTGGGCTCCTCCCTTCCTTTGGTCACCGGGGTACGTAATCATCGTGAGCTGGCTTTTTGTGGAGCATTGTCAATAAAAAGGAATGATTTGTATGAAACGGCTCAGCGGAGGTATCTAAGGTTCAACTTTCAGGATTTTGCAAGATATTTAGCCTTGTGATGGTTTTTCCCTAAGTGCTTCTTCATTCTTGACAATCCAGTATTTATTTTAGTTACTTTTCTTTGGTCTTAGCATAAATCGACATGTAGCCTCCTTCAACCAAAGTTATGTTGTCAAATCCTTACATTTGCATGTGACCTCTCCAAATGTATAAAGACGATACACTTGAATCTCAATGGTTTTACCTCTTTTTAACGCTCTTCATTTTTTCTCTCCAAAAGTGTAACACCCCAACCGTTAATCTCATCATTACCTCTTAAACACGTAGTGGAACTCTAATTACAACGAGGGTGAAACAACGCCGTTAGCCACCCATGTGGCTAACCAGGCTAAACTTACATACCGTAACGGTCTGACGAACTGGAACAACCGAGTACACATTACAAATACAATACTCAATCTTTTCTTTACTATACCGAGTCTACAATGAATGGATGCCGACAACATATTCGGTCTTACACTTCCTTCAATACATAAGCAATTAAAACTAACTACCCATGCAACCCACCGACCCCGTCCTACTCTCGAACGGTAACATCTTCGGTGTACCTGTAAAATAAAAACATCACCCCTAGGGGCTCAGCTTAACGCTGCATATGAAATTCGCATACCCCGAGCGCTAACCGGGGTACGCCGACCACTTAGTCGGATATACATGGAGTTCATTTTAGTCAAACAACATGCATCAAAGCAGTACAATAAGTACATGTAATGCTCAAGGAATCTACATCCAATCATGGAACACAATTCCTAACTAACATAACAAGGTTGTTAGTTGTATCAGGTTACTCTTAGACCTCGAGGGTTATTCCTCACTATGCCTTGTTTACTTATTCAATACACACCCATTCTCTTGGGCTACTCGTACCATACTCACCCACACTCTCGAGTTACTTATTCCCATTATCTCACCCATACTCTTGGGTTATTTATACTCAAGCTCTTGTAGATTCTCGACACGCTACAGGTCTCCTACGTCATGCTTGTTACTCTTAATACATACTTAGGCCAAAACTCATGGCTCTCAGGCATAGTCTTACTTCCCCGGTTTCGACCCTACTCTGGGTCTAGCATGGTGGGAAGGTTCAACTAGCTCACGGAACTCTCTCTTAGTTCCTATCTCTTTTACTTAGGTCCGACTACTCTCGGACTACTCTCGTTCCCATACACTCCTCTCTCGGAGTTATAATAATATCATGTATATTAGTCTAGAAGCATCACTCTCGATGTTTCTAATGACTTGGAAACATTACTTTAGTTCGGTTAATCTTAGGTTTTAAGAGTTACCCATACGTTTACTTTACTCATACTTTCGGTTATTTACATATATCAGGTAAAATCCTCATATAGGAGGTCGACCGTGTCTCAAGGGAGTTACTAATCCCTCAGGTCTCTTTTGCCTTCTTCACTAGTTCACATCTTCGAACTATCTTAAATCCTCTTGAAGGAGGTTCATTTATCTTTCCACTCTCATTTGTTTCGTGGATTGTTTCAATGTGGTTTCCTAACCATTATCGGGTATTTACTCAACCCGTACTCCTCCTCACATTCTAGGGAGTTCATATGTTTGCGTTATCATTATACTTTAACGGATAGTTTGTCTGTTTGCACGTTTTCGTTATCATAAGCGTCGACCCGATCTATGGGTCTCTAGCCAAACGTTACTCACTACGAGTCGGTCCATTCACTATGTTAGACCACACCGGCATACAAGTATGTTAGCTCATTCAACATACAACAAGGCATGCATAATCAAACAAGGGATTATTTTCATGCTTTAATCTTGATTAAACCGGCACACAAACACACAAATCAACGTAACTCGGTTAGCACGCGGAGTATGAGAAAATCATACCTTTCACCGGGGTTTTTACTTTTACCGTGTCATATCACCATGCTCGGGTCACGCACGATTCTCTGATAATGTTTCAAGCATTATTATTAATACTAAACTCATACGGTACATAATAAAATGCTATTCCCGTATTTACCCCGTTATCCCGTTAACTCGGTTTTACTCTTGTTAATTTGAGTTCTCACTTCTCAATCACTTCTAACACTTTCTTACACTTCCTAGGGCCTTTACATGTCACCAAACAAGGCCTTAACATCTTATAACATCATTAACACTTAAACCCCCATCATTTACAACCTTTAAAATGCTCTCCGTAGGTTTTTGGGGGTGGTCCGGGACTTGGTCCTTACCCTAAGTCCCGGACCAATGCAGTACTAAACTCTCGGGTTGTTTTTATACTATGGTCCGGGACCTTGTCCCTATCCCAAGTCCCGGACCAGCATGGATATTCAGTCTCGGCGTATTTAAATGGGGTGGTCCGGGACCTTGTCTCACCTTAAGTCCCGGACCAAAGTGGGCATTGAACTCTCGGTATGAAAATAGGGGGTGGTCCGGGACTTTGTCCATGGACTAGGTCCCGGACCCTGCTACAGATTTACAGATTTGGCATTTTCCAAATCTGTTACAACCTCATTCTTTCACCATTGTCTTTCTAATCTTTCCCACTTATAATCTACATGTTTTAGCACTTAATTACCCTCCTTAATCACCTTAAACTAGGCACCAAGTGCACTCTCCAAGCCATGCTTAATTCACTCCAATTCACTTATATTTCATGACTTGGTTTTTCTTGTTTCCTAATACTCTTGTAACAGATTTTGGTTTCCTTACTATACCATTCAAACTTCATTCACTAATGTCATTCACAACACCCAAATGACATTATTTCCACTGTTAACACACTCCTCTCCTTTGTTTGGTTTTCAAACCATTAACCACTCACTTAACAACTCTAAAACACCTAGTTTCATCCTTATAATAAACACTCAAGCCCAAAATCTCCTAAACAAATTTTGACAGCACTTGGCTACTTTCTTAGCATTCTCACCACAATTAAATCAGCTCACAAACACTTCTTCTCCCCTGTTTGGTTTAAACATCAAAACCACATCAAATTCTTATTTATTCACCATCTAAACTAGCTTAGTTCCCAAGCTTATTTCTCACACTTAAACAACATTAAACATTCTCATTCCCACTCATTATTATTGTACCATGACTACACCAATTCAAGAGCATTAATTCAACTCTAAAATCAGTTTCACAAGCCAAATAAAACTAACTCAAGGTGAGCTTTTACCTTGTTTGTTTTCTGTTTTTTCTTTCCCTTCTTCCTCTTCCTTTTCTCCATATTTCTCTTATTGTTTTCACACTACACAAGGGGTCTAGATTGCCATCTACAATCACATCCCCATACACACATATCAAGTTTATTAATTTAATTTTTCCCACACCAAAACTAGTATTTCAAGAACTAGTTTTTAGGCTCTAGCTTAGATATTACCTTAGAGTATTCAAAAGGAGAGCTTGGCAATCAAATGGAGCATTTCCAACACTCCACAAGGTCAAGGTGCTCACGGCTGAAACTGGAGAAAATTTTCAACGTGAGGAAAATTTTCCCAAATTGCAAGAACAAGCTTGAAATGGCCAAAGCTCTTACTAATATTACCTCAAGACATTAAGGAGGTGGAGGAGAGTTAGAATCAGCTCTTGAAGCTTCAAAAGGCCCAACACCCATGGAAGTGAAGGTGAAGGAATCAAGATTTTGAGGGGTGGAAAACGTAGCCCTCGGCGATACGAATCCAACGGTACAATTTTTGTGCAATTCGGTGGAGAAATGAGCAAGTTAGAGGAGATTGAAGATGGAGGAGGTGGTGCTGTGTGGAATCGCGCATTGACAGAGGAGGAAGAAGAGGTTTACAGAGAGCTGGGGGAATAAAACGTGAAAATAAGGAAGAAGAAGGTGAGAGGTAAGTACAAGTTACCTTTTTACTTTATACTATTTGCCTATTTATTTATTTACTTGTCTTCTTATTACTTAATAGCTAGCAAGCAATTAATGGGTGTACACTTATTAATTAAAACCGGCCCACATTAATTAATAGCCCGGGTCATTTTTCGTCTTTTCGAATTAAACGCGTCTCGTCTCCCGGTTTCGTCACTATTCACTTACCGGGTCCGTTTTCCGGAATTTTCTCGTTAATTAATTTTAATGGTTATTAAGCTTCCTTTAATTCTTATTTATAGTTATTTAATCAACTATAATTTTTACGGGTCCGTTTGACCACTTAAAGTCACGTTTTGGGCTTTCTCGAAAAACGTGCTTTTATGCTTATTTAGAGTTTTAATCCATTTTTTTGGATCCGTTTTCTTCGGGAATCATTCCCGTATACTAATTAGGCCTAACTAAGCCTTAGGAATCCATCTCGGACCCTTACGAGATCATATATCTCTTATTTTCTTTTAATGCGCATTTTAGCGTTTTTCGCTTTTCAAGCGTTTTCTCTTTACATTTGGTTTTATTCTTCTTTTACCAATACTCTCTAGGCACAATTACGCCTTTAATAATTTTATTAGAGTAATTAAATCGCCATTTTTAGATCCGGGGTATTAAAATCTACCCCCCTTAGGAACTTTGTCCTCAAAGTTGGTGAATCTAAATGTTACTCTCATGGGCACGCTATGCCAAGGTTATAATACATGTATAACCTTACAGACTCCACCAGTCAGTCACATTACATACTACACATACCACACACAAATCACAGCATGTATAGCAATCAAAAATACTTTTTGTATTCTCTCCATGGAATCGGTCCGAAGACAAGAAGGCACTACTGTCCTCGAATCCATGTTGAGTAATATACTACTGATCCCTCAGGTACCGGTCACGTTGAACACTTACTCTTTCTGGTTCACGGCCGCTTCATGACAAATGGGCACTTACTCTCTCTGGCCCACGGTCCCTTCGGTTCTGATCAAAACGTTACACATATACATATCCTCAGGCACTCTGGTTGACTCACTCAACACAGGAACATCTCAGGGTACTCTCCCATCCCGCTGCCTTTGGAAAAATCACACACTGACACCGCCCGAACCGGTCACTTAGGACCGCCGCACGTACGGTGTAATGGTAATGGTTTCAAAACTAATACACGCCCACCGTTCTACCGGTCATCAAGACTTAAGGCCACAGCCATCGGCGGGTGATAGTGGTTTCAAAACCTTTTCGTTTTCCATCTTCATACTTGAAGAAAATCCTTTTCAAATTCTGCTTGAAAATTCTTTTGTTTAGAACATCACACAACTCCAAATCAAATTTATGGTAGCTGTATCTTTTCTTAGCGTGATTACTTGTGACCACTTATGGGGAGCTTCAAGAATCATCCAACCCTGATGTGATCAGCATCATGTTGAACTATCTTTCCACCCAATTTGTGTTCGGTTTCCCTTGATCGCTAGCAGATCAAGTTCCACCTCCCACTTCAGTTTCAAACAATCAGATAGTCAAACATTTTCGTTTTCTATCTTTTACTATTTCTAGTCATAATCATAAAGCAATTCATTCCAATTTATCTCTTAGTTATAGAACTAGAGTCATCCATGATTCTCATTGTTTCACTTTCTTTACCTAGGTACTCAGTACTCATAGCGTCATTAGTCAAATTATTACTCAATTAAAACACACAACATGCAACTCCAAAGGATGGAACTCACTCCATCAATCATTCACAAATACAATCACCAAGGGAACTGACTCCCTTCTAGGTTACACATCAGTTTCATACCGATTCATACTCGTTATATCACATGTCTAATCTCAATAAACAAATTCTAAAGGGATTCTCATTCCCTAGGAGTCTCTCTACTCCTCTTTTCATAAATATTATATACTCGTTACTTGCATCTCTCATGCACGATAATCATAATTACACAATGAATGGGTACACATGTTTATGTAACATGAGTTCCAAACATCAAAACAATTTTCTTTGTGCTATGCACATAGTAGTTTACGCATCTATACGTAAGACATACTCTAAGCGGTTTCTCGCCCTACCCCCTTAAAAGGGGTTACGCCCGCGTAACAGACCATATGTTATCACTGAACATTGGTTCATTAATTCGGGTATTATGAAGTGTTTTAACTTCAGTACGGTTAATTAACTCATAACCGGGTTCGGTTCTTGCCTATAAGGCTTGAATCAGGTTTTCCAGGTATACTTAACCTTGAATTACGGCCCACTAGCATCTGTCGCGTGACCTGATAACTAGAGCTTAACTCGCCCTTTGGTATTCTCAATGTATTTCAATCGTCGCTTGGTAACTCATACCGTATGCGAATTCGATGAAGTGCAGATTTTCTCTCCAGTTCTCTGGAAATCTACTTTGTATAGTTCTGTATACTCTCGTGGTTGTTCACTACTTTTCCGACCTATTGTCGGTTGAGGTTAAGCTACTACTCAGTATGTAGTGCTTCCTCGTTTAATTGTTTTTTTTGTTTACTTGTCTCTGTACGAGAATTCTTCATCCATACTACTCTACATTTACCATTCATCGGTCCTGGGACCCGTGGGTTACCGCCCACGTTCTTTGTGCATCTTTGGCCAATGGCCGCACGGGTATTCCTTTAGATTCTCACTCAGCAGGCTTCGTTGACATTTCTCATTTCCTGACTCTCCCACTCGCCATACCAAAACACTCAGTCATACAGAGTGCAGAAGCGTAAACCCTTGACAGTAAATCTCTCATGAGATAGGAATGATCATGTCTCCTTACCACCTTTCTTCATCAACTCTGATCACTATCTGAATATACTCTTACAATGGTCGCTTACTGCGTACCTTGGTCTTTCTCATTTTCATGGCATCCGCTACTACTTTAGCTTCCGCCCAGGTATTCTCGCCATTTACATTATGGCTTGCCATTCACTTGGCTCAATAGGATATACAACTCTAAACTCTCTACGCTCACTGCGCATTGTTTACTCTGCAGTTCATACTATACATACAGTGTTCACTACTCATCCGATTACTCTATCGGTTTCCTTTTTCTGCTATCAAGCCTTCCTACGTACTATCTTTGTTCGAATTACTCCTTGGCAATAAACACATGCTCAAGTATCACCACACCGCTCTAGCGGTTTCGCATTACATTCTTAGGTGGTAGCCTTCCTGGAGGATTCACGCAATGCCGCTCCAGAGGCCCCATAATAATAAGTGGTATCCCCACTCTGAGGTAGTGGTTCATTCTCCACTGTTCCTCTTATGCCTCTATGCATAGGTTTACAACGTTTAGATCTACAAGTTGTAGTTAGTTTACCGGCTTATAAGCCACCTAGCCACGAGCCATGCTCTGTGCGGCTGTTTATACAAGTTTCTTCTTCTCCGTATGCCATTAAATGGTTAGGAGGTATTTCTGGGCTCTTTGATATGGTTGTCTCATCACACTTCCGGACATGGAAGGCCCTTTGTATTTTAATATTAATTCATGCCCTCTGGCAATTTAGGGTATCCCGTGTTACGAGGGATCCCTTCGGGTTCTACCCGAGTGTTTGCTTAAACACTTGTGTTCTCAACACGATGTTTCGTTCAACTACTGTTGACTCCGGCACCCTTCTCGGATTGCTCCTGGGTGTTACTGAGTAAGGCCATTACATCTGGCTTGTACTTATGGTTATGTTCAGTTGCGACTTCGCCTTGCGGCTATGTATAACTCGAACTATCCCGTTTAGGGGTTGTAATGTCTCCCGTTATTGGGTAGAGTATTAGTACTTTTCCTTTACCTACTTAATTGGGTCGTTATTCTCTTAGTGAGATATACTGTGGGAATTCTATCCCGTTTATCAAACATTGATATGGTCAATTAAAGCATTCATCTTATTGCTTACACTGGTATCCATTCCAGTTATTAGGTTTTTCCTCCTTGATTCCTGAGACATATCCAATGTCTATACTTAATACTCTGTGCTCCTCACACTTATCCACGCTATGTCCTTAGGTCCGTCACCTTACTGGTTCCTAGACTCCTTTATCTTGGTAAGCTTCCTTGTGTTCTTCGATCATTCGAGGTGTCCAACTGTCTTGGTTGAATTGACTCTTTCATCCGTAGTATGGAGTGGGCTACTTCCCGTGTTCCGTACTCTACTAGTATACATACATGGAGTATCTTATTGATACGTTACCACATACCTGACTAACTCATAATTGGTCTGTCAGGTCCGCAAGCCCCTTCGGAGTGCGGTCGTTCCATGTCTCGTTTGTGTACACTTGTAGTGTCGGTCACGCCTAAGTGAAGTATTATGTTGCCAACTCCTCTTATATCGTCCTATGATAACTTACCATGATTCTCTGGTTTGGTTTAAAAAAATTTAGGTGTTTTTGGAAAATTCTCTGTTTGAAAGAAAAATTTGAGTTGAAAAAAAATCTCCACGGCATTTCAATGCCGGTTGCTTCTTACTAAGTCTGACTTCTTGCAGACTGGTATGTTCTTTATACAGTGGTCAGGCCTTTAGGCCTTTCCAAGGTTTCGTTTCAGAATTCTTAGGGTTTGTGGTGGTATATTGGCTCCTCTCGCCATCTTCGTACTTGCTAAGTACTGGGCGCTTGTTACAGCTCTTCTTAAAAGTCCTATTAATACTGCACTTGCCGTGGCAAGTGCGCGGTACAGGTGGTTTTTAGGTTAACTCATACCGGTCACGGTATTATTCCATTATATTTGGTAGCCTTGTCGGCTCTTCCTTGATCCTTTAGTTGGATAACTACTCCTTAGAGCTGCTTCTCATTTATCTTGATATGACTGTCGTTCATTTAGGTGCTTCTTCACTCTCGGAGTTCCTTTGTTACTTAGTTCCGTGTTCTACCTCGTTGCTCGTTCCCACGTCTGTGTTGTGGTTACCGAGGTTTAAGTCATTTAGGCACTACTGCTGTAGTCCTATTCGGGGTGTATCCCATAATTATGCTTGTAGCTGTCTAAGCTGTGCCCGTTAGGTATTGCAACCTCTTCGGGTGTGGCAGGGTGGGTGTACCTTCTCTTGGCTAGATTCTTAGTCGGTTAGTGTACCGTTGGTGGTTTTATTTAGTTATGGCGGTCCGTAGACTTGTGTCTCGGTTTGTAGCTTCTCATTAATCCGCCTTGTTGCACGGTTGGTGCTTCCTTATTGCTGCTACTCGACCAGCTGGATTCTCGCGACTGCTAAGCATGTCGCCCCGTGCTGCCACAAATTTCGGTCTCCTTGGATTAGGATTTCTTGATCTCCCGCCATTTAGTGCGGTATTGTCATTCCAGCGGGATCCGTCTCCGGGGTAACCGGTTCTCGGGATCTACCGCATGCCAGGTTCTAGTTCATTTTGAAATATTTTGTAAGTGCCAGATCGGGTTTCCCGTCTTTTGGCGTTCTTTCCCAAGCTTTTAATACGGGATTGTGGAGGGCGGGTATGGTATTGTAGGTATCCAGATCATACTGGAAGTTCCTATCTAGCGCATCTCTCACGCTACCACTCAACCCTTAGCCCTAAGTCTCTATTTCCTAACTCGGTATTTCCTAAGCTCGGTATTTCCAGTCATCAGAGCGATACTTCGCTCTGATACCATTTTTGTAACACCCCAACCGTTAATCTCATCATTACCTCTTTAACACGCAGCGAAACTCTAATTACAACGAGGGTGAAACAACGCCGTTAGCCACCCATGTGGCTAACCAGGCTAAACTTACATACCGTAACGGTCTGATGAACTGGAACAACCGAGTACACATTACAAATACAATACTCAATCTTTTCTTTACTATACCGAGTCTACAATGAATGGATGCCGACAACATATTCGGTCTTACACTTCCTTCAATACATAAGCAATTAAAACTAACTACCCATGCAACCCACCGACCCCGTCCTACTCTCGAACGGTAACATCTTCGGTGTACCTGTAAAATAAAAACATCGCCCCTAGGGGCTCAGCTTAACGCTGCATATGAAATTCGCATACCCCGAGCGCTAACCGGGGTACGCCGACCACTTAGTCGGATATACATGGAGTTCATTTAGTCAAACAACATGCATCAAAGCAGTACAATAAGTACATGTAATGCTCAAGGAATCTACATCCAATCATGGAACACAATTCCTAACTAACATAACAAGGTTGTTAGTTGTATCTGGTTACTCTTAGGCCTCGAGGGTTATTCCTCACTATGCCTTGTTTACTTATTCAATACACACCCATTCTCTTGGGCTACTCGTACTATACTCACCCACACTCTCGGGTTACTTATTCCCATTATCTCACCCATACTCTTGGGTTATTTATACTCAAGCTCTTGTAGATTCTCGAGACGCTACAGGTCTCCTACGTCATGCTTGTTACTCTTAATACATACTTAGGCCAAAACTCATGGCTCTCAGGCATAGTCTTACTTCCCCGGTTTCGACCCTACTCTGGGTCTAGCATGGTGGGAAGGTTCAACTAGCTCACGGAACTCTCTCTTAGTTCCTATCTCTTTTACTTAGGTCCGACTACTCTCGGACTACTCTCGTTCCCATACACTCCTCTCTCGGAGTTATAATAATATCATGTATATTAGTCTAGAAGCATCACTCTCGATGTTTCTAATGACTTGGAAACATTACTTTAGTTCGGTTAATCTTAGGTTTTAAGAGTTACCCATACGTTTACTTTACTCATACTTTCGGTTATTTACATATATCAGGAAAAATCCTCATATAGGAGGTCGACCGTGTCTCAAGGGAGTTACTAATCCCTCAGGTCTCTTTTGCCTTCTTCACTAGTTCACATCTTCGAACTATCTTAAATCCTCTTGAAGGAGGTTCATTTATCTTTCCACTCTCATTTGTTTCGTGGATTGTTTCAATGTGGTTTCCTAACCATTATCGGGTATTTACTCAACCCCCCAAACCTCGTACTCCTCTCACATTCTAGGGAGTTCATAGTTTGGTTATCATTATACTTTAACGGATAGTTTGTGTGTTTGCACGTTTTCGTTATCATAAGCGTCGACCCGATCTATGGGTCTCTAGCCAAACGTTACTCACTACGAGTCGGTCCATTCACTATGTTTGACCACACCGGCATACAAGTATGTTGGCTCATTCAACATACAACAAGGCATGCATAATCAAACAAGGGATTATTTTCGTGCTTTAATCTTGATTAAACCGCACACAAACACACAAATCAACGTAACTCGGTTAGCACGCGAGTATTATGAAAATCATACCTTTCACCGGGGTTTTTACTTTTACCGTGTCATATCACCATGCTCGGGTCACGCACGATTCTCTGATAATGTTTCATGCATTATTATTAATACTAAACTCATACGGTACATAATAAAATGCTATCCCGTATTTACCCCGTTATCCCGTAAACTCGGTTTTACTCTTGTTAATTTGAGTTCTCACTTCTCAATCACTTCTAACACTTCCTAGGGCCTTTACATGTCACCAAACAAGGCCTTAACATCTTATAACATCATTAACACTTAAACCCCCATCATTTACAACCTTTAAAATGCTCTCCGTAGGTTTCTGGGGGTGGTCGGGACTTGGTCCTTACCCTAAGTCCCGGACCAATGCAGTACTAAACTCTCGGGTTGTTTTATACTATGGTCCGGGACCTTGTCCCTATCCCAAGTCCCGGACCAGCATGGATATTCAGTCTCGGCGTATTTAAATGGGGTGGTCCGGGACCTTGTCTCACCTTAAGTCCCGGACCAAAGTGGGCATTGAACTCTCGGTATGAAAACAGGGGGGGTCCGGGACTTTGTCCATGGACTAGGTCCCGGACCCTGCTACAGATTTTACAGATTTGGCATTTTCCAAATCTGTTACAACCTCATTCTTTCACCATTGTCTTCCTAATCTTTCCCACTTATAATCTACATGTTTAGCACTTAATTACCCTCCTTAATCACCTTAAACTAGGCACCAAGTGCACTCTCCAAGCCATGCTTAATTCACTCCAATTCACTTATATTTCATGACTTGGTTTTTCTTGTTTTCTAATACTCTTGTAACAGATTTTGGTTTCCTTACTATACCATTCAAACTTCATTCACTAATGTCATTCACAACACCCAAATGACATTATTTCCACTGTTAACACACTCCTCTTTTTTGTTTGGTTTTCAAACCATTAACCGCTCACTTAACAACTCTAAAACACCTAGTTTCATCCTTATAATAAACACTCAAGCCCAAAATCTCCTAAAACAAATTTTGACAGGACTTGGCTACTTTCTTAGCATTCTCACCACAATTAAATCAGCTCACAAAAACTTCTTCTCCCCTGTTTGGTTTAAACATCAAAACCACATCAAATTCTTATTTATTCACCATCTAAACTAGTTTAGTTCCCAAGCTTATTTCTCACACTTAAACAACATTAAACATTCTCATTCCCACTCAATATTATTGTACCATGACTACACCAATTCAAGAGCATTAATTCAACTCTAAAATCAGTATCACAGCCAAATAAAACTAACTCAAGGTGAGCTTTTACCTTGTTTGTTTTCTGTTTTTCTTTTCCCTTCTTCCTCTTCTTCCTTTCTCATCTTTCTCTTCTTGTTTTCACACTACACAAGGGGTCTAGATTGCCCATCTACAATCACATCCCCACACACACATATCAAGCTTATTAATTTAATTTTTCCCTCACCAAAACTAGTATTTCAAGAACTAGTTTTTAGGCTCTAGCTTAGATATTACCTTAGAGTATTCAAAAGGAGAGCTTGGCAATCAAATGGAGCATTTCCAACACTCCACAAGGTTAAGGTGCTCACGGTGAAACGGGAGAAAATTTTCAACGTGAGGAAAATTTTCCCAAATTGCAAGAACAAGCTTGAAATGGCCAAAGCTCTTACTAATTATTACCTCAAGACATTAGGAGGTGGAGGAGAGTTAGAATCAGCTCTTGAAGCTTCAAAAGGCCCAACACCCATGGAAGTGAAGCTGAAGGAATCAAGATTTTGAGGGGTGGAAAACGTAGCCCTCGCCGATACGAATCCAACGGTACAATTTTTGTGCAATTCGGTGGAGAAATGAGCAAGTTAGAGGAGATTGAAGATGGAGGGGTGGTGTGTGGAATCGCGCATTGACAGAGGAGGAAGAAGAGGTTTACAGAGAGCTGGGGGAATAAAACGTGAAATAAGGAAGAATAAGGTGAGAGGTAAGTACAAGTTACCTTTTTACTTTATACTATTTGCTTATTTATTTATTTACTTGTCTTCTTATTACTTAATAGCTAGCAAGCAATTAATGGGTGTACACTTATTAATTAAAACCGGCCCACATTAATTAATAGCCCGGGTCGTTTTTCGTCTTTTCGAATTAAACGCGTCTCGTCTCCCGGTTTCGTCACTATTCACTTACCGGGTCCGTTTTCCGGAATTTTCTCATTTAATTAATTTTAATGGGTATTAAGCTTCCTTTAATTCTTTTTATAGTTATTTAATCAACTATAATTTTTACGGGTCCGTTTGACCACTTAAAGTCACGTTTTCGGGCTTTCTCGAAAAACGCGCTTTTATGCTTATTTAGCGTTTTAATCCATTTTTTGGATCCATTTTCTTCGGGAATCATTCCCGTATACTAATTAGGCCTAAATAAGCCTTAGGAATCCATCTCGGACCCTTACGAGATCATATATCTCTTATTTTCTTTTAATGCGCATTTTAGTGTTTTTCGCTTTTCAAGCGTTTTCTCTTTACTTTTGGTTTTATTCTTCTTTTACCAATACTCTCTAGGCACAATTAGGCCTTTAATAATTTTATTAGAGTAATTAAATTGCCATTTTTAGATCCGGGGTATTAAAATGATTTATCCGGAATTTTGACAAGGAAAAAAAAACTCATCCGTAAACAGATTGCCCCCAGTATTACATTAAGGCTTGTAAGGAAGTGATTATGTGGTTCTTGTTCTTAGTGGCCTTGAAATGGAATGTCACCTTGACATAAATGTTATTTATCTTTCAGGAAATAAAATTCAATCCTTGGCACTCTTTGCTCACAAGATGACATTTCACAAGCCCTTGTCTTATAGGATATCCATTATGCAAACAGACATGCACGAAAATAAAGAAACCTCACTGAGAGCAATAAATTCTTCAAACAAAATGATGAGTTCATTAACACGTGAGATATGAAGACAAACACAACACATTTCCCGTAAAGGTCATGAATAACCAAATCATTATTAGGCATAAAACTTTTTGAGCTGATCCAAATTAATCACCCACGACAATTCTTCACCAGTACTTGCTAGTGCCAATTTGACCGCTCCGTAAGGATATAACTGCTTTACCAAGTATGGCACTGAACACTTCGGCCTGAATTTCCCTCTCGGATCTAGAGTGTTTTCTCTTACTTGCTTTAGTTCAAAGTCTCTTCCCGAATACCTCGCTGGCTAACCTTTTTGTCAAAAATCTGTGCCATTTGCTTTTGATATGACTGGATGTGCTTCATAGCTTGAAGACGCTTCTCATCCAAGAAAGCCAAGTTATCGCACCTTTGTTGCTCCCATTCTGGCTCCTCTATCCGCAGTTCATTTATAATCCTAAGGGATCTTATCTTTAACTCAACCGGTAGGACCGCTTCGGCGCTATAAACCAAGGAGAAAGGAGTAACGCTTGTTGCTGATTTAACTGACGTTCGGTATCCCCACAAGGCTAGAGGTAATTTGGAAGACCAATCACGATGAGTTTCAACCATCTTAGCCAAATTTTCTTAATGGATTTGTTAGCCGCCTCAACTGCTCCATTTGCCTGAGGGCGATACGGCGAAGAATGATGATGACGGATTCCATACTTTCTCAATAATTGTTCAGAGATAATCTTAAACGGTAATTGTTCAGAGATAATTGTCAGAGATAATCTTAAACGGTACTTGTTTGGCTCCTAGTTTAGAGAAAGCTTTAGGTTCGACCCATTTGTTGAAATAGTCGACAACTACTAGAATGTAGCGATGACCGTTGGAAGCCTTTGGATGAATTTCCCCAATGATATCTATTCCCCATGAGGCGAACGGCCATGGTGATGCCATGTGGTGAAGGTAGGTAGGTGTGGTTAGTGTTCGATTCTTGCATGTACTGATCACTTTTAGCATGCTTCTTGGAATTGTTGACACACATCCCTGTGAAAAAAGTATGAAATTTAACCAAGCTAGACCACTCAAACAAGGTATGACCACTCATGTGAGTGCCGCATATTCTGCATGAACTTCCACCATGACAGTCTCAGCTTCCCTTTCAGTCAAACACAAGTGATATGTTCCAACTGGCATCTTTTTGTATAGCTTCCCTGCAATGGCACTGTAGCTAAGGGCCATCCTCCGAATAGCCATTCGATCTTGCTTACTACAATTTTTAGGATATGTTCCCTCCTCGACAAACTCTTGAATATTTTGGAACCATGGCTCCTCATTGAGTATCAATGTATTCACGTGAAAGGAAGGCCTATGTTTGATAGTGATCTGAAGAGGGACATAGAGAGCATTCTCTGGAACTTCAAATGTTGAGGCAAAAGAAGCGAGAGAATCAGCGAACATGTTTTGAGACCTGGGAACGTGAGTAAAGCTGATGTTTTGAAAGATTTCTCTAGTTGGGCCAAATGATGGTGGTAAGCTACCAGCTTATCATCTCGAACTTCCCAGTCGCCATTGATGTGTGAGATAACCAAGAAAGAATCACCAAATACTTCAATTTCTTGGACACCAATGCCCAGAGCCATTTCTAATCCTAAGATGCAAGCCTCATACTCGGCCACGTTATTGGTGACTGAGTAATCAAGCTTGATGCCGAAGGGAGTCGTAAGCCTTCGGGAGAAATAAGAAGGATACCAACACCATACCCATTCTTATTTGAGGCCCCATCGAAATACAAATTCCAGATGATTTTTCAATAGCCATTATGCGCTCATCTGGGAAGTCTCCATTTACAAATGCCTCTTCCGATACTGGATTCTCAGCTAAGTACTCTGCTATAACTGAACTCTTGATAGCTTTCTGGATACAAAAACTAATGTCAAACTCTGAAAGTAACAATGACCAACGGGATAACCTGCCATTTTGCACAGGTTTTTCCAGCATGTACTTGATGGTTCATCCAAGAAATGAGGTGGATTTCATTCCCTAATAGGTAATGTCGGAGCTTCTTTGTCGCCCACACTAACGCTGCACAAGTTTTATCAATCGCCGAATATCTTGTTTCGGCATCCAACCATTTCTTACTCAGATAATAAATGGCACATTCTTTTGGTGGATTGCCTTGATTCCGAGCCAGCATAGCGCCCATGGAAAACTCATGCGCTGCCACATATAAAATTAAGGGTTTTCCCTCAATGGGTGGGACTAAAACAGGAGGCTCATGTAGGTATCTCTTAATCTTGTCAAATGCCTGTTGGCACTGCTCATTCCATTTCTTTGGAGCGTTTTTCTTGAGCAATTTGAAGATTGGCTCACAAGATTGGGTCAGATTTCGAATGAAACGGCTGATATACTGCACTCGCCGAGAAAACCCCTCACTTCTTTTTCAGTCTTTGGTGGTTGCATCTCTCTAATAGCCATTACTTTTTCTGGATCAACTTCAATCCCCTTCGGTGTGATTATAAAGCCCAACAACTTGCCCCCCGTCACACCGAAGCTGCATTTTCTAGGTTCAAACGCATCTTGTAAAGCCGAATTCGCTCAAAGAATTTTCTCTAATTAGCCACATGATCATCTCTCTGTTTGGCTTTTACAATCATGTCATCAACATAAACTTCAACCTCTTTATGCATCATGTCATGCAAGATAGCAGTAGCTGCCCTTTGATAAGTGGCCCCAGCATTCTTTAACCCAAGAGGCATGACATTCCAACAGTATGTTCCCCATTGAGTGATGAATGTTGTCTTCTCTTGATATTCCCTTGCCATCTTAATCTGATTGTAGCAGGAGAAACCATGCATTAAAGAAAACAATTCATGTTGTGCGGCGCCGTCCACCATAAGATCAATGTGTGGTAATGGAAAGTTATCCTTTGGGCTAGCCTTATTAAGGTCTCTATAGTCTATGCATACCCTAATTTTTCCATTCTTTTTGTGTACAACCACAATGTTTGCCAGCCACCGAGGATACTTTGCTACTTTGATGAAACCTACATGAAGCAGTTTGTCTATATCCTCTTTTACCTTGACCTGTAGCTCCGGTTTGAGACGTCTGAACTTTTGTTTCTTGGGTGGTATATCAGGATATGTTAGGATACAGTGCTCAGCTACATTGGGATCGATCCCTGGCATGTCGGCATAGCTCCAAGCAAATACATCTATGAATTCCTTGAGTAATTTGATTATTTCAGATCGCTCATTCCCATTTAGTGACGCGCCTATCTTGATTATTCGAGGATTGTCATTAGTTCCAAGATTAACGTTAATTGTGTCCTCAATAGGTTGGGTTTTGGGGATTTTAGATTCAAGCTCTTTAAGAATTTCTTCATCGTTGATTTCAAGATTAGAAGGCGAACAAGATTGAACAGAAGAATGCACACAAACTCTAGGACTTTTATTCATAAAATTCAAAGAAGTAACATCACTAACAAGCTCTAATGATCCCAAACATTCATTCACGCAAACAAAATTCTCAACACATTCAATTATTAAATCAAAAGAAAACATGAAACTACTAGGGCCTTCTTCTTTGAATAGCCAGCTAGGCACCACTTCCAGTGTTGTCTCGCTCAAATCCTGCGTGCATGAAGAACATGAGCAAACACATAGGGTTAATAGTTCCAGCATAGAAATATAAAAAAGGTTAGGAAACAAACCGAGCCCTTGCCGGTCTTTGTTCACTAGTGGATATGGGACTTCGGGAAGACCCTGTAGCCCCTTTCCCAACCCTTTTTCCTTCTTGATATCTGTACCTCATCATGTTGGCTTTTCCAGGCCCTGCTTTCAGCTTCTGCAATGATTCTGGATCAGATTGCTCTGAAATAAGGCTCTTTCAAATGAGGCTCTCTTTGCTGGTGTGAACCTTGCCATCCCTTTTAAACTTCAGGCTTTGGTGTACTGTCGAGGGAACCGCCCCTAGATCCTCCAAGAAATCCCTCCCAAGAATTAGGTTGTAAGATTGAGGAATTTGTAACACCAGAAACATAACAGAGTGAGTAATGGAGCCAAACTTTAGTGGGAGATCCAGAAGACCAAATACATGTCTAGGGTTATCGTCGTAGCCACGGAGCACAATCTGACATGACTCAAATTTTTCGTATCCCATGCTTTCCGCAACCTTGAGTGGGCATATGCTGACATCAGCTCCAGTGTCAACAAGAACTCTTGGCACTTTGAATCCCTCACACCATACAGTAATGTAGAGAGCCTTCCCAGCGTCTCCAGAGATTTCACTATCAGCAAAGCTAATCTCATCTTCTTCTGTTTGCCATAAGGCAGCAACAACTTTTTCAGGGGCCAAGCTCTCTTCAGATCTGCTAAGGTGTCTGGCTATGGCGCATCGATGCTCTGGTGTGATAGTTAAAAGTGACCAAATGGCCATGGGAATAGTTGTGGACTTTATCTTTTTCAGCAGTTCTTGCTCACCTGGGACATCTTCAATTATTTGAGTTTTCTCAACCTGAGATATTGGATCCTTTGGCTGAGCTTGTGGTGGAGGGACTTCAACTGGGGGATAATGACGACCAGACTGGGTGATATGGGCGTTGGCCGGGACAAAATTAATGGAAGTTGGTGGAGTAGCACGCATAGCGGACCGGTGGATTGATTGATTACCAGGTCGAGTGATAACTGGGGTTGTTTGTAGAGGAGCAGCAGACGAGTTGGAGGAGGAGCGGGTTTGTCATCATCCTAATAAATTGTGAATGTGGCACATCCATACTCTTTCTCTGGGTGGTATGTGATGAGACTTGTCGAATCCACCATGTCACTCTTTGATTCGCAGCATATCATAGCTGTTCGGTGATGCCTAGGGATGGGATTTTCATGAATGTTGGCTCGTTCAGTAAACTTCAACCCTTGGTCAATTAAATCCTCGATCGTATACCTTAATGCACGACATGCATCAGTTTCATGCCCTGGTAATTGGTGGTACTGGCAAAATTGGTCGGGTCTGGGTCCCAATTGAGTTCTCCAAGAGTGGGGGACGAGAGGATGCAATATGTTCTGCTCTTGAAGTTTTTGGAAAGCTAGACTCAAGGGTCGTCCAATGTCTGTAAATTTCCTCTCTCTGTATTGCTGAGGTGGAGGTGTTGCCCTGTAGTTGGGTTCGAGGGTTGAGGATGTTGAATGGCGTTTACTCAAAACTGACATGGCATAGATGACTTGTATGAATTGCTCTGAGCATAGGCTACTGATGTGGCTTTGGTCTGCTCTGGTTTGGAGAATTGGTGCCACCTACAGGTTTCGGGAGTCCCAGTTTCAATTCCCCTTTATGAATTTTCTCCTCTAGGATCCCCACTTGTCCCATCAGCATCTCGAAATTAGGGAAGTAAACGTACTTCAAACATCATGGTAATTTTTCTGCATGTTTTCAACAATCATGCGGATCTGTTCCTGTTCATCCATCCTTACAGGCATACCGGCAGCCTTTCATCTCCATCGCTTAATGAAATCAGACATTGATTCATTTCCTGTTTGACGGGTATTAGACAGATCTGACCGGGTTACTTCTAGATTCTTTGCATACTCAAAATGTTGTAGGAAAGCCTCACACACCTCTTCATAGCTTTTGGTGTTCATTTTTGGGTTAGATACCAACGTTGAGGGATCTCATCCAAATACCGTGCAAATACTTTGGCTTTCTGCATGTCATTTAGCCTTAATATGGACATTTCCCGATCGAACATGGCCAAGTGAATTTAAGGATCGGAGGATCCCTAATACAATGCTAATGTGGGAAGCTTTAGCTTAAGAGGCAAATCGACCTCTGGGTACGACCCCATGGAATAGAAGTCGAATCCGGCTGGTTTATTTGCCTTTTCCATCCGTTCAATTCTTTTCAAGGCTCTCTTAAGCTCTTCGGCCATTTGGTTGTTAGGGGCGGTATCCACGGCCTGTCTTTGAGGTTCCTGAGCTCCCATCGAGTCTATTTCGATGTAGTCATTGTTGGGGACATGGTGATTCATTTGGGTGTGGGCTATAGTGTGACCTCCCTGGGTGTGGTGATTCGCTTCAAGGACTTGATCCTTATTTCATAGCTCATCAATAGTTGACACATATTTCTGTTCTAAAGCTTCTATGGCAGCTTTGTTCCGTTGCTCCATGGTGGCCATCAAGCCTCGATGCCCGCTTGGTTCCCTACTGCTCCTGAGCCGTGGCCTGTTCCCAAGTTTTCCGGGGTAGTTTCTGGAGAAGTCATTCTATTTGAAGAAGAGGAAGATGAACTTGTAAGGGTACGAATAGAGGTCGAGATGCGGGTTGGAGGTGGAGTTTTTCAGATTAATCGGCCTGAACTTCTAGCCCATGCTTTCTCAATTTTGTCAAGTCCTGCACTACCAATATTTAAGAGGAACGTGATAAACGTAAAGATAGATTGGTAAATAAAGCATGCTAATCAAGATCTTGGGAGAGCACTAACAAAAAAAATTAAACCATTTAGAATAAAATAGCCGAGCTAATTTAGGCTTGAAACAAAATTTCGCAAATAGTTCTCGAACAAACAAGGATGAATGTAAGAAGAAACTATCCTAAACTAGACGTGGGATCCCATTGTGAACAAAATCTCACAAGAGAAAAAAAAACTATCCTGAACTAGACATAGGATCCTATTGTGAAATATGTCTTTTCCTCGCAGCATTCGTCTCGACCGTCAGCCCTCTTTTCCTTTTAAAATCTTTTACACTTTCATTTCGTAGTCGTAACCATGTTAAGTAAAAGTTGGGGAGCTCAACACCTTAAGGCTTTAGAGGATCCACTTTTCGAGTACTTCCTCTCTTTTGGTCCATCACTATTGCATGAATTAGGTCGGTGTTGTAATCCTTCTTTGGTGTTTCAAATAGTAACATCTTTGGAACATCTTAGGCCTCTCCAAACTGACGCTCGGACCTCCAAGGGTGGATGACATAGTACCCTTCAAATCCAGGCAAGGAGATTCCATTGAAATGTTCTCCCTTCATCTGAATGGTTGTAATCTTCCAACTGGCGACCACCTATCTTACCTGTCTCCCAAGTCGGATGTTGTTGAAGAAGGCAGGCCACCCATCATCAGGTGTCTTAGGGGTCGACCTTAGAGATATTTGTTGAATGGTAAAGATTTGATTTTGCTCGGAAATCAGTTGTAGCCGCTCAAAGAGCCAAATTTGAGGAGATGTGCGCAACTTTCAAAGAAATAGGGATGCTATTTCGACTCAAACCAAAGGTCAAGGCTTCTAATTGTTTGTGCTACTACAAGTGGTCCTAATGCACGACCGGATCAGACTTGAGACAACAAAGGAAACACATTAGGATGCACAGACATGAACGATGTTCTAAAGAGGTACAATTCCATAAGGGTTAGATCTAGAAAATTTCTTTTACACTTATCAGAGGTACTAAGAGAAACGAAACTTGAAAAAGTTGTAAGAGATAAACCTTGTGCCCCTACCATTGCTAAAATCTGAGTCGGAGTTAAACCAAAAAGATGAGAATAGGAATCGACCCTAGGAGGATCTAATATTGGAACAACATGATCTCCTGAGGTATTCATTCCTAAGAGCGCATCAACTTCTTCAGGTATCAAGGTCAGTTCATTATCTCCAAATCTAAAGACATGCTCTTTTGGATCCCAGTAACGAATGACGGCCAAAAGGAAATTTTCTTTTATTGAGTGATTTCCTAAACTAGCCAATGGATGAAGGGCTGACAATTTATTAACTTTTTTAGACCAAAACAAGGTATCTTTTGTGATTTGTGAGTAAGAATCCAAGAAATCAGGTGTAAAGCATGATCCAGTCATCATCTGTTCATCAAAGAATAACATGTAAATAGATAACATAAAAAAGTACTAAAAGCAAATAAAGACATGATGATAGAAAGAGAAACAAATGCATGACCTCACCATAAATGTTTCATCAAACTGGTATGGGTACATCCGGAGAGTGCTTGGGGTTCTGGGCCCACGTAGTGAAGGGATGAGGCTTGCACGTCATCCTCTTCATGTCCCCCACTTTTACACATCACCCAACGGTGTGTGTCTCAGGATGGGTCATGTCTTAGCATGACTGATATTCGGTTTTTGGGTAAGGATACGTTCGGAGAGGTGCTTGGGGCTTTGGGCCCGGGTAGTGAAGGGATGAGGCTTGCACGTCATCCTCTTCATTTCCCCCACTGTAACACCCCGTCCTAAGCCAATCGTGGTTATCGCAACTTACCAAATAATACCTAAACGTCGCAGCGGAAATAAACTATCACCAGGACCTTGCCACGGTCTAATCAACAAGAAATACCTTTACTTAAATATTTACAACCGCATATCCATAATACTACACCAACCGAGTTTTAAAGTATCTCCAAAACCATACAATATTTCACAAGTTCAACTATCAACAGACGGGTGCACAGGCGCTACCCGTACTCAAAATAAAGTCCCACCTAGGGCTACCCGCTCCTACTCTCGTGGTGTGACTTCAAGGGCCGCTTACCTGCAAGTGTAAAAACAGCCCCCAAAGGGGGTCAGCACGAATGCTGGTACGACCCTCTCGTGGCCCCCAAGCTAACGGGGCTACGACGACTAATTGTCGATAGCATGGAAGTTGATTAGCATCACAAACATAATATGAAATGCAATAAAACAACAAACCACAATGAACATAAATAGCTCAAATGCAAATGAACGACTCAGGCGTTCCCTTAATAAGTGAGTTAGATCTTAACTCCTTAAGTCCACAATCTCCTTAACCTTATAATTGCCAACCGTTCCACTATTAGATTGGTTAGCCCTTAATTGGTTGCTTATTTTTGAAGGGCTTGGTTAACCCTAGCCGGTAGTAGTGCACTATCCAGCGATCAGCTACCTTTCTTAATTTGTTGGGGATGTAGGCTTGATCCCCCCACGCCATCCTTAATATGCCTCCCACCTCAAACAGTAGTCAGGGCGGTCGGGTCGGTTTGTTGACCCTAGGCGACGAGTCTAATGACAAGTCTTATTTGGAAGTCGGATCTGATTCAGATACCGACCTCCCCCAATACACATGTGCCGGTACCATTCCGGATTCCTCACTCCCACCCCAAGTTATGGTTAGTGAAAGTCTTAAATACCATGTGTTAGTTAAACCTTGACGGGTATTAACCAACAATCACCAACATACAAATCCCCTCCTTAACTCAACAAGTATCAAGCTTAGTTAGTAGCTATCCTTAAGCCTCGTGGGTTAGTGTAAGGAAAAACCACACACAACGAGAATATTAATACCCGGTTGCATGCTTTATCTTGTCTTAGTCATATCAAACAACAAATAGCACACAAGCCGAGGGACACCTCGTTAGGAAGCAGGTCACAAGAAAGACTGTAACGTTCACCGTCGACGACTGTTTGGTTATCTCCTTCCAAGTCCCAATTCACCAGTCCTAAAACATTCATTCAGTTTTAGGTTATTATTCATTCAGCTCAATACAATTACTTATCCTCCCTAGACATCAACTTTTACTCATTGTTTTTCACTAAGCCTTATGGTTTTTAACTTAACTCCTAAGTGCATCATTTCCCCATTATCTATTACACTTACTCACCCACTTAATGACCCTTACACCCACCAAACATGTCCTTAATAACCTTATAACATCAATACCTCATCATCCCCACTATTTCCTAACCTTAAACAAAGTTTTTGGCCAAAACAGCACCGCGTCCGAACTTGTGTCCGAGCTTCCCAAGTTCGGACATAGGTCGAGACTCAAAGGGTGCAACCAGACGTGTGTCCGAACAAGTGTCCAAGCTTCCCTAAGTTCTGACATAGGTCGAGGAAAAATCAAAAGAAAAACCTCAAGTGTCCGAACATGTGTCCGAGCTTCCCTAAGTTCGGACATAGGGCGAGGGAAATTCAAAGGAAAAATTTCAAGTGTCCGAACTTCTAAGGTCGGACTGAAGTCCGGACACTGGCCGAGACTCAGAATATTAAATTGCAACAGGGCATGTCCGAGCTTCCAAATTCGGACGGAAGTTCGGACAGGCCAAAATACCCATCTTCTAAATCATTAAACACTTATCTCATGTCTTAGCATGCTCTAACCTCGTTTGGGCATTTAAAACACACCTTAAGCCCTCCACTAACTCCTTAAATCACTCATCAATATCCATCTTAGTCATTATTTATTTCCTTGCAATAATGTCAACACTTGTAATGTTTCTCTTTAGGTTTCTAAGTGGTGGTTCACACCTATGATAACCACTATGCCAAAATACTTCCTCACCACTATAACATCATCTCCCAAGCATCTTTCTCCACCTAAAATTCCTTTATGCAACTACTTAAAGTTCCTACACAAATTTATGTCTCCTTCTTCCAACACATTATCTCCTTTCTACTAGTTTACCCATATTTGCCTAAGTCCTAATTACACAAGCTCATTTATTTGATTCCTAAATCCCCCATGATAATGCTTAAGTCATTCTAACTCACAAGAACACCTTGAACTTACTCTTTTCATCAAAAACACCCCTAAAGTTCCCTAGTACTATCTTAGTCATGAAATCTCCTTAGAACATCTTAAACACCAAGTTTCTTCATCAAATTTTGACATAGGACACTTGTTACACTTAAACACTTAGTTTATCACCATCAAAAACCAAGATCACTCAAATCCTCATTACATTATCTTAACATTACACACACAAAACTACACCACATCATCATATAGTGTATAAACTTAAAATGCTTGGCACTTAGGCCCTTAAATGACAATAATCTTAACCACTGATTTTCAACATATATTTGCCTTTAACCTACGAATACACACAACAAGGCTCCCATTGAAATAAAATGCTTCTTATAATTCATCTCAACATTGTTTAACTATCTCTTTTTCTCATTGGCTCCTTAGTCACAAGTTCTCAATATAATAGTACTCTTTCTCCTAAGTTTTATATCCCTTTTCATTGTAGACTCTACACGAAACTCATCTCATATCTAAATCCCATTCCCTTAAACAATAAAACACCTTAATGTAAGTAATTTACCTTGTTCTTTTACAAGCTCACAAACTTTCCTCCTTAGACTTTTTCCTTGAACAATCTCGGTCACCAACCAAGTCTCCTTGCCAATGTTCTAACCAATATTCAATGACTCCAATGAGTGCTAGATAATACATTATCCTTAAGGAACAAACCCTAGGTTAAAAATGTGCTTTAAGGTATTAAATTGATTGTTTTACCTTGGTTTCTCAAGACAAGCTTGCATATGAGTAAAGTAGGACCTCCTTTATCCCTTGGAGAGTAAAAACAAGCTAGAACAAGGCATAAACATGGAGTCCCATGAGTACTAATTTTCGGACAAGGGAAGAAATGATGGAAACCTAGATTTTCTTACATCTTCTTTACCTTAAGAGAATAGAGAAGCTAATGGAGTCTCCAAGCTTGAGTTTCCTCCTCTAATGGCGGTTTGACTTGGGTCCAAAATGAGGCTCTTGAAGTTTTTAAAAGATAGAAAGGAAGAGCTTGAGCTAACTAAGAGATATATGTACTTGGTTTTGATTTTGGAGCTTAAATGAACAAGATGTGGGCAAAAGAAGATGGAGCTAGCATGGAGTTGTCTTCTTACGTGAAAGAGAGGAAAGAGAGCAAGAGAAACCGAAGGAGAAGATGAAGAATGAAGAAAGGAGGAGAGAGGACTACTAAAGGTGAGATATTATGTTAAAAGGTGAATAGTTAACTTACTTACTTTTGCTTTCTCTTTACTTAACTAGATAAGTGGTGTGGTGAGTCACACTTAAAAACCGGCCCCCTTGGTCAAATAAGGTAGATTGTGGTCTTTGTTGACCATTTAATTGACTTACTTTGACTAATGTCTTAAACTAGCACTATTTGGTTACTATTCTAAACAAGGCACATAATTGTGAAATTTTTGATTTCCCATTGATTTAGACTTCCTAATGTGACACTAATTAGCACACATGTTAATTAAAGAGTAATGATGGACATTTAGCCACTCAAAACCCATTTACAAGACAATTTTTTCAAAAATGTGCTTTAAGATGACCATTAGGATATTAATAAGGTCTAAGAATGATATTTGGGTGCTCACCCAAGTCTCTCCAAGCTTAGAGCACGTTTTTGCTTAAACTGCTCTTTTGGTGTTTCCTTATGTTCCTTTGGTTAAAATGGTTTCTTAATGTTTCTAAGGCATTATTTAGCCTTCTTATATCTTAGTTGATCACTTAAACACCATATCTATGTTTGGGGTATTACAATCTTCCCCCCTTAAAAGAACTTTGTCCCCAAGTTCACACGTGTACTAAATCAACTAAATTCATTCACGGTATCAATTTCTTAATTTAATACCACACCTTATCTTCTATCAACACATTCCAAGAACTTTGTCCCAAAGGTACTAATCACAATACAATACATAATTATTATACATACCTCAAACTTATCACCAAAGTGTAGCAAAACTTACACCAAAATCAACTTACACAAACCCAAAAACAAACGACAAACATGCTCGTTTTTCTAACTCAAAAGCGAGGAAGCTCTACCCCCCTTAAAAAGGGGTACGCCCCGTACCCTATACAGACGATCTAGTTAGTAAATAAAGAAGGGTACTTCACCCTCATCTTATCCTCTAATTCCCACGTGGCCTCTTCGACATCCTGGTTAGACCAGAGAACCTTCACCAGTCGCACTGACTTATGGTGAGTGTCCCTAGTCTTACTATCCAAGATTCTCTGAGGAAGCTCCACTGACCTCATATTCGGTTCTAATGTCAACCTCTCAGGTTCTAACACATCGGAGGGTTGGTGCATGTATTTCTTTAGCTGTGAAACATGAAAAACATCATGCACTTAACCCAATTCAGCAGGTAAATTCAACCTGTAAGCAACCGGGCCCACCCGCTCCGTAATCTCATAAGGACCAACAAACTTCGGGCTTAATTTGCCCTTCTGCCCAAATCTTAATACACCCTTCATTGGTGAAACTCACAGAAATACCCGGTCGCCCACTACGAACTCCAAGTCTCGTCGTCGAACATCAGCATACGACTTCTGCCTATCTTGAGCAGCTTTCATGTTCTCCCTGATTTGCTGAACTTTAGCCTTAACTTGCTCTAAGTATTCCGGTCCTATAATTACCGTCTCACTCGACTCATCCCAGCAGAGCGGTGTACGACATTGTCTACCGTACAACGCTTGAAAAGGTGTCATCTTGATCGAAGCGTGATAGCTATTGTTGTATGAAAACTTGATCAGATGTAATTTGTCAATCCATCTGCCTGGAAGTCTAAGGTACATGCCCTCAGCATGTCCTCGAGTGTCTGAATCGTACGCTCAGTCTGACCATCTGTCTAAGGATGGAACGCGGTACTCAGCTTCAATTCTGTACCCAACGCTTCTCTGGTAGCTCTCCAGTACCTCGAAAGGAATCTGGTATCTCTATCTAACACTATGGTCTTTGGTATCCCGTGATGTCTCATGATTACTCTCTCAAACAACTCAGCTAATTTGGTCACCTTCCAAGTATCCTTCATCGGTATGAATCGGGCTACTTTGGTAAGGCGATCCACCACCACCCATATCATGTTGAGACCTCCCCTAGTAGGTGGGAGTCCAACTACAAAGTCCATGGAGATATCATGGAACTTCCACTCCGGAACTGGCATCGACTGTACCATTCCACCCGGTCGTCGGTGCTCGAATTTTACCTTCTGGCATGTGAGACACCTCAAGACGAACTCGGTAACATCTGTCTTCATCCCCGACCACCAGAAGTATCTCTTCATGTCTTTATACATCTTAGAGGCTCCGGATGGATGGAAACCGAAGAACAGTTGATTCCTAAGTATACGGTCTTTCAGATCCGTGTTGCCCGTGCTATGCATAACCGGCCCTTAAGTCTGATCAGATCATCGTCGTGAAGTCTGATGTCATATTTCTGACCCTCAAAAGTACCATCTGTCAACTTCTGTCTGACCTCTCTCATATACTCATCTGTCCTCTGAGCCTCTCGCACCTCATCAATCAAGCTTGAGAAGAAACTAGCGAATGGAGTGAGTGTGCTCGACGGCTCAGGGCCGTCCGCTACGACATTGGCCTTTCCCTCTTTGTATTGGAGGTCAATGTCATAGTCTTTCAAGAATTCTAACCATCTCCTCTGTGTGAGATTCAACTCCTTCTGAGTAAATATGTATCTTAAGCTCGTATGATCGGTGTAGATCGTCACACTAACCCCGTATAAGTAGTGGCGCCATATCTTCAAAGCGAAGACTACTGCTCGCAGCTCCAAATCATGTGTGGGGGGTAGTTCTCCTCTTGTTTCTTCAACTGGCGTGAGGCATATGCCCCACCTTGCCATGTTGCATGAGCACGCAACCCAGCCCTCTGCCGGATGCATCACAGTAAACCTCAAAGCCCTCCGTACCATCTGGGATGGTCAGAACCGGTGCAGTGGTCAGTGAGTCTTTCAAACTCTGGAATGATTTCTCATAGTCAGCCGTCCATACGAACGGTGCATCTTTCTTCATCAGACTGGTCATCGGCTTTGTGACCCTGCTGAAATCCATAACAAACCTCCTGTAGTAACCTCCCAGACCGAGAAAGCTCCGAATGTCGGTAACAGTCTTCGGTCTTGGCCAAGTACGTACGACATCAATCTTTGCTGGATCCACTGAGATCCCAGCATCTGAGATGACATGACCTAGGAAAGAGACCTGGTCAAGCCAAAACTCACACTTGGAGAACTTAGCATATAGCTGGTTCTCCCTCAATATTTCCAATACTCTCCTCAGATGTTCCTCATGTTCAACCTTGGATTTCGAATATATCAATATGTCGTCGATGAATACCACAACCGACTTGTCCAGCTGCTCCCGGAATAAGCGGTTCATCAGATCCATAAACTTCGCCAGTGCGTTCGACAAACCGAACGACATCTGTAACACCCCAACCGTTAGTCTCGTCATTACCCAATAAACGTTACTATTTCTCTTACTCACGCAGTGGAACTCTAATTACAATGAGGGGTGAAACAATGCCGTTAGCCACCCATGTGGCTAACCAGGCTTAACTTATATACCGTAACGGTCTGATGAACTGGAACAACCGAATACACAATACAATTACTTTACTCAAATCATTTCTTTACTATACCGAGTCTACAATATATGGATGCCGACAACATATTCGGTCTTACACCTCTTTCAATACATAAGTAATTAAATCTAACTACCCATGCAACCCACCGACCTCGTCCTACTCTCGAACGGTAACATCTTTGGTGTACCTGAAAAATAAAAACGTTGCCCCTAAGGGCTCAGCTTAACGCTGCATATGAAATTCGCATACCCCGAGCGCTAACCGGGGTACGCCGACTACTTTGTCAGATATACATGGAGTTCATTTTAGTCAAACAACATGCACCATAGCAATACAATATATATGTATATTACTCAAGAATCTACATCCAATCCCGGAACACAATTCCTATCTAACATAACAAGGTTGTTAATTGTATCAGTTTACTCTTAGGCCTTGAGGGTTATACCTCACTATACCTTGTTTACTTATTCAATATCTCACCCGCTCTCTCGGGTTACTTACTCATATAATCACCCATTCTCTTGGGCTACTCGTACTATACTCACCCATTCTCTCGGGTTACTTATTCTCATTATCTCACCCACACTCTTGGGTTATTTATACTCGTTATCTCACCCACACTCTTGGGTTATTTATACTCGTTATCTCACCCACACTCTTGGGTTATTTATACTCAAGCCATTGTAGATTCTTGAGACACTACAAGTCTCCTACGTCACGCTTGTTACTCTTAATACATACTTAGGCCAAAACTCACGACCCTCAAGCATAGTCTTACTTCCCCGGTTTCGACCCTACTCTGGGTCTAGCATGGTGGGAAGGTTCAACTAGCTCACGGAACTCTCTCTTAGTTCCTATCTCTTTTTACTTAGGTCCGACTACTCTTGGACTACTTACATTCCCATACACTCCTCTCTCGGAGCTATAATAATAGTATGTATATTAGTCTAGAAGCATCACTCTCGATGTTTCCAATGACTTTGGGAACATTACTTGAGTTCGGTTAATCTTAGGTTTTAAGAGTTACCCATGCATTTCACTTACTCATACTTTGGTTATTTTCTTATACCGGGTAAAATCCTCATATAGGAGGTCGACCATGTCACAAGGGAGCTACTGACCCCTTAGGTCTCTTTTACCATCTTACTAGTTCACATCTTCAAACTACCTTTAGTCCTCTTGAAGTAGGTTCACTTATCTTACCACTCTCATTTGTTTCGTGGATTGTGTCATCATGGTTTACTAACCGTTATCGGGTATTTACTCAACCCGTACTTCTCCTCACATTCTAGGGAGTTCATATGTTTGCGTTATCATTATACTTTAACGGATAGTTTGTGTGGTTGCACGTTTTCGATATCACAAGCATCAACCCGATCTATGGGTCTCTAGCCAAACGTTACTCACTATGAGTCGGTTTTTACTCTATGTTAGACCACACCGGCATACAAGTATGTTAGCTAACTCAGCATACAACATGACATACATAATCAAACAAGGGATTAAGCCGGCACACAAACACACAAATCAACGTAACTCGGTTAGCACGCGGAGTATGAGAAAATCATACCTTTCACCGGGGTTTTTACTTTACCGTGTCATCTCACCATGCTCGGGTCACGCACGATTCTTTGGTAATGTTTCAAACATTATTAAATACTAGGCTCATATGGTACATAATAAAATGCTACTCCCGTAATTACCCTGTTATCCCGTTATCTTGGTTTTACTCTTGTTAACTTGAGTTCTCACTTCTGAATCACTTCTAACACTTCCTTAAACTTCCTAGGGCCTTTACATGTCACCAAACAAGGCCTTAAGATTTATAACATCATTAACATTCAAACCCCCATCATTAAAACCTTAAAAACATTTTCTGTAGGGTTCTGGGGGTGGTCCGGGACTTGGTCCCTACCTTAAGCCCCGGACCATTACTGGTCTCAACTCTCGGCCTTATTTTTGAAGTGGTCCGGGACCTTATACCCATCTTAAGTCCCGGACCAGGCAGGTAGTGCAGTCTCGGGGGTAAAATCAGGGGTGGTCCGGGACTTGAGCCTGGACCTAAGTCCCGGACCCTGCTACAGATTTTGCAAACTTAGCATTTTCCAATTCTGTTCAAGGTCTTCTCTTAGTCCCTTAATTACCCAATCTTCCCCACTTACAATCCACATGTTTTAGCACCTAATTACCCACCTAAACCTCTTTAAAGCAAGCACCAAGTGCACTCACTAACTCATGCTTAATTCACTCAAAATCCACTTATATTTCAAAACTAGTTTTCTTGTTCTTTTAACTTCTTGTAACAGATTTGGTGCCCTCTTCTTACCATTCAAACTTTACTCACTAATGTCATTCCTAGCACTCAAATGACATTATTTTTACTCCTAACACACTCTTCTTCATGGTTTGGTTTTCCAAACCATTAACCACTCACTTAAACCTCTTAAACCACCTAGTTTCTTCCTTATAATTAAACACCCAAATCTATCCATTCCTAGGAAAATTTTGACAGCACCTACTTGGTTTCCCTAGCATTTTCACCACACCAAATATGCTCACAAACACTTCTTCTCCGCTGTTTGGGTTAGACATCAAAAACCACATCGAATCCCCATTTATTCACATATAAAACTAGCTTAGTTCCCAAGCTTATTTCTCACACTAAACAACATTAAACATTCTCATTCCCACTCAATATTGTTGTACCATGACTACACCAATTCAATAACATTAAATCAATTCTCAAATCTTTTTTACAAGTCAAATAAAATCCACACAAGGTGAGCTTTACCGTGTTTATTTCCGGTTTTTCCTTCTCTTCTTCCTCTTTCTTTTGCTCCCTCTTTCTCTTCTTGTTTTCACAACACACAAGGGGGTCTAGATTGCCATCTACAATCTTATCCCCATACACACACTTCAAGCTTATTAATTCAATTTCTCCACACAAAAACTAGTATTTCAAGAACTAGTTTTTAGGCTCTAGCTTAGATATTGCCTTAGAGTATTCAAAAGGAGAGCTTGGCAATCAAATGAGGGCATTTCCAACACTCCACAAGGGCAAGGTACAACCGGCTGAAATGGAGGAAATTTTCAACGTGGGGAAACTTTCCCAAATTACAAGAACAAGCTAGAATTGAGCAAAACTCTTGCTTATAATTACCTTAAGGCATCAACGAGGTGAATGAGAGTCAAAAGCACCCTTTTAAGCTTCAAAAGGCCCAACACCCATGGAAGTGAAGGTGGAGGAATCAAGGTTTTGAAGGGTGGAAAACGTAGCCCTCGCCGGTACGAATCTAACAGTAGTATTTTTGTGTGATTTGGTGAAAAGATGAACAAGTGAGGAGAGATTGAAGATGGGCTTGTGAGCTCCCTTTGGAATCGGCATTACAGAGGATAAAGAAGAAGGAGCTTAGTTGGGGGAAATGCAATCGTGAAAGAAATAAAGAAGGTGGTGAGAGAGAGTAGTAAAGTCATTTCACTTTTCCCTTTTTACTTTTCTTTTCTTTCTTCTTTTATTTCCTAACTATTATTAGAGAGGGGGAAGGATAATTAAGCCCATAAAATTGTCCCCACTGTATACATGCATGCTGGAGCATTTTTTCGGTTTTTGACAGAAAACGCTCGTTATTTTACCCGGTTTGGCACTATTCACTTACCGGGTCCATTTTCCGGAATTTTCTTATTTAATTAATTTTAATGGTTATTAAGCTTCCATTAATACTTAATTATAGTTATTTAATCAACTATAATTTTTACGGGTCCGTTTGACCACTTAAAGTCATGTTTTCGGGTTTTCTTGAAAAACGTGCTTTAAAACTCCGTTAGCGTTTTAATCCATTATTTGGATCCGTTTTCTTCGGGAATCATTCCCGTATACTAATTAGGCCTAACTAAGCCTTAGGAATCCATCTCGGACCCTTACAAGATCATATATCTCTTATACTTATTTAATGCGCGTTTTAGCGTTTTTCGCGTTTCAAGCGTTTTCTCTTTTCTTTTGTTTTATTCTCTTACCAATACTCTTTAGGCACCATTAGGCCTTTAATAATCATATTAGAGTAATTTAATCACGATTTCTAGATCCAGGGTATTAAAGCATCACCATAAACTCATAGTGGCCGTATCGTGTCCAGAATGCCGTTTTCTCAATATCTCCCTCCTTAATGGCTATCTGATGATACCCCGATCTAAGATCAATCTAGGAAAACACAGATGCTACCTTCAACTGATCAAACAGATCATCAATGCGGGGTAGTGGGTACTTATTCTTCACTGTTACTGCATTCAACTCTCTATAGTCGATGTAGAGGCGGAGACTACCATCCTTCTTCTTCACGAAGAGAACTGGCGCTCCCCATGGTGACACACTTGGTCTGATGAATCCCTTTTCTAACAAGTCCTTCAGTTGTTCCTTTAACTCATTCATCTCTGCCGGAGCCATGCGGTATGGTGCCTTGTGCCTCGGTCGGTCCGGTACCAGGTAGCAGCTCGATGGTGAACTCTACCTCTCGAGTGGCTGGCATGCCGGGCAGTTCCCGTGGAAATAGATCAGGGAACTCCGACACCGGTAAGTCGGGGTCGAACTCGGGGTCTCTCTCTATGTCTTGTACATAACAGAGGTACACTTCTTCCTTTCTCCTCAATTCCTTATACATTGCCATGGCGGTGATGATCTTAGTCGAAGGCTCTCTGGGCCTCTGGTGGGTATGATATTGTTACCCCAGACGGGCTCCTGAGCAGCAATCTATGCTCGGCGCAGAGGATACGACCCTTGTGCCGCTCTAACCAGTTCATCCCGAAAATAACATCAAATCCCAACTCCCTGAACTCAATAAAACTGACTGGAAAGTCATCCCCCTTAATACTGACAATGGCTCCTCGGTAGTAGCGAGTGCAACGAACCTTCGCCTTAAACAGGAGCGTAACCGTGAAGTCGGGTAGCTCATCGGCGTCTAGCCCCAACCTTCTCACAAAAGATGCCGAGACAAAGGTATGTGAGGCCCTAAGTCGAAGAGAACTGATGCCTCAATTCCATTAATCGGAAAGGTGCCGATGAGGATAGTGCCGCTGGCGTCGGCCTGTGCCTCTGTAAGTATTCTTAGCGCACCTTCCGTACCGAGTCCATGACCTAATTGTATTCATAAGCTTCATTAGTATTGATGGTATAACAAGAGTCGTAACAATTTATATGAACAACACTGTTATTTTATTTATAACCATCCTGTTTACAACATGTGCTTCAATCTTACATCTCATTCCTTATCCCATACTAAAACATTACATGGCTAATATTGTCTAAAGGTTAGGTTTAATCTTCCTGGTCTCATATGTGTCGCGTTGATTACTGCCGACGGTGCTGTATTCAGCTTGATTCTCTTAATCCCATGGTATAACATCCTTGACTCTCCTCCCATAACTAATACATCCCCTGACTTAAGTATTAACTTATTAGCATGGTCCGCACGCTTCTGCTCGCCGTACAAAATTCAGCGTCATCTCCTATGGACCAAGACACTACGGGTATCCCTCGTTCGAGAGACTCCGTTGTCTTGTCCTTGTCCTGATGTAGTCCAAGTCGCCCGTCTTTCTCATAGAAGTTTACAATGCAAATGTCTGCTTGTATGTCTAGAACCGGTTCAGCTTCCAACTGCTGAGCGATCTCCATGACTTGTGTATTTATCAGATGGAATTCTTCGGGTATTTCCGGTGGTGAGATTCCATCCTGTGTCCTCATGGTTTGGTAGGTCTTGGCATACGGATTACAATCCTTGCCTAAGCTCATCATTTTTAACTTCATTCTTGCTCCCCCTGGGCACTCCGGTGTATAAAAACCTCCCGGTCCCATTCCTAGTTGGTTGCATTTCCTGATGATGGCTATCTGCGCTTCGGGTGTCAGGTATCCCCTTAATAAAATCATACCTGGGCGGATAACCTGACATTGTTCGGTTGGAAAGTCTATGGTTTCGATGCCGGTGTACTCCGGGTTAGGTGTAGAAGGCATTGGATAGCAGATGTTGAAGCTTCCTAAGGTGGTAATAGGTTACATCTTACTTATATTCTAATCTTATCTTATTCTCACTTATTTATTTATTCACTAAGCATGCATGTAATGCGGTAAGCAGGCAATTTTATTACTAAATGGTTATAGCGGTACCTGGCCTCGATGAGGGTTCAGGTCATCGTCCCGGTCGACAAGTGTAGTGTGGGTCCCGATTTCTGGGCTACCCGTGGGTTCTTGCTCGCCGATTGTTGCGCCCCCTTCTGACCATCAGAACGAGCTCCCTGATCGGTCCTAGTCTTAATCTTAAAATTGGGTCTGTAATTCTTACTCTCCGGGTTCCCGTAGCACTCATATGCCCGGTGCCCGAGTACACCGCAAAAATTACACTCCACCTTATTCCCCCTGCAGTCAACTCCGGGGTGGTCCCCCTTGCACCTCTGGCAATAGTAGTGTCGTTGGTAGCCACCTCCGGTTTCCTTTCCAGTCTCAGTACCTGATTACGCATCACATCAATGATTGTGCCTCAATGTTGTCAACCATTCTTATTTACTCAAGATGTATTTCCTTACCCTTTGGCGCCCTGGAGCGCAGGGGCTTAGCAGCATAAGCATAAGTCAATTTCAGTGGCTCATCAGTAGCCTTCTCCTCTTCCTCCTTTCCTTTTCGGTTCTGGTTCTTTTGGGCTTGAGGCTGGTACTTTGTTTCTTGTACCCGCCTTGCCCTTGGTGTTCTGTACTCTTCCCAGCATTCTTTCTCTTGGCATTGTCCTCGTCCCTCAGCTGGATGGTTATCTCAACCTTAGCAGTGGCATGATAGCACTCATGCTTCCCAAGGTATTAGTTCCTCTTATTTCTCACAAACTAAATCTTATTCAATTAATTATATCTTACTCATTCTTATTACCTGCAAGGTAGTATAACTCGTCGACCCCATGCCGTACGCGTAGCAGAGTCGATGGCTAAGCCCGCCATAGAAGCGGTCCACCAGTATCTGGTCTGAATACCCAAGACCTGGCAGAAGACGGAGCAAGGCGGTGAACTGTGTGTAATACTCGTCCACCGTCATCTTGTGGGTCTGCTTGAGCGCATACAACTATAGGCGCTTCTTCGTCTGGACATGGGCGGGATAGTACTTTGCTCGTAGCAAGCGGGTGTACTGCCCAGCCGAACTCTGGATTGGCCACATGCTCGGCCCTCACCAGCTTCCACCAATCGCCTGCTGCCCCCTTCAGGTAGAACGCAGCTAGACGCACCTTGATCCCAGCAGGGACGTCAAGGGTCTCAGAGGCGGTCTCCAGCTCGGAGATGTACGCCTCGAGCTTGGCGGGATCGGTCTCCCCCTTAAAATGTGCGGGTCGAAGGTCTGCAAGGCTCTTCACCCAATTCGGTTCCCGGGGTTGTGGTGGTGGAGGTGGTGCACCCACACCAGGCTGATAGCCCATGTGCCCTAATGCGGCAGCTACGATCTCTGCGATCGTCTGCCCTTCTGGTATCTCTGTCTCGTCACCTCGACCACGGCCTCGGCCTCTCCTTCCTGACATCTGAACAATCACAACTCACATTGGATTTGTATCCAACACTGTTTCAGTTAACGAATTTATAACGTCCGTAGACGGTAAAGACGAGCCACACTTATTAGTGGTCATCTGACGCTACTCACACTAACAGCTCACACCCTTAACCCATCACTTATTTATTAGCTTATGTCCTAACTCGGTGGTTTCTTATGTCCGGTATTTCTTGATCAGAGCGTAACTAAACTCTGATACCACTTTTTGTAACACCCCGTTCTAAGCCAATCGTGGTTATCGCAACTTAACAAATAATACCTAAACGTCGCAGCGGAAATAAACTATCACCAGGACCTTGCCATGGTCTAATCAACAAGAAATACCGTTACTTAAATATTTACAACCGCATATCCATAATACATACACCAACCGAGTTTTAAAGTATCTCCAAAACCATACAATATTTCACAAGTTCAACTATCAACTGATGGGTGCACAGGCGTTACCCCTACTCAAAATAAAGTCCCACCTAGGGCTACCCGCTCCTACTCTCGTGGTGTGACTTCATGGGCCGCTTACCTGCAAGTGTAAAAACAGCCCCAAAGGGGGTCAGCACAAATGCTGGTACGACCCTCTCGTGGCCCCCAAGCTAACGGGGCTACGACGACTAATTGTCGATAGCATGGAAGTTGATTAGCATCACAAACATAATATGAAATGCAATTAAACAACAAACCACAATGAACATAAATAGCTCAAATGCAAATGAACGACTCAGGCGTTCCCTTAATAAGTGAGTTAGATCTTAACTCCTTAAGTCCACAATCTCCTCCTCTAATTCCCACGTGGCCTCTTCGACATCTTGGTTAGACCAGAGAACCTTCACCAGTCGCACTGACTTATGGCGAGTGTCCCTAGTCTTACTATCCAAGATTCTCTAAGGAAGCTCCACTGACCTCATATTCGGTTCTAATGTCAACCTCTCAGGTTCTAACACATGGGAGGGGTAGTGCATGTATTTCTTTAGCTGTGAAACATGAAAAACATCATGCACTTTACCCAGTTCAGCAGGTAAATTCACCCTGTAAGCAACCGGGCCCACCCGCTCCGTAATCTCATAAGGACCAACAAACTTCGGGTTTAATTTGCCCTTCTGCCCAAATCTGAATACACCCTTCATTGGTGAAACTCGCAGAAATACCCGGTCGCCCACTGCGAACTCCAGGTCTCGTTGTCGAACATCAGCATACGACTTTTGCCTATCTTGAGCAGCTTTCATGTTCTCCCCGATTTGCTGAACTTCAGCCTTAACTTGCTGTAAGTATTCCGGTCCTATAATGACCGTCTCACTCGACTCATCCCAGCAGAGCGGTGTACGACATGGTCTACCGTACAACGCTTGAAAAGGTGTCATCTTGATCGAAGCGTGATAGCTGTTGTTGTTGTATGAAAACTCGATTAGATGTAATTTGTCAATCCAACTGCCCTGAAAGTCTAAGGCACATGCCCTCATCATGTCCTCGAGTGTCTGAATCGTACGCTCAGTCTGACCATCGGTCTAAGGATAGAACGCGGTACTCAGCTTCAATTCTGTACCCAACGCTTCTCTGGTAGCTCTCCAGTACCTCGAAAGGAATCTGGTGTCTCTATCTGACACTATGGTGTTTAGTATCCGCGATGTCTCATGATTTTCTCTCTCAAACAACTCAGCTAATTTGGTCACCTTCCAAGTATCCTTCATCGGTATGAATCGGGCTACTTTGGTAAGGCGATCCACCACCACCCATATCATGTTGAGACCTCCCCTAGTAGGTGGGAGTCCAACTACAAAGTCCATGGAGATATCATGGAACTTCCACTCCGGAACTGGCATCGACTGTACCATTCCGCCAGGTCGTCGGTGCTCGAATTTTACCTTCTGGCATGTGAGACACCTCAAGACGAACTCGGTAACACCTGTCTTCATCCCCGACCACCAGAAGTATCTCTTCATGTCTTTATACATCTTAGAGGCTCCCGGATGGATGGAAAACGAAGAACAGTGTGATTCCCTAAGTATACGGTCTTCAGATCCGTGTTTCCCCGTGGTATGCATAAGCGGCCCTTAAGTCTGATCAGATCATCGTCGTGAAGTCTGATGTCATATTTCTAACCCTCAAAAGTACCATCTGTCAGCTTCTGTCTGACCTCTCTCATATACTCATCTGTCCTCTGAGCCTCTCGCACCTCATCAACCTAGCTGGAGAAAGAAACTAGCGAATGGAGTGAGTGTGCTCGACGGCTCAGGGCATCCGCTACGACATTGGCCTTTCCCTCTTTGTATTGGAGGTCAATGTCATAGTCTTTCAAGAATTCTAACCATCTCCTCTGTCTGAGATTCAACTCCTTCTGAGTAAATATGTATCTTAAGCTCTTATGATCGGTGTAGATCGTCACACGAACCCCATATAAGTAGTGGCGCCATATCTTCAAAGCGAAGACTACAGCTCCCAGCTCCAAATCATGTGTGGGGTAGTTCTCCTCATGTTTCTTCAACTGATGTGAGGCATATGCCACCACCTGGCCATGTTGCATGAGCACGCAACCCAGCCCTCTGCCGGATGCATCACAGTAAACCTCAAAGCCCTTCATACCGTCTGGGATGGTCAGAACCGGTGCAGTGGTCAGTGAGTCTTTCAAACTCTGGAATGATTTCACACAGTCAGCCGTCCAAACGAACGGTGCATCTTTCTTCATCAGACTGGTCATTGGCTTTGCGACCCTGCTGAAATCCTTAACAAACCTCCTGTAGTAACCTGCCAGACCGAGAAAGCTCCGAATGTCGGTAACAGTCTTCGGTCTTGGCCAAGTACGTACTGTAACACCCCTACTCTAATCGGCTCCTAAACATCTTACTTATCAATATAATCGCAGCGGTAATCTCAACAATTGAACTACTGGTGTCACCGTTCTTACTCGCCTATACGAGTAATAACGTGCTTCCTGATATACTCTTAAATACGAAACAATTTCTCGTAGTGACAACAAGAGATAGATCTATCCTTCCCAAACCAAATAAAATACATTCACAGTGAGCATTCTAAGTATCCCAATCCTATACACGTCTCTAAGTTTGTATCAAATGCAACAGTGCATATTTAAACAACTGTAATTAAACTACCCAGCGCGTCCCTCTCTTTGCCGACACCGGAAGCTGCATACCTGCAAAAAATGGTTGTTTGTGGTATGGAATCAGCCCCTGCTGAGTATGTTACTACATGACTGTCATGCCCCCTCGGACCCTCAGTTATTTGGTCGAGAGCATGCAATTCATTTTCCTGCAAATGATTTAATGTTAAAACTGTAAAGCAACAATATATATTGCAGTAACTCAAGTAACAAACAAGCCCCCGGCTTCACACATCGCATCGTAATAAACCACTGAAAGCGTTACAGCGCTTATATGAGTACAGAGACTCCATTCCAACAAACACTTAATAGTTCATAATTGAGTTCGGCGACTCACTCGACCAAACAATCCACTATAATCTACACATGAGTACAGCGACTCGACACAACCAGTTCACAACACACAATATGAGCACAATGACTCGTTCAAACAAATCCACCAACATACCACACATAACCACAAAGCACAACCAATGAACAACAAGGCGAAACAACGAGAATTATAAACGAGTATAAACTCTCGTCCTTGGCATGCAAGCCCAAATAATGTTCACCTAATGTACGAGTTAATATAGTCGTTCGTAATTGTTCAGTCATGTCTAATGACAACGTCTCGTTAGAACGACGTGTCTCTAAGTTACCCCTCTCGTATGGCGGGTCACCCACGGCAGTAGCCACTCCAGCGGTAGAGTCTCCGACCTATGAACAATCTGTAGTTCGTTGGAAATTTATCCTGATGCTTACGGTTACCACACGGTATCCTAGTATCGTTAATGGATCACAGTTCACAGCAAGAGCCACATCCTCTTGATAAACTTATCTATACCATCGCATCGTTTTTATTTTACCTAACACGACAGACTAAGGTCGTTAGTCCAATCCTGAGTATGTCGACTCGGGATCCAGTGTTAGATACGAGAGCGGCGTTAAGGAGGCCAATGCTCCGTATATAAGTCTCAGGTAATATATATATCTTATTATCCTGATGCTACAACGTTTTACTACGTTCCTTATGTTACACATATTAGCATTATTGCGCTAGTTTTTTTATTGTTTATAGTTACATGTATGAACGGTAACTGTTATCATACAATAGTAATAATAAAGCAGCATTAATACACAACTCAAGCATATTAATTCACATAAGCAGACATTCAATCTTATCACAGATTTTCACACAATGTCTGAACTGAGGAAATCCTTAGAGACAATCAAGCCACATAAATAACATATCGTTCACCCTAAAAATATTACGGTGGAGTATGAATCTGCTCAATTCTCTGGTGATCCTCGAGACGCCTCTTACGATCTATAAATATGCATCACACTATGCATCAGCATGTCGGTTATTCCCGTTGTACCGTTACTAATCCATCCCGGTTTATTCCCCGTTGTTAACTATAAACGTCTGTCGGGTATTCGGTTTAAAGGGATTAGGAAAGACGTCATATTTCATGCGTGGTTACGTCGAGTTTATTAATATACTTAACTTTAAACGTTTACTATCGCATGTAATTTAATACACATTTGTATATTATATAGCTTGTCACTACATTGCATGTATAATCTTAATTGTTTATTATACATCTCACCTTAGTATTTATTTTCCTACGGTTTGTTTTTCCAAGTTTAATGTGGCATAATTCATATGTAAAAATACTTTAATTATATAAACCCTCATTTCCATGTACACTCCTAACATTAGAATATCCATATCTAATGTTTGTAATTCTCTTATATCTCTTTAATTATGATAATATATGGTTATTGAACCACATTATATTTTTCCACACCATAACATATATTTATTTATATACATGTATTATGGGACCATTTATTATATGGTAAATCTTATAATATTCATTCTCTTTTAATGAATATTTCTTATATTATAAATGTTATAACCTTTATAACATTGAAAACCATATTATAAATTTTTGTTCTAAAATCCCCATTATTTCCGAACAGCATTTATTTTCTTGAATTTTACAAAATCCACCACCTAATCATATATGTTTATTATAGCTATATAACATATATTATGACATTTATGTCATTAAAACAATTATAACCTATAGTTATACATGTTAATAAATACCAAACAGCCCTTTAAACTTTCGGTTTTTATTTTCCACCACTGTACTTCCATAAATTACAAATCAACCCCAATTTATAATACATAGTTTTCTAATATCATCAAAACTATATATTACACATATATCTTTATAAAATCTTGTATATAACTCCAAAAATTACCAAAATATACCAAAAGGTTATAAATATCATTCCTAACCTTATGCTCTTATAATCCACGGTTTTTACCCACATGTTACCCATTTGTAACAATGTTATAACATATCATATATTATACTTATAATTCATATTAACTACAAACTTAACCAAATACATTCCTAAAAATTCCTAATACTCCATAGGTGTATAAAATACCATTTTATACCCAAAACTTTCGGTAATTACACATATACCCATATGTTATGTAATTTTTATTTTAATACATAACTTAGTATAATTTGATAATCAAATTAATAAATCATCAAATCTGGTCAAAGTCTTTTACTTGGTCAATGTTTGACTTCCAAACATCATTTTGATCCTACTTCCACGGTAATTACATAGATTACCCATAACTTTCCAACATTTACAATTTTCACCAAAACTATATATAATCTTATAATTTTTATATAAACTCATTTAAACTTCTAAATTTCGGCTATATACTTTTATAGCCCCCAAATTTAATTTAATTACACTATAACCCCAATAATATGCGGTAATGCATATTTAGCACTTAAACTTAATTAAAAGCTTATAAATGCATAAATAAAATGGCCTAAAGTACATGGCCTTATTACAAACATTGGCTTATAAAATAAATTACACATAAATGTCCATAAAGCCTTAAACTCTCGGCCCTTACACTTATGTTTTCTTTATTTACCAATTTTCCACATAATGTCTTAAATTTGACAATTATGCTAATTAATTTGTTATAAAATTTACTAAACCATTCCTTAATCACCTAAGGTCAAAATAAGACCTTAAATACCTTGTTCACTCACGGCACATTTTATATAAATATGTATAAGCACATATTAATATACCAAGTGAAGGTTTAAGTGATTTATACCTTGTTTTTGCCTAGTATATGCCTTGTTTGGCCACGGCTGTATGGAGATCTATTTTCCACAGCTTAGTTTACATGTTATCAAACAGCAATTAAGGCATGATTAGTCTCCAAGCAAGATCTAATCATAAGAAATGTTTAATGTCAATTTTCAAGGTAAAACTTACCTTAGAACACCAAGGTATACAAGGTTAATCTCGGCCTGTATTTATAGTAGGCAAAGAGTGTTAAAAGAGCTACTAAAACCAAGCTTTAAACTGGTATAACTCAGACTAGAAGATAGCTAATCTTTACCTTGTTTAAAATGCCTAAAATGGTGTTTTTGGCTTGGATCTGGTTATACTTCGAAGCTCATGATGTACCAACTGGATAAGTATGTTAAGATGAAGATTATAAGCTTAGAAACAAAGTTTCACAGCCGAATTTGAAGGGAATCAAAACATATGTGCTTAAAGCACATTTTTATACCTTAAGGACAAGATTAGCTTCCTCCACCTTCTTCCCTTGTTAATGTCGAGATACACACTCCATTTAACCTCCAAAACAACCTAAGAACATTTATGGAAGTGGTTGATACTTTGCTCCATTCAAAGAGGAAGAAATTGTGAAGAAAATGAACATTAAAGGCTTAATTAGCTTACCAAGATCAATTGGTGTTCTTATCTAAGTATGGCTTGTTAGCTACGGTTTTGGAGCAGAAAATGAGAGGTTGAAGGAGCTTCTGTCGGCTGAGGTTGAAGGTGAGTGAAGAAGAATGATTAATTTAGCTTTTAAGACATTATTTGCTACTTTTGGAATAGTAACTTGATGAGTCACTAAATTGATTGAATAGCTGATTGAGAGATGATAATCAAGTGGGTACTACAGCTGTATAAATCGGCTGGCTTTGGTCAAGGCAATAAGTGAGCTTTGACCATGGTTTAAGTTAATTAAGTATTTAAGTGTTATTTTTGGGTACTATTCATACTAAATTGTCATTTTTGATTTTATTTTTAAACTTTTATTTAGACTTTATAATATAGTCTAACATGTCACATTAATGTTATAAAGAACTTATTATAGTCTTTACAGTGACAAAAGTCATTATCTTAGAGCTCATAGACGAAAAACGTGTTTTAAGGAATTTCAGTGCACATTTTGAGTCGCAGGGTGTTTCTGAGCTCTGTTTTCTTTGAGAACAGTTTTTTTGTGTTCCTTACATGATATTTGATCATGGTTTCCAATTTTATATCATTTAGAGGTTGTTTTACCTTTAAGGTATTCTTAGAGCATATTTTTGCCCTACTTGACCTTGAAGCATGTAAATGCCCGTTCTTTGTGTTGGAGTGTTGTCCAACAATTGTAACATGTTTAGTAATGTGTTAATAAGCTTAGGACAAATTTTTAGATCCTAAGAAGTTCACTTGGGTATTTATTTACCCTAAACAGTCAAAGGGAGCAACATCTTGCTTTGTGTTGACCACTGTTGTTCTCAGTTGACTTTTAAGGCATGTTTAGGCCTTAATCAATATGATTAAATATTTAATCCATATTTTATTAGTTTGGGGTATTTCAGTCTACCCCCCTTAAAGAGACTTCGTCCCGAAGTCCTTACCCATCTACAGTTCACCTAAGGAATCAAGTTCCACTAAGTAATCACAGACAGATCATCACTAGGGAGTACATTCCACTACGTTCAGACCTAGTCTTTATGTGTCACATTTGATACAGCATCCATCTCATTCCATATAGTCAATAATCATGACACATTCATACATAAACAACACTAAACAAGGTGCAGAACTCATAGTACACAGCACTAGACAAGGTGCAAAACTCATGGTACACAGCACTAGACAGGGTGCAAAACTCATGGTACACAGCACTAGACAAGGTGCAAAACTCATAAAGTACTCAAAGGTGTTTGCAAGGGATACTCCGCGCATCCCTATCTACATGTTAGTATCTCGCGAGGATACTCACACATCATTCCACATGTATGTGTGCACATATAGTTAACGTTGACAAACCACAGGGAAGCAGTCTTAAAGACTAGGACTTGACGATCCCCAACCCAACCAACGTCTACTACCCGCGGACACACCGGTTTAATAACGAAGGACACTGCGGTCCACGGCTCCTCGGACAGTATCACCTTATTTCCTTAGTCACCCACAGACACACCGGTCTAATGACAAAGGGCTCTGCGGTCCACGGCTCTCTGGGTGATGTCACTCGCAGACACACTGGTCTAATGACGAAGGACTCCACGGTCCACGGCTCTTTGAGTGACGCCCTAAATTCAATTTTTATTCATATATGTGTCCACTTGTAGGAGTTTCGAGAATCATTCAACCCCGACGTGGTCAGCGTCAGTGTTGAACCATCTCTCACCTCAATTTGTGTTCGGTTTCCCTTGATCAGACCAGGATCAAGTTCAACTTCCCACTTCAATTTCAATCAATCAATTTTTTATTCACTTCTAATCTTGTTTCCTCTTGATATTTGCCACCTTGTGTTCTATAGATACACAAGTCAACTAGTGTAATTAATCTAATCACCGGCATACAGGATCATGTATCCTAACCATGTACCAAGTTCACTCGACTTATAATTATCCATACAATTCCTAGAGGTTTTACCTCCACTAGCTTATACATCGGTCTCGTGCCGACTCACTCATCGCATTCCAATAATTGGTTTCATACCGAGTCACAAATCATATAGTATGGAGCTTTCTACTCCTTATATTTGCCATCTTCCACCGAAGCTACCAGATAGACCTACTTGAACTCTCAACCGGAGCTAACAAGTTAGGCGTTTATATATTTAATGTTCGCAACTTTTGCATAAATAATCGGAAATAGAATAAGAACACTCTATCTGTTCTCCCTTTCCTATTCGTCACGACAATGCGAATATATATATATATATATATATATATATTCATACACATAATACATCACAATATTACCTCAAGTAATATAACACAGTCATGACACTTGTACTCTACGTACAATAATAGTTTGCAGCATGTGTACCATGCGCTACGTACTCCTACGTACGATATATTTTAAGCGTGTGAAATCGCTCTACCCCCCTTAAAAATGATTACTCCCACGTAATCTAATAAGTTCAAGATGTTCCATTCCAGTGGAATTATTCGTGCACTAATGTGCTACATATTTCGTTACCCCTTCTTTTCTTTATAGGGTCGGGCTTTAGCCCCTCAGGCTATACCGCCTGTCTCGGTTAGGTGTGTGTATATTCATATACGGTTTGATCGGGAGGTGTAAACATATCATTTGTTTCCCCAAACCCGCTAGGTACGTCAAACTTAAGCAATATGGGCCCACTCGCTCCTCAAGCAGTCTGCCCAACTACTATATGGTTAGTTTACCCATTTGGGTGGTATTTCATGTCGGTTTCAACTCCATGTGACGGTGTTTTTTTACACGGTCTTCCATAATTATGGGAATGGAGTAATTTATTTCGGCTGCGTGGTATCGTTAGTCACACACGCTTATTATTTCAACTAGCCATTCCATTCAGCCCTCCTGAATTATATACACGCTCATGGTATATTCCCATGAGTTCATGCCACCTAACCTTCGGTATAAGGGTTGTCGAGTTATGCTCTAGCACCTAGTGCTTGCAATAGTTGTCTCTAAAATATCAAGACGAGTCTGATATGCGCATCTAACTGGCGCCTCACGACTCCAAGTTATTTCCCTCTGAAATGAGTTCGTTCTTTGGGTACCTTGTAGGTCCGCTTTTGCTAGTGTGAACTCGTATCCCTCGTGTGTTGGTACTTTAGTATCCACATATATGGTTCATCCCTCTTCTCGGTTAGGGGAATCCATTTGTTTATCTGATGTTCCACCTTCTGATTCTTACCAACATAATTCGGTTAACAGTTATTATAATGGTCGCTTGTTGCGCACCATGTACCAGTCGATTGGACGGTTATCCGCCGTTGCGGTTTGCATGGAGTATCTAATCTCCAGTTTAGAGTATCTCTTGTAATGCTCGCTTTTGCCCTTCGTCTGTTGTAAACATACAATACGACTGTGGGTTTTAGCTTGGTATTCATTTTCTGTTCAACCCTAATTGGTACTAACATACTAACGTTTTATGGCTTGAGCATGTGGTTATTATTATATAATGCGACATCATCGCAGCGCCCTCAGCGCGTGGTATAACTCTCTCTGTGCCCCCTTTTTGGGTAGCATCTATTATCACAAAGGTTTATCTATATAACTTCCTTAGATACCACAATTCCTCTTCTCATTCATGGGTTCAACTTGCCATTACCATTAAATTGGCCTTAGTTTCCTCATGTACTAAAATCCGTAAAACTTATGTTCTGACTCCTCCACTGTGGAGTTGCGACCTTATGTCACTTATTATCAAGCTATCCTTGATTTTCCTAACCTTGCTAGTTTGACTGAGATCTCTCTCGTCATTACATGGTTTACCTAGTCAGGGTTCCATTCACTGACTTAGACACAGAGTTGATTACCTCCTGGGTCCTTACACTACTCGTTTACATGCATGGGGTACCATACTGATACATTACTACTTACCCAACTAACTTAATATAGTTTGTCAGGCCCACAAGCTCCTAGGAGTGCGGTCGTCCCATGTCTCGTTTAGTGCACTCTTAGCGTTCGTACCCGGTGGCGTTATCGTACTCTTAGTCTCAGTAATTTATGTTTGAGTAGCTATGCTGCCAATTCTTAACCTTTAATGTCAGAATGGCCCTAATATTAGGTTCTATGGTTTCCTTTATTAATGTGTATTCCTTTACTTTCTAAGGTAGGTGTTTGCGACTTATCGCCCTAATTCTGGTTCCACATGCCCGTCATCTGGTATTGTGAGTGGGATCAGTAACTACTTATTACCTCTCCCGTTCACTCCTAGGCTGTTAACGCCTTCAGATATGAGTTTTTAGTATTCGAACTCCACCCAATCCATTGGGTTACACCCTATGGTGTTTCCGGACTCCATGATAAAGATTGACACCTCGTGTTTCCCCTATCTTATGGTAGTCCCGTTAGTCTGATATTAATCAGTACTTGTGATTCATCACCCTTGTTCCCTAGTTTTGGGTCACTTTGGTGGTACTAAGGTATCCCTCCGTAGGCCTATGCCATACGATATTCAGACTCAATTCTTATTCTAATAGTTAAATGATTGTTAGTCTTGTTATTTAATTTATTCCTAGTTGGTTCGAATACTTTCTCCTGAGGTTATAATTGGATGCCCACAACTTAGTGGTTTCCGCTAATCATTCCTCTTCATTGTGTAGTCTTTACTCTTATTCAACTCATATTTCCTCCATCCTCTTTGAGGTAACGGTATCTTCCGTCATCAGGCAATTTTCACTTTTTAGTTTTATATCCACTGCCCTCCATACGGGAGTCTAACAGCATAATGGATCAACAACACTTCCAGTGTGTGTGGTGCGGGCATTACATCGGCCCTTTTATTGCACGTTCACATCTGTCTATTAATTATTATTATATTTTATTTTTTTAAAGTCCTGACTCTTATAGCTCACTTCTTGCCCTCTGGCAATGTTCAATGGTAGTGGTTTAACCACGAGTGTCGCGCACTCTCTAAATATGGTTATGCTGGTCCTGAAAAATCGTCACTCCCCACAGGTAATGATTGACGTTTAATGTCCATACCGGCACTAGAGTTAGGCTTGTAGGCACTAATTATTGTTATTCTCATTTACTCCCTTTTTAATATTCTATTAAATGGTACATTATTTTTCAGGTTTAATGGTCAGACCGGCTAGGTCCTCCCGAGGTTTTATCGACCTCCAACCCGAGGGTTTCGTAGCCCTGCCCTGAAGAAGGTTGTGTCCTGCTTTATTGCATTACGGACTTACATAAGATTTAGTGTTTATTGGTAACCGCCTGGACCACTACGTCCTTTAGGGTTAGTTTACCGTCGCTGCACTTGCTGTAGCAAGTGCACAGGGCAGGTTGAATTTTAATGCTTTGGTTAATGTGGCACTTGCAGTGGCAAGTGCACCATGCAGACTGAGCCACCGGTACGGTGTGTCAGTGCGGTGCTATTCCCTAATCGGGTTCCTGTTCAAGTCAAAGTTCTTATTCAAATTTATATAGTCTCACTCCGCACTCGCTCCCACAAGTTTACCATGGTAGTAAGGTCTTACTCCCCTCTCGAGGCGTTGCATGATAGCAACTTAGCGAGTTCTTGTTTCTACAGTTCTCATGATCTCTCCTCATGCACGTCTGGCCATCTTGAACCTTCAGTGTTGCATGGTTTTAGAGTTACTCGCTTCGGGTGAGACTTCAATAAGGTCATCCATTCCGTCCATTACATATATCATAACTAATCATTACTCGCCGTTTGTACCTCTTTTCTCCCCAAGCGCACCATCGGTGCTCCCTGGATGTAAGACAGGGTGCCTTGCTTATAGCAAGCTAGCCCCATTAGTCCTACAGGGAGTTTCTCTTCAAACTCGGTCTATTATTATCTCATCCTCGTATGGTAGACATTACGTCATTACCAGGACCCCGGTCCTAAACATTACATCAAAACACAAAGTCTTATTTTCTACCTTTAACATAATCCTTTTAGCATCCACATCGGTCTTTCCGATCAGGAGAGTTATCTCCGTGGTGTCTCTCATTTCATTATCTCACTAGATAGCACTCGAGATACGGGCTGCGGCGGGTGGGGTACCATTGCAAATTTCCCGGGATGCTCTCCCATCAGAGTGCGAGCGGTTCATACCATCTTCGCGTTACTTGGGGTTACTGGACCATCACCACCTTCCGCTGCTCCGTGTTCTTCCTTAGTACTATTACCCTGACCTCTCTCTGACATAAGTCAAGAGGAAGGTTAGACCTTTACTCGGTCTAATACCGTAGTCTCGGTCATTTATTATTGAAGTGCCTCCATGGCTATGGTGTGCAAGCTTTAAGCATTGCATCAACCCCGCAAGGTCACGTATCCTCACAACGTTTCCCGTATTCCCAAAACCTATGCTCACTGTATAAATCCTACTATCTCTTGTCATCAGAGCGGTACTCCGCTCTGATACCACTTTTGTAACACCCCTACTCTAATCGGCTCCTAAACATCTTACTTATCAATATAATCGCAGCGGTAATATCAACAATTGAACTACTGGTGTCACCGTTCTTACTCGCCTATACGAGTAATAACGTGCCTCCTGATATACTCTTAAATATGAAACAAGTTCTCGCAGTGACAACAAGAGATAGATCTATCTTCCCAAACCAATATAAAATACATTCACAGTGAGCATTCTAAGTATCCCAATCCTATACACGTTTCTAAGTTTGTATCAAATGCAATAGTGCATATTTAAACAACTGTAATTAAACTACCCAGCGCGTCCTTCTCTTTGCCGACACCGGAAGCTGCATACCTGCAAAAAATGGTTGTTTGTGGTATAGAATCAGCCCCTGCTGAGTATGTTACTACATGACCATCATGCCCCCTCGGACCCGCAGTTATTTGGTCGAGAGCATGCAATTCATTTTCATGCAAATGATTTAATGTTAAAACTGTAAAGCAACAATATATATTGCAGTAACTCAAGTAACAAACAAGCCCCGGCTTCACACATCGCATCGTAATAAACCACTGAAAGCGTTACAGCGCTTATATGAGTACAGAGACTCCATTCCAACAATCACTTAATAGTTCATAATTGAGTTCGGCGACTCACTCGACCACAACAATCCACCATAATCTACACATGAGTACAACGACTCGACACAACCAGTTCACAACACACAATATGAGCACAATGGCTCGTTCAAACAAATCCACCAACATACCACACATAACCACAAAGCACAACCAATGAACAACAAGGCGAAACAACGAGAATTATAAACGAGTATAAACTCTCGTCCTTGGCATGCAAGCCCAAATAATGTTCACCTAATGTACGAGTTAATATAGTCGTTCGTAATTGTTCAGTCATGTCTAATGACAACGTCTCGTTAGAACGACGTGTCTCTAAGTTACCCCTCTCGTATGGCGGGTCACCCACGGCAGTAGCCACTCCAGCGGTAGAGTCTCCAACCTATGAACAATCTGTAGTTCGTTGGAAATTTATCCTGATGCTTACGGTTACCACACGGTATCCTAGTATCGTTAATGGATCACAGTTCACAGCAAGAGCCACATCCTCTTGATAAACTTATCTATACCATCGCATCGTTTTATTATTTTTCCTAACACGACAGACTAAGGTCGTTAGTCCAATCCTGAGTATGTCGACTCGGGATCCAGTGTTAGATACGAGAGCGGCGGTGAGGAGGCCAATGCTCCGTATATAAGTCTCAGGTAATATATATATCTTATTATCCTGATGCTACAACGTTTTACTTACGTTCCTTATGTTACACATATAAGATAGCATCATTGCCGCTAGTTGTTTTATAATATGTTCATATATACGAACGGTACTGTTATCATACAATAGTAATAATAAAGCAGCATTAATACACAACTCAAGCATATTAATTCACACAAGCAGACATTCAATCTTATCACAGATTTTCACACAATGTCTGAACTGAGGAAATCCTTAGAGACAATCAAGCCACATAAATAACATATCGTTCACCCTAAAAATATTACGGTGGAGTATGAATCTGCTCAATTCTCTGGTGATCCTCGAGACGCCTCTTACGATCTATAAATATGCATCACACTATGCATCAGCATGTCGTACTAACAATACACTACGGCGCCCCGTACCGTTACTAATCCATCCCGGTTTATTCCCCGTTGTTAACTATAAACGTCTGTCGGGTATTCGGTTTAACTCGGGATTAGGAAAGACGTCATATTTCATGCGTGGTTACGTCGAGTTTATTAATATACTTAACTTTAAACGTTTACTATCGCATGTAATTTAATACACATTTGTATATTATATAGCTTGTCACTACATTGCATGTATAATCTTAATGTTTATTATACATCTCACCTTAGTATTTATTTTCCTACGGTTTTTTTTTCCAAGTTTAATGTGGCATAATTCATATGTAAAAATACTTTTAATTATATAAACCCTCATTTCCATGTACACTCCTAACATTAGAATATCCATATCTAATGTTGTAATTCTTCTCCTTATCTTATATCTCTTAATTATGATAATATATGGTTATTGAACCACATTATATTTTCCACACCATAACATATATTTATTTATATACATGTATTATGGGACCATTTATTATATGGTAAATCTTATAATATATTCATTCTCTTTTAATGAATATTTCTTATATTATAAATGTTATAACCTTATAACATTGAAAACCATATTATAAATTTTGTTCTAAAATCCCCATTATTTCCGAACAACATTTATTTCTTGAATTTTACAAAATCCACCACCTAATCATATAATGTCATATTATAGCTATATAACATATATTATGACATTTATGTCATTAAAACAATTATAACCTATAGTTATACATTGTTAATAAATACCAAACAGCCCTTTAAACTTTCGGTTTTTATTTTCCACCACTGTACTTCCATAAATTACAAATCAACCCCAATTTATAATACATAGTTTTCTAATATCATCAAAACTATATATTACACATATATCTTTATAAAATCTTGTATATAACTCCAAAAATTACCAAAATATACCAAAAGGTTATAAATATCATTCCTAACCTTATACTCTTATAATCCATGGTTTTTACCCACATGTTACCCATTTGTAACAATGTTATAAAATATCATATATTATACTTATATAATTCATATTAACTACAAACTTAACCAAATACATTCCTAAAATTCCTAATACTCCATAGGTGTATAAAATACCATTTTATACCCAAAACTTTCGGTAATTACACATATACCCATATGTTATGTAATTTTTACATTTTAATACATAACTTAGTATAATTTGATAATCAAATAATAAATCATCAAATCTGGTCAAAGTCTTTTACTTGGTCAATGTTTGACTTCCAAACATCATTTTGATCCTACTTCCACGGTAATTACATAGATTACCCATAACTTTCCAACATTTACAATTTCACCCAAAACTATATATAATCTTATAATTTTTATATAAACTCATTTAAACTTCTAAATTTTGGCTATATCCTTTTATAGCCCCCAAATTTAATTTAATTACACTATAACCCCAATAATATGCGGTAATGCATATTTAGCACTTAAACTTAATTAAAAGCTTATAAATGCATAAATAAAATGGCCTAAAGTACATGGCCTTATTACAAACATTGGCTTATAAAATAAATTACACATAAATGTCCATAAAAGCCTTAAACTCTCGGCCCTTACACATATGTTTTCTTTATTTACCAATTTTCCACATAATGTCTTAAATTTGACAATTATGCTAATTAATTTGGTATAAAATTTACTAAACCATTCCTTAATCACCTAAGGTCAAAATAAGACCTTAAATACCTTGTTCACTCACGGCACATTTTATATAATTATGTATAAGCACATATTAATATACCAAGTGAAGGTTTAAGTGATTTATACCTTGTTTTTGCCTAGTATATGCCTTGTTTGGCCACGGCTGTATGGAGATCTATTTTCCACAGCTTAGTTTACATGTTTTCAAACAGCAATTAAGGCATGATTAGTCTCCAAGCAAGATCTAATCATAAGAAATGTTAAATGTCAATTTTCAAGGTAAAACTTACCTTAGAACACCAAGGTATACAAGGTTAATCTCGTCCTGTATTTATAGTAGGCAAAGAGTGTTAAAAGAGCTACTAAAACCAAGCTTTAAACTGGTATAACTCAGATTAGAAGATAGCTAATCTTTACCTTGTTTAAAATGCCTAAAATGGTGTTTTTGGCTTGGATCTGGTTATACTTCGAAGCTCTTGATGTACCAACTGGATAAGTATGTTAAGATGAAGATTATAAGCTTAGAAACAAAGTTTCACAGCCGAATTTGAAGGGAATCAAAACATATGTGCTTAAAGCACATTTTTATACTTAAGGACTAGATTAGCTTCCTCCACCTTCTTCCCTTTTTAATGTCGAGATACACCCTCCATTTAACCTCCAAAACAACCTAAGAACATTGATGGAAGTGGTTGATACTTTGCTCCATTGAAAGAGGAAGAAATTGTGAAGAAAATGAACATTTAAAGGCTTAATTAGCTTACCAAGATCAATTGGTGTTCTTCTCTGAGTATGGCTTGTTAGCCACGGTTTTGGAGCAGAAAATGAGAGGTTGAAGGAGCTGATGTCGGCTGAGGTTGAAGGTGAGTGAAGAAGAATGATTAATTTAGCTTTTAAGACATTATTTGCTACTTTTGGAAAGTAACTTGGTTGGTGAGTCACTAATTGATTGAATAGCTGATTGAAGATTGATAATCAAGTGGGTACTACAGCTGTATAAAATCGGCTGGCTTTGGTCAAGGCAATAAGTGAGCTTTGACCATGGTTTAAGTTAAATTAAGTATTTAAGTGTTATTTTTGGGTACTATTCATACAAAATAGTCAATTTTTTATTTTATTTTTAAACTTTGATTTAGAGTTTATAATATAGTCTAACATTTCACATTAATGTTATAAAGAACTTATTATAGTCTTTACAGTGACAAAAGTCATTATCTTAGAGCTCATAGACGAAAAACGTGTTTTAAGGAATTTCAGTGCACATTTTGAGTCGCAGGGTGTTTCTGAGCTCTGTTTTCCTTGAGAACAGTTTTGTTCTGTTCCTTACATGATATTTGATCATGGTTTCCAATTTTATATCATTTAGAGGCCGTTTGACCTTTAAGGTATTCTTAGAGCACATTTTTGCCCTACTTGACCTTGAAGCATGTAAATGCATGTTCTTTGTGTTGTCCAACAATTGTAACATGTTTAGTAATGTGTTAATAAGCTTAGGAAATATTTTAGATCCTAAGAAGTTCACTTGGGTATTTATTTACCCTAAACAGTCAAAGGGTGCAACATCTTGCTTTGTATTGACCACTGTTGTTCTCAGTTGACTTTTAAGGCATGTTTAGGCCTTAATCAATATGAGTAAATATTTAATCCATATTTTATTAGTTTGGGGTATTTCACGTACGGCATCAATCATTGCTGGATCCACTGTGATCCCAGCATCTGAGATGACATGACCTAGGAAGGAGACCTGGTCAAGCCAAAACTCACACTTGGAGAACTTAGCATATAGCTGGTTCTCCCTCAATAATTCCAATACTCTCCTCAGATGCTCCTCATGTTCAACCTTGGATTTCGAATATATCAATATGTCGTCGATGAATACCACAACTGACTTGTCCAGCTGCTCCCAGATCAAGCGGTTCATCAGATCCATAAACTTCGCCGGTGCGTTCAACAAACCGAACGGCATCACCGTAAACTCATAGTGGTCGTATCGTGTCCGGAATTCTGTTTTCTCAATATCTCCCTCCTTGATGGCTATCTGATGATACCCCGATCTGAGATCAATCTTGGAAAACACAGATGCTCCCTTCAACTGATCGAACAGATCGTCAATGCGGGGTAGTGGGTACTTATTCTTCACTGTTACTGCATTAAACTCTCTATAGTCGATGCAGAGGCGGAGACTACCATCCTTCTTCTTCACGAAGAGAACTGGCGCTCCCCATGGTGACACACTTGGTCTGATGAATCCCTTGTCTAACAAGTCCTTCAGTTGTTCCTTTAACTCATTCATCTCTGCCGGAGCCATGCGGTATGGTGCCTTGGCTATCGGTCCAGTACCAGGTAGCAGCTCGATGGTGAAATCTACCTCTCTAGTGGGTGGCATGCCGGGCAGTTCCCGTGGAAATAGGTCGGGGAACTCCGACACTACCGGTAAGTCGGGGTCGAACTCGGGGTCTCTCTCTAAGTCTTGTACATAGCAGAGGTACACTTCTTCCTTTCACCTCAATTCCTTATACATTGCCATGGCGTTGATGATCTTAGTCGAAGGCTCTCTGGGCCTCTGGTGGTATGATATTGTTACCCCAGACGGGCTCCTGAGCAGCAATCTATGCTCGGCGTAGAGGATATGACCCTTGTGCCGCTCCAACCAGTTCATCCCGAAAATAACATCAAATCCCAACTCCCTGAACTCAATAAAACTGACTGGAAAGTCATCCCCCTTAATACTGACAATGGCTCCTCGGTAGTAGCGAGTGCAACGAACCTTCTCCTTAGACGGGAGCGTAACCGTGAAGTCGGGTAGCTCATCGGCGTCTAGCCCCAACCTTCTCGCAAAAGATGCCGAGACAAAGGTATGCGAGGCCCCTGAGTCGAAGAGAACTGATGCCTCAATTCCATTAATCAGAAAGGTGCCGGTGAGGATAGTTCCGCTGGCGTCGGCCTGTGCCTCTGTAAGTATGCTTAGCGCACCTTCCGTACCGAGTCCATGACCTAATTGTATTCATAAGCTTCATGAGTATTGATGGTATAACAAGAGTCGTAACAATTTATATGAACAACACTGTTATTTTATTTATAACCATCCTGTTTACAACATGTGCTTCAATCTTACATCTCATTCCTTATCCCATACTAAAACATTACATGGCTAATATTGTCTAAAGGTTAGGTTTAATCTTCCTGGTCTCATATGTGTCGCGTTGATTACTGCCGACGGTGCTGTATTCAGCTTGATTCTCTTAATCCCATGGTATAACATCCTTGACTCTTCTCCCATAACTAATACATCCCCTGACTTAAGTATTAACTTATTAGCACGGTCCGCACGCTTCTGCTCGCCGTACAAAAATTCAGAGTCATCTCCTATGGACCAAGACACTACGGGTATCCCTCGTTCGAGAGACTCCGTTGTCTCGTCCTTGTCCTGATGTAGTCCAAGTCGCCCGTCTTTCTCATAGAAGTTTACAATGCAAATGTCTGCTTGTATGTCTGGAACCGGTTCAGCTTCCAACTGCTGAGCGATCTCCATGACTTGTGTATTTACCAGATGGAATTCTTCGGGTATTTCCGTTGGTGAGATTCCATCCTGTGTCCTCATGGTTTGGTAGGTCTTGGCATACGGATTCCAATCTTTGCCTAAGCTCATCATTTTTAACTTCATTCTTGCTCCCCTTGGGTACTCGGTGTATAAAACCTCCCGGTCCCATTCCTAGTTGGTTGCATTTCCTGATGATGGCTATCTGCGCTTCGGGGTGTCAGGTATCCCCTTAATAAAATCATACCTGGGCGGATAACCTGACATTGTTCGGTTGGAAAGTCTATGGTTTCGATGCCGGTGTACTCCGGGTTAGGTGTAGAAGGCATTGGATAGCAGATGTTGAAGCTTCCTAAGGTGGTAATAGGTTACATCTACTTATATTCTAATCTTATCTTATTCTCACTTATTTTATTTATTCACTAAGCATGCATGTAATGCGGTAAGCAGGCAATTTTATTACTAAATGGTTATAGCGGTACCTAGCCTCGATGAGGGTTCAGGCTCATCGTCCCGGTCGACCAAGTGTAGTGTGGGTCCCGATTTCTGGGCTACCCGTGGGTTCTTGCTCGCCGATTGCTGCGCCCCTTCTGACCGTCAGAACCAGCTCCCTGATCGGTCCTAGTCTTAATCTTAAAACTGGGTCTATAATTCTTACTCTCCGGGTTCCCGTAGCACTCATATGCTCGGTGCCCGAGTACACCGCAAAAATTACACTACACCTTATTCCCCCTGCAGTCAACTCCGGGGTGGTCCCCCTTGCACCTCTGGCAATAGTAGTGTCGTTGGTAGCCACCTCCGGTTTCCTTTCCAGTCTCAGTACCTGATTACGCATCGCATCAGTGATTGTGCCTCAATGTTGTCAACCATTTTTATTTACTCAAGATGTATTTCCTTACCCTTTGCGCCCTGGAGCGCAGGGGCTTAGCAGCATAAGCAGTCAATTTCAGTGGCTCATCAGTAGCCTTCTCCTTTTCCTCTTTCCTTTTTGGTTTGGGTTCTTTTAGGCTTGAGGCTGGTACTTGTGAGCCTCGATTTTAAACCCTATCCTATGTGGATTAACTTGATTGGGATCTAAACGGGTTTTAGGTCCACTTATAGCCTAAGATTAATAACTATGTCATATAACAATAATTATTAAAACCTAAGCTAGCTCACTGGAACCTATTACGAGTCGCCACCTAATTTTAACCTAGATCAAATTAGGAAAGGAGAGTTCGGGTTCGGGGGCTTGATATTCGACTTAATTAGGGTTCAATTACTTTCATTACCCTTCCTAGGTCGTTTTTCCTCTACTTGTTTATTTACGGCTTACTACAAAGTCGTTTTTAACCTAAGTGCGCGCTTCTATTTTTTTTGTGTTTTTAGCATTTTTTGACAGAAAAATAAAGTGAAATTGAAAGCTACCTAAACTAGGGTTTCGGAGGCAGAATTAGGTCAAATTTTGCTTACGTCCGTAGCCACGGACCCCATGTCCGAGACCACGGACCCCAGTTAACCTAAACTATACAGAAGAGTCGAAAATAAAGAAAAACAAAAATTTGCAGGGTCCGGGGCCTCGGACAGGCTGTCCGAGGGCCCGGACATTATCAGAAAAACCTAAATTTTGAATTTTTTAAATCCCGCCGCCGTCCGTGGGTGTCCGTGGTCTCGGACAACGCGTCCGAGGTCCCGGACCATAGGTCCGAGGTCACGGACCACCCACGGACAGGGGTTTTCAGAAGGTTCCCGAGGGTGTTTTGAGCTCAAATTTTATGGGTGTGTAGCCTGAAAGGTTTACAAGTCGTTAGTGATTGAAAGTTTTCGATTTGAATTCGAATTAAGCACGAAACTTAGTAAACAAGTTATTGGACAGAAGCTTGAATAAACAGCAATACAGAAGCTTACGAAGGTTAGTTTGAGCCCAAATTTCGAGGCAAGACAGATAATACCGTGGAGAATTAGGGCAGCTGAGTTTCTACCTGTTTTACCTTCGGATTCACAACGTTTCTTCACACCGGGATTCGTCGAGTGCTCCGTTGATGATAGACCCGAAAGGACTTCGAACCAAGCTTCTGGTTGTTGGTTGTTCTTGCTGTTCTTCACGTTTTGGTGGTGTTTTTGTGGGGTTTTGATGATTATTGGTGCTTTGGGAATTGGAAAACGTGTTTAGATGACGATTTCAGGGGATTTTCGGTATGATTTGGGTGGCCGGGTGTTGGAAAACGTGAGAGAGAGAGAGGGGGCTGCCTTTTCTGACTCTCTAGGGTTCTTGAGTATGTGAGGTTCTGATTTTATCCAAAAACCTATCCCTTTATATAGACTTTCTTAAAGATAAAAAAAATCTAGTAAAAGTAAGATTTTTCGATATTTTAACTAAGTAACTTAAGGTTTTGAATAAATATAAGAATGACTTTTAAATTAATGATAATTATGATTAATTTAATGAAAGAATGATTTTATGTATAATGAATTTTCTGTGGAAACGAATTTTTTAATGTCGGAGCATTTTTAAATTGAATTTCTCGTCAGATTCAGTCAGAAATTGCTAGAAAATTATTGGAAATTTGAAAAATCAAAATTCCAACGCCATTATGCTTAAAATGTCATCCTCTATCATGGGATAAAATATCAAAGCATTTCGAGCTGATTTGGGCACCCTTTGGAGGAGAGAGAAAGCCTATAGGAGATCTCAAAAGCCTTAAAAATTACGAAAACGCCCCTGACAATGACGAAACTGCTCTTCAGGACCTGGAACACGCCGATCGAGCCGGAATCCCTCATTACCCGATTAAATATCCCTCACGACACCAAAACCTTGCAGACCCTAACCAGGGGGGTCAAAATTTTGGGTATAACAGATTGCCCCCCGTCAACTGGACTTTGTAACGAATGTGAAAAGTCTGGTTGATGCTTGAGTGGTGCCCCAAAATTTTGGACTCCACAGAATCCTCCACGTTGTATGAAACCGGGTTAACGATGCCCAGCTACTCGGAGGCGCTAACTACCTAAGCTACAAAGCATTGTCGAGCTATTCTAAGGCGCTGACTACCTAAAGGTAATAATGAAGTGATGTCAGACTATTCTAAGGTGCCGACTACCTATAAGGATGATACGATGTCAGGCTATTCTAAGGCGTTGACTACCTAAAATGATGATATGCTGTCGAGCTATTCTAAGGCGCTGACTACCTAAAGTGATGAAAATGATGTCAAGCTATTCCAAGGCGTTGACTACCTGAAATGATGATATGCTGTCGAGCTATTCTAAGGCGCTGACTACCTAAAGTGGTGAAAATGATGTCAAGCTATTCTAAGGCGTTGACTGCCTAGGATGTGAAACTGGGTGCAAATGCAAGAATGCTGAAATGCTAATGATGCAAATGATGCTGATGCTGATGATAATGCCGATGATGTTGATGATGCTCGGATGCTTCTGGGGGACCGAAACCCGTGCCGATGCTCCTGGCTGGACCCAATGTGGACTTATTGCCATCGCCCCCCAAGCCGGTGTGCAGGGATAACTCCTGGTAAAAACCCTGGGGACTTATTGCCTTTGCCCACCATTCGTTGATCCCAAAAATAAGTTGACATCGCAAAAGGAGGATTTATTGCCATCACCTCGCCAACTTTCTGTCGCCAGGTCTTGTGACGCGCCTGGGTAATGCAGCTAGGTCTTATGACGAGCCCATATGAATGAGATGAATGCAATTTGTTTGATGAGAGTGGGTAAGCTAAAAGGTAATGCTAGGTCTTACTACGAGCCTAAGGGAATGCAACTAGGTCTTATGACGAGCCTAAAGGGAGGTTCTAGGTCTTATGACGAGCCTAAAGGTTGGATCTAGGTCTTATGACGAGCCTAAAGGGGTTCTAGGTCTTATGACGAGCCTAAGGATGGTTCTAGGTCTTATGACGAGCCTAAAGGTGGGATAGGTCTTATGACGAGCCTAAGGAATGCAACTAGGTCTTATGACGAGCCTAAAGTGAATGAATAAAGGAGGTCTTATGGGTGCCTGTAGGGTAGGCCTTATGGGTGCCTGAAAGGATTTGAATGTAGGGTAGGTCTTACGTGTGCCTAAAAGGATTGAATGTAGGGTAGGTCTTATGTGTGCCTAAAAGGATTGAATGTAGGGTAGGTCTTATGTGTGCCTAAGGTTTAGGGATGAGACTCATCTTAACTCAGTTGCTTATGGAGACTGAGATCCATCCTACTCGGTTGCTTACGGAGACTGAGAACCACTCTACTCGGTTGCTTATGGAGACCGAGACCCATCTAACTCAGTTGCTTATGGAGACTGAGACCCAATCTACTCGGTTGCTTATGGAGACCGAGATCCATCTAACTCGGTTGCTTATGGAGACTGAGATCCATTCTACTCGGTTGCTTATGGAGACCGAGACCCAATCTACTCGGTTGCTTATGGAGACCGAGACCCAATCTACTCAGTTGCTTATGGAGACCGAGATCCATCTAACTCAGTTGCTTATGGAGACTGAGATCCATTCTACTCGGTTGCTTATGGAGACCGAGATCCATCTAACTCAGTTGCTTATGGAGACTGAGATCCATTCTACTCGGTTGCTTATGGAGACCGAGACCCAATCTACTCGGTTGCTTATGGAGACCGAGACCAATCTACTCGGTTGCTTATGGAGACCGAGATCCATCTAAACTTGACCAGGCAAATGCAGTATGCTTGATGATGTGAGGATGCAAAACACGTTTTATGCAAATGATTGTCATTGTGATCAAATTGTTAAGGTTCCAAACATGGAGATGACAAGGTTTACCCGAGTATTGCAAAGTGAAATTGAAGTGCTTGCGAAAACCGAAAATTTGCACAAAGCAAGAAATAGCTGAAAATGTGCCAAACATGGCAATGCTTGAGAAAAACACTGTTAAGAAAGAAAAGTGAATAATCATTTCCTGACTAAGAGTTCCAGACCTGCAATTTGTTTCTCGAGGATGAACACGATACTAATGGAAATGTGTGGTGTTCATTGTGGTGCTGAAAGCTTTTGCTGGTGTTCAGGATTTATGACAAGCCTGGGGTGGGGTGTGATTTTGGATGGTGATTTGGATTAAGATGAGCTGATTTTTTGTGGAGGTAAGACCAGTGGGCCTGAGAGTGTTTGTGTGGAGGTTAAGGCTTATGTGGGCATGTGTGGTATGATGTGAGGGTAAGGGCTTATGTGGGCCTACGTGGTAAGGGCTTATGTGGGCCTGCGTGGTGGTGTTTGTGGTGCCCATGCTTTGGGTTTGTTGGTGTTGTCATGGCAATTGTTGGAACCAACAATTGCCCCCAGTATTGTTCCTTAAGGCAATCTGAGCTAGAGTTCATGGCAATCGATCGAACGATCGATTGCCCCCAGTATTTTCTTTGATTAAACATGCGAACAAGTCTTATCCTCACATGGTCAAGGATTGTGTCTTGATGTGGTGCTTTACACTCAAAGTGTTTGATTCTTGCACTCGTTTCTCACCTACGGTCACAACTTCTTGACCATTGAATTTGATATTTGATGAATTTACGCATTCGATCTGTTACTTTCGCGTGATTGGACACACAACTATCAAGTCGGAAGTCTTTAAGGCTTATAACGTGGCCATAGGGTGTGATGAAAGACAACGGGACCATGGAGGGATATTTGAGGTATGTGGAGCTTAAAAGGGGTGACCAAAGCTGTACCTTGCATCTTCTCTTGGATTCATCTCCCTTGTCTTGAAGTCGTCTAGCTGCTTCATGTTGACGTTGCTTTCGAGCTTCTGGACCTGGACTTTTGAAGTTGTCCTTTACACCTTTTCTCTTTTTGTCATTTGGATTTCTTCGAGGCACTTCGGGTTTGCCTTTGTTTTAATCTTTCTTGGCTTTGCCTTCGGGGTTCTTGTGTTTCCCGGTTTTGGGCTTCGAGAGCTGTTTTGATGTGAGCTCTGTTGATCCTGTGTCACTTTGGGACCATTTGCGGATCACTTTGTCATGCTGATAGCGGCATTGCTTCTTTGGAATGATGGGAATGTTATCTGAGAGTCGGGCTCCTCGCTTCCTTTGGTCACCGGTCGGTCATTCATCATTGGCCGGGTTATTTTGTGGAGTTCATAATGTCAAAAGGGATATACGAAAGGCTCAGCGGGGGTACCTAGGGTTTAATGTCAGGGTTCACAAGCTTTTGGCTATGTGGTGTGTACCTAGGCGCTTCGTCATTCCTGATAGTTGTGTATCCGCTCTTTGTTACTTTTCACAGGTCTAAGAGTAAATTCACAAATTGTCTCCTTCGGTCGGAGTTATGCCGTTTACCTCACCTTTGAATGTGGTCTTTCCAAAGTCGTGTAAAAATGACACGCTCGTTCGCTCACTGGTTTTTCGCTCGAGACACTCTCATGAGTTTCACTCAGAGACTAGCTCACACGCTTAAACGAAATATTAAAGACGACGGACCTGAGCTCAAATTGCCCTTAGTATTGATTTGGGGTTTATGACAACACTTAAACAGATGTAGAATTTGGACCGCTTTGTGGATTGTTTTAGATGTTCTGTGACGGTGTTTGGACGGACATGTTCACCCATTTGAAAAAACGAATCGTCTTGTTCTATCGCCAGAGATGATTGTTTCACGTGCCTTTATCAAAACACGCATTCAACCCCTTTTTTATTAGAGAAAAAAAAGCATTTATTTACGAAAAATTTGTACATGATTTTCTTAAAGATGTGAAGGATGCAAAGCTTTATTAGTGGCAAATAAATTGAACAACACTAAGTACAAACATCGAAAAGTTACTCAAAGTATTCTAAAAGGAAAACTGAATGGGAACGAAATATTCTAAAGTCTAAACTAAGAACTGTGAATTTAAAGTGATTTCTAACAAAAGCATTCTCCTAGATATCGTCGCATCGAAACCCCTGGTCAAGAGGTCCTGGATCGTGTGCCTCAAAGCCTTGCAATCTTCAGTGCGTGGCCAGGTAATTGGTGGTACCACGGCAGAACTGACTTAGATTCCTTCCTTCTGAGGGACCCCAGGCCGGGGATGAGAGGTTGTAGTATGCTTCGCTCTTGGAGCCCTTTAAAAGCCTGGCTCAACGGTCGCCGATGTCTGTGAACTCTCTCTGCGGAGTTTCTTCTAGGTGGCTCTGATGCTCCAATAGCCAGCCTGATTCTCTTAGCCGTCGAACGGTGTTTACCTCATGCTGCTGCCGTTCTCTTTGGATGCCTCTTTGGACGCAAGCTGCTGTCCTTGACCATTTCCGGTGTCTTCTGAGTCCCAAGCTTTAATTCTCCCTTATGGATCAACTCCTCTAGGACACCAACTTGTCCCATCAGCAAGTCAAAACTAGGAAAGTATGTGAGTTTCAGCTTCTCATTGTATTGCTTTCGCATATTCTCGATTAACATTCGGATTTCTCTGTTCGTCCATATTTTGTGAGCATGAGCATGCCTGCCTTCATCCTCCAACGCTTGACGAAGTCGGTCATTGATCACCTTCTGTTTGTCGTGTGCTTGCAGATCAGCCCTGGTGACTCCAAAACTTCTAGCGTACTCAAAATGATGCAGAAAGGCTTCACAGACCTCCTCGTATGTCTTGGTATTCATCCTTCGAGTTATGTACCAACACTGAGGAGTCTCATCAAGATAGCGAGCAAATACCTTGGCCTTTGCATATCGTTCAGCAAAAGGATAGACATTTCTCTATCGAACATTGCCAAATGAAGCTGTGGGTCGGAGGAACCCTTGTACAGAGGAAGTGTTGGCAGTTTCAACTTTGGAGGGAGACCGATCTCGGGATACAATCCAGTGGAAAAGTAATCAAAACCAGCCGGCTTGTTGGCCTTCTCCATGCGCTCAATCTTTTCAGCATCTCATCGAATTCTATGGCTAACCGAGCATCCGTGCTGATTGGAATTCCTCCTTCTGCCATTCTTGGGATATAGGCCTACCTGTTTCCAAGGTGTCCATTATTAGCTGGCAAAAGGAAGTGGGCCGAATGATACTAGGGCGAAAATGACGTTTCACAAGGTAGATCGAAACCAAAACAGGCTTATACTGAAAGGAAGGGGCCAGGATGCCCAGAAAATGAGGTGTTTGGGATGGAGTACTTTTAGACTGGAATTTGGACTGAAATCTAAACGGATGGCTTTGATTGTGCCTAAGAGGTGACACCTGGATCTATGATTTTGGCATAGGGCCATGACAAGAAGTCTACCTAGATTGGAATGAGCCCTTGGGCCGGAATGTGTTTAGGCCTGAAGTAAAGCACATGAGCTGGAATGGTCCCTAAATCACAAATGGGCCTAACTTTCTTCGGGCCAGAGAAGATGGTTTGCTAAGCAAAAAAGATTTTATTTTCAGGACTTGTGAGTTATTCCAAGTTCAAGTGGATTACTTTTTTATGGGCAAGAACTAATTGGATAATACAAATTGGGCCAGAAAGAAATTACCTAAATCTTAAACTTTGGGCCGAGACCCAAACGACTCACATGTTAAACCAAACAGGGCCTCCGGGCCGCAAACAAATAGAGTTGTCAATTCGTGTTGGGCTAAGTTGATGTAGGAGAAATTCCTATCAATCTCTAGGCTGGGTAGTGGGCCGACCACACAAGCAAGCAAGGCCCACACAAGTTCAACATGTCCTCACTAGATGTTTAAATTGAACCGGGTATGGATCGATCCGGAGAGGTGCTTGGGGCGTGGCCCAGGTCACCACAAAGGAATAGGGCTTGCACGCTATTCTCTTTGGGCTTCCCCACTCTTTTCACATCACCTGAAGGTATGCGTCTACGGTCGGGTCTTTGACTGACAAACAAAGGGCTAGGTAAGGGCACTGCCAGGAAAACGCTTGGGGCTAAGGCCCAGGTATTAAGGGGGTGTGGTTAGACGACACCCTCCTCTTTTCCCCCGCTTATTCACATCACCTAAAAGGTGTGAGTCCCTGACAGGGGACCCTCAAACGGGTCCCGGGGTAAAACTGGTTTGCGTGGACCCTCGCTCTCATATGATGCAAGGGTGCAGGAATTAAAGTGCGCACAAAGGTAAACAACAATGTGATAAAGCCACAAATAAACATTTTTCGAGTTAAGCCCTCTTTCTTAAAATAAGCAAGTTAAAATTAAGAAGTTTGTCCCCAGCGGAGTCGCCAGTCTGTGAGCCTCGATTTTAAAACCCAATCCTATGTGGATTAAGTTGATTAGGATCTAGTCGGGTTTTAGGTCCACTTATAACCTAAGATTAATAACTATGTCATAAAACAATAATTATTAAAACCTAAGCTAGCTCACTGGAACCTATTATGAGTCGCCACCTAATTTTAACCTAGATCAAATTAGGAAAGGAGAGTTCGGGTTCGGGGGGCTTGATATTCGACTTAATTAGGGTTCAATTACTTTCATTACCCCTAGAAGTCGTTTCTCCTCTACTTAGTTTAATTACGGCTTATTACGAGTCGTTTTAACCTAAGTGCGCGCTTCTGTTTTTTTTTATTTTTAACGTTTTTTGACAGAAAATTAAAGTGGAAATTAAAATACCTAAACTAGGGTTTCGGAGGCAGAATTAAGTCAAGTTTTGTTTTCGTCCGTGGCTACGGACCTAATGTCCGAACCCACGGACCCTAGTTAACTTAATTACACAGAAAAGTCAAATTTAAACAGAAACGAGATTTTGAAAAGTCCGGGGCCACGGACAGGACATCCGTGGGCCCGGACATTTTTATGAAACCCTAAATTTTGAAAATAAAAATATCCCGCCACCGTCCGGGGCGTCCGGCTTTCGGACAGGGCGTCCAGGACCCCGGACATAGCGTCCGTGGGTGCGGACCACCCTCGGACGGCGGCGTTGAGGCTGTTCCCGAAGGTGTTTTTGGCTCAATTTTATGGGTGCGTAGCCTGAAAGATTCTAAACACGTTAGTGATTGAAAGTTTACAATTTGAATTCGAATTAAACACGAAACTTAGCAAACAAGTTATTGGGCAGAAGCGAAAAAACAACGCTAATTCAGAAGCGATAAAAAGTCAATTCGACTCCAGATTTTAACACAGAGTAGTTAAAGTTGAACAAAGTCAGAAAAACAAGGCTTCAACTGTTTTACCTTCGGAATTAATGAGACTCTTCACAACGGGGATCTTTTGATGCTTCGTTGATGCCGGTTTGGATTGACTTCGAATTGGCTTCTGACTCCTCCTTCTTTATGCTGTTAAGGACGTTTCTCTTCTGTTTTTGTGGTGGTTTTGTGTGTTTTTGGTGCTTGGAAGTTCAATAGGAGAAGGAAGGATGAGTTTTTGGTGATTTCAGAGTGATTTCTGCAGTGTTTCGGTATTGGGAGTGTTGAAAACGTGGGAGGCAAGTAGACGGCTGTGTCTTCTGACTATGGGGATCATCTACCTTGCCCTAGTCGTTTTTTCGGAAGGCCTTTTATAGAAAGAGCATGGCCAAGTTGATAGAACAGAATTTTTATCTAAAACCTTGATTTTGTGCTCTAAGAGAATCTGATTTGTTAAAATATGTTGCAAGCCGATAAAAATTATGAAATTTTAACTGAAGGTAAAGAATGATTTTTAGGAATTTTGAGAGTTGGAATCGGGTTATTTTGATAAATAAACCGATTAGATAAAAATCTCACAATCTGGAATCTCCCAAAATTCATAACTTATTATTGGAAAGTCGAAATTACGAAATTCCAACGGAATTAGTCTCTAATAATCATCCTCTACCCTGTGTTAAAATTTCATGACATTTTGTTTTGATTTCGGTATTTTCCAGAGGAGAGAGAAAATTGCAAAAATGATTGAATTTCTCTTTTAAATTTTGGGATAAGGTTCCAAATAAAATAAATTCAGGTTTATGACTGTGTGTAGTCATGCTAACCATGTGACAATTTTATTTTATTTTGAAAACCCTTTTATTTCTATTTTGAGGTTATTTCATGTGTTAATTATTAAAGAAACTAGCTTATAAAAGCTTAATTTCCAGAATAAATATTATCAGAAAATCATGAAATACCTTTCATAATGACTATGATATTTGGAAGTGTTTGGAGATAATGAACAAGTCATATGAAAATAGAAAACTCGAGAATGTCCTTGGAAAATCCTACATCGGTGCATTTTGACCATTTTGCCCTTTGTAACACGTATGCCTTAGAGACTACTCCGGGGGGTTGAAATTGGGTATAACAGTAGTAAAACGAATGAGTTTAATCTAATGAAATGAATTGGTTTTCTTGTTGAGGGTCATAAAATAAAAGAATGTATATAATGAAAATACAAAACGTAATACAACGAATACATGCAATAATGAAATGGCACTTGCTTGATGAAAATAAAAATACACGTGAGCATCCTAAATAAGAAAATTGAATCAGATATGTACAAATAGTAGTAAATACGATAGAAAAAGAAGTAACAAAATAAAATGATATGAGAGAGAGTTTAATCGGATTAGCGACGAAATGAAATATGCTAATATGGAATGTAATAGTGAAAATGTACATAACATGATGAAAATAATTCCAAAAGATAATGATGATAAAGACAAAATAAAAAACAAGTACTAATATAGAAAATACAAGTCAAAGTATCAATGAAATGGAATGAGATAAAATAAACAAGTAACAAAATAAAAACAAATAGGCGAATAAATTAGCAAAATAAACAGAACAATTAACACGAAATTAGTCGAAAATGAAACTGTAAAATAGGTAAATAACAAAAAGGGACGTGTTAAAAATGAATGCTTTGAAAGGCGACGACTCTCTTATTTTATTTACTTGTCTGAATTTTGCTTTATGGGGTGAGAATTTTTGGTGTCTACATCCCCTCATCTAGGAAAAAAGACATGGCCCTTCGCTTCGTTCTTGTCGCCTATTTTTCATCTTGTGGCAAGCTTCCGGTTCGTATATACTCAATGCTCAGTGTCATCCAAGATCCAGTCGCCGCGTTCGGTTCAACAGTACACACTCGGACTACTTCCAAACTTGAGTTAGTCTTTATCTCCATCCATACTTTATTAGGCATTCTTTCGGATATACTAGCTAATTTGGCCAGTGCATCAGCTTCAATGTTTTCCGTTCGTGGGAGATACCTTAACTCACACTTCAAAAAGTTTGTCTTCATCTCTTAGACTTTGGCCAAGTATTTCCAGAGTTTTTCCTCTTTAACTTCATAAATGTTATCATTCTGTCGTGCCACCAACATTAAGTCTGAGTATACTTCCAATTCTGCATAGTGAGCAAAGTAATAAGTTTTTACTTTCCCCCCTTTTTTGGGAGGTATGTAAAAAGTTTATAAGAATTTTCATAGAGGTTAATATTATTATTATAAGAAAAAATCTGTTGCCCTTAAGGCAGTGGCGACTTCCAAACCCTGAATAAGAGCCTCATATTCTGCTTCATTATTTGTTACCTCAAACTCTAGTCGAAACGCAAAATTGAGAGTTCGCCCATCCGGTGTTTGGACTACTATTCCGGCTCCAGCTCCAGTCTTACATCAGGCCCCATAAACGAGGATAACGTGTGGGGTTGTAGGTTCTCTTTGCTCTTGGGCAAAGGTTGTTTCAGTTATGAAGTCTGCCAAGGCCTGTGCTTTTATAGTTGTTCGAGGAAGAAAGTGGATTTCATACTGCGTGAGCTCGACAGTCCAACTCACCATTCGCCCAGATGCATTAGGATTACCTGCTATTTGCTTTAGTGGCCAATTCGTTCTGACAAAAAATCGGTGTGACTGAAAATAAGGACAGAGCTTTCGGGATGCAACAACCAATGCGAACAAGATCTTTCCAATGTTGGTATACCGGCTTTCTGCTGGGGTTAGAATTTTACCGGTATACTAGTATTTCTTTTTTTTCTTCCTCTATTATTAGCACAACCACCACAGCACAATCTGTGGCAGACAGATAGAGGTATAAATCCTGACCAGGTACGGCGACACCCAATTTAGGTAATTCTTTGAGCATTTCTTTGATCTTCTCAAAGGCCTCCATACACTCTTGGTTCCACTGAAATTTCCTGTTTTTCCTTAGAACACTAAAGAACGGAATTGATTTTTCTTGGAGTTGTGAGCAGAATCTTCCCAAGGCTGTGAGTCTTCCGTTCAAAGCTTGCACATCCTTGATGTTTGTTGGCGGTAAAAGATCGAGGATGGCCTGGGTCTTTTCAGGATCTACTTCGACTCCTCTTTGTCCGACAATGAACCCCAAGAACTTTCCTTTTGTTACCCCGAACACCCATTTTCCGGATTTAGCTTGATTTGGTATTTGTCTAGGGTGTCAAAGGTTTCTTCCAAATCTTTCATGTGTTGCCCCCGTGAATTGCTTCTTACAACTATATCATCAATGTAGGCTTCCACATTACGGGCTAGCTGTTGTTTAAAAACTTTATCTATCATCCTTTGGAAGGTTGCTACCGTATTTTTTAAGCTGAAAAGCATTACCTTGTAACAAAAGGTTCCGTCCAAAGTAATGAAAGATGTTTTTTCTGAATCTTCTTCATTCATTTTTATCTGATTGTATCCTAAAAATGCGTCCAAAAAACTTAAGACAGAACCTTGAGTAGTTGAAACGACCAATCTGTCTATTGACGGTAGTGGATAAAAGTCTTTGGGACATGCTTTGTTTAGATCCGTGAAATCTACACACATCCTCCACTTGCCATTTGACTTCTTGACCATTACAACGTTGGCCAGCCACCTGGGGTAATATACCTCTCTGATGAATCCGGCTTTGAGCAGTTTCTGAACTCCAGTGCGTGTCGTAAGGTCCCTTTCTTCTTCTATTATTCTTATTCTTTGCCAGATAGCCGGGTGCTTCGGATCTACCCGTAGATCATGCCGGATAACGCTTGGGTCTATCCTAGGCATCTCGTCTGTACTCCAGGCGAAAGTTATCCTTCTTTTTTCCTGGAATCTCATTAAGTGAGTCTGTTCTCCACTATCAAATGCATTCCCTATTTTAAAAATATTAGAAGGGTCGGATTTTAAGTGTACCTCTCTCGGGGAGTCCTTAGAAGTTTTATAATCCTCTGTGTTTTGATCCGGTTCCGGTGGAAGGGGCAACTTTCCTCTAAACTCCTTATCTAATCCTACCGTTTTGATTACTTCTCCTTTTGGCAGAATTTCCATGATGCGAACTTCACAGACTCGAGCCATTTTTTGGCTTCCCCTTATAGTTACCAGCTTACCGGCCTTTGTTAAATACTTGATTTTCAGATGGTGAGTGCTGCATAAGGTCTTGAAAGCATTAATCCCCGATCGACCAAGATACATGTTATATCCGGAAAGGCCTGGTACAATGAAAGCTGTAAGTCTGACACTAAAAGCAAATACACATGAAGCATTCATCTGACACTAAAAACAAATACAAACGGAGTTAAAGATTAAAAAACAACAAAACAAGGAAAATAACTACAAAATGAAATAAAACTGAAATTGAAAACTAACAAATAAAATATAACACTGGGTTACCTCCCAGCCAGCTACCCTTCTTTAATGTCTTTGGCTAGACCATACCTCCCTGAGGTCAACCAGGATTGAGAATAAATGTTAACGTGGGTGCCAAAGGGTGGGTGGGGTGGGCACCATATATCTTCATAAAACGACCTTGATCAAATGGATATAAAACCTGAACACTCTAGATATAACAGTGCAAACTCCACTGATCATGCGTAAGGTGGTTGTGTTGAGGTGGGTGATCCTTGACATGAGGATCACACTGTGGATGGTCCTCCTTTTCAAATTCAAGGATATGTAAACATCCTTGTCATCCGATGGAAGCTCAAGGGTGAACCAACAAGAAAATCAACTTCAGGGAGTTAAGGGCTCCTTAAAATCAATGAGATAACTCTGCTCTAATGGATGATTAGCAGATGCAGGAAGGACGTCAACTGGAAGACTCTCTAGCTCATGTACGGGTGGAGAGGGAATAGACCGGGCAACTTCACAAATTAGATCATCCTCTACCTCTAGCTCTGGTCTTTCCATGATCTCCACCTTAGGTGTGTCTGCAACTTCAGGGATCAAATGACCAAGTTGCGTATCACTCCACTCAGCTACTACAGTAGGTTGCTCGATCTCAGGAATCGGTTCACATCCAAGCTTCCGTGATATTTCATCTACTTGGGCTAGAATTCTTGCATTAATTTCCTGCAGCTCCTTCATATCCATCATGAAGGCCTCATGCCTAGCTGGGTTTGATTACCATGTTTTTTGTTGAAATCTACAAGAGCGGCTTCCAAACTAGATAGATTACCTTGACATTGTGAACTCTTAAGATCCCCTCCACACCACTGGCATAACTGTCCTCAAAGATTGCAAGACGATATAAACTCTCTCATAGCACCCTTCAATCTAGAAGAGATCGGACATGAAGCAAGCTCGTGGATTCCTCAACACCTTTCGCATACAACCCATTGGTTGTAATAACGAGGCCAACCTCTTGGCGGATTATAATATCCAGCTAGCAAATAAAAGTACCTCGAATTAGAAAGAACCATTAATTATATGCATAAATAAGAAAATAGAAATAAAAATGAAAATAAAAGTGTACATAAAAATATAATAAACAAAAACAAAATCAAACTAAACAAAAACCTATCGATAAAAATAAAATGAGCAGAACCAAAAGAAAAAAAAAACAAATTAAGGAATAACTAAAATAAAAGAAAATAAAATCGAAACAAGGAGGAAAACAACAAAAAAAAATTAATAAGAACAAAATTGAACAAAACAATAAATAAACTAACTTAATAAAATAAAATTCGTAGGAACTAAAATAACTCTAAAAATAAAAACAATCAAACAAACCAAATTAATTATCAAACTAAATAAAAATAATTAAATGAAATAATATAAAACAAAATAAATATAAAAAATAGAATAAAGACTAAACAAAATAACTGTGCATCCCTGGCAGCGGCGCCAAAAACTTGTTCGGGTTAAAACGTATTGCAGCAAGTGTACTGGTCTTTCGTAGCAAGTTTTCCGAGGTAGTTATCCCTTGGCTATCGAGCCAAAGGAGGTTGTGTCTAGTTTAAATCTTTAATCTACTCTAACTAAAAAACTATTGAAAAATAACAATAATAAATTTTGGGTTTGAATGTAGAAAATAAATAAACTAAAATAAAAACAACAAAAAGATAATCTTCTAAACAAATGTAAAAGGTGAATCCTGGTTTACTACTCCTTCTAAATCATTTGTTCCTTTCTCAGTGTGATTACCAAATTCTAGATTAAAATCCCAGATCAGGTTATTTCACTCTCGGTTTCCCACTCGGCAAAATCTAATTAACAATTACCAAACCCTAACTCTCGTTATGAATTTCCTAATTGCTAACAACTTTAAGGATGATCTAGTTAGATAATCAGTTAATATTTTAGAGAAATTGCCATCTCCAAATTAGCTGGTTTTATTCCTGGAGTCTATTGAATGCTGCAGTTCTCACTTATAAGCAAACAAACTAATAAACCCTAATAATTGGGCAAATCATCAGAAAATAAATATTAATAAAGAACAAATATTTTAATCTGATAAAAACTAATAAATTTACAATGATAATGAAACCTCGAATTCCGATTATATAGCAAACCAGAATTCTAATAACTACTAAGACATCAGAGACAAAGAAATAATAGCAATAACAAAGAGATTAAAAAACGTCATCCAATTGTAGAACGATGACAAATCCAGTCTCTGTCCTTCTGCTCCCACCCTCAAAACTGACTGTATTTCACTCTGTCTGGCGTATGCTCGCGGCTAGGAGAATGGCCGGTTTTGCAATACTGAAGAATGTCTCATAATATCCCGCTACGGTTTCTCCATTTTAATGTCGTCTCTATAGATAACGCCAACCATCAATTAATCATGTTGCAATCGTTCGTCTCCATGCCTTTTTCTAATGTCTGCGCCCAATCAATTTGGTCTGCTCCTCTCGAGTTCTTGTCGGCCCATCATATAATCAGAGAAGTCAGCCCCATGATTACACCGTATGTCAACGTTCCTCTGTATCCAAATTGCTCCTTGTGTGCATGTAGATGCATGATAGTGATGGTGATTGAGCCGACATCATCCGGTGCAGCCCAAGGTTACAATTTGTGTGGGCCTCTGATGAGCCGGACCCAAATATGCCATGCGACCATGGAAGTGTGTGCGGCCCATTGACTATCTATGCCCATCATCGCAAATGTCGCACCACTATTATTGCTCTCTAGGGTTGTAAATAAACACGTTAACCGAACGGAACCGGTTAACCGCATTTGACGATTAGTCAATATGGTAATCGTAATCGCTTTATTTAGGAAGGGTCACCCCGGTTCAGTTAACTGTTGGTTTCGGTACGGTTTTTCGGTTACACCGTAAACCGGATAAAGAAAAAAATGTACTATTTTAGATTATAACTATAATTAAAATAATAAAATTTTCCATTACATCATAAAATTTGTTATTACAGCAAGCCACCTTAGTTGCTCTCCATTAACTCACAACAACTAAATATTGTTAACAAATACCAACCAGTTTCACAATCAATAGAAAACTCGAGAGACTCATCAATTGTTATATAAGTAACTCCACTGTGAGCTGTTTCATTTCTACAAGTTTTTAGAAAATTTTATAGTAACGATACAAAATATTAATTGTAAAATACTAAATGATAAAAAAATATGGACCTTCATCGATTTCTATATCTTCTAATTCAAAACTTATTTTATCTAACACAAAATATAAGGGTTAGAATTCAAAAGAAGAAAGGAAAGTATAAAATATTTTTTTAAAAAAATATTTTTAAATTCATAAATAGTTAAACGGTTAATCCGGTTAACCGGTTGGGTAAAATCTGATAACCGTAACGGCTAATTAATTGATCGGTTAACCGAAACTGGAAAATCGGTACGGTAACCGGATTTTCAGTACGATTTTTCCCGGTTTCGGTATCGGTTAGACGGTTACAGTTTTTTTAACACCCCTACTGTTATCGACCGAAAATATTGGTCCGGTTTGTAAATGAGGACACAAATCGGATCACTCCAAAAAATAAAAAAAAGAAAGTGTGTTGTAATGTGGTCCGGGTTTATAAACCAATACATAAACCTGGATCATGTTGTAAATCAGAGCGAGTGTTCGTTTTTACTCCTGTTGTCCCGGTTTGATCCTTAACCTTCTAACATATGTTTTTAGACCTTTTATTTTGTGTTTTTAATCTGTTTTAGCATAAAACCACATGTGAGGAGTACTCTTAACATTTAACATAATTAAGCACCTAAGTGGGAAAAATATATAACATTAAAACTTACATTAATAAACAACAAAGCATTAAATATAGATAAATTCCCTACTTATTCATGCACCCAACCATGAGCGAGTTGTGAGGTCGTAGCACCTGCCATCCGAGATGCATCCAACACAACCAATGAACAGGGGGCTGCATCTTGGACCAAACGGGAACTAGAGCAACTTAGAGGGGTGGTAGAAGCTCCTAACAAGTGAGTAACATAGAGGTGTTGAGGTTGTTGTGTTCCACCACCTACGATATTCATCCGATCGTATGCTCTACCAGTTAGCACTGGGGCTTTCAATGGATGTGAAGTTGAAGAGGAGCAAGACATGTTGCTTCTAGCATAATAGCATCACAGGCGTTCACTTCATTAGCTCCGACGGCTTTAGTCGGAAGACAACACCATCAAATCCTGAAGCGAGACACCCCCGATAACCATAAGTACCATCGACCTCCACCTTCTCCTTATTTATCATGAGATGACGATACATGCGCAGGGAGAAGAGCCAACGCATAGTGCAGGTCTGTAGGATGCTCTCAACACCCTACTTTCATGTTAACGCAAGAGGTGGACCATCAGTCCCCGCACTTGGACCAAGTAGTAGATCCAGGAATTTTGTTAGGGGGTAAAATTTTTTTGACACTATCATCCTTTAAAACATTATATTATCTTGTATTTTTTAAAAAAAAAATATAAGAGTATTTTACAAATTTTCAAAAATGGAGCTCCAACCCCTGCATCCGCCCCTGCTTGGACCATAAAGCTCATCTATTAGGATGGGGAATAGGTTTGCACACACATGCATGGTCCAATCGTAAGCTGAGGGGTATCTTCTACTCTCTCATCAGGGTGGCTCAGGAGTGATGACCCGATTTGAAGGATACAATGAGAAGCTTCCCATAATCGTTCAGGAGTGGAATGACAGGGGAAAATATTTGTCATAACCGAAAGTTATAAATAACAAAAAAAGGGTCATAGATTTTTTGAGGCCCATACTAAGTAAAGATTGGCCATACCACTCCTAACAAGATAGTTTATGGTATTATAGTTATGCCAAAGAGCTGAAGACGAACAAGCGAGGAAAGGCCCATATGAAAGGCAACCATCAAAGGGCAGAAGCATGATTAAGAAGGCAAAGCTCTCCCCTGGGAAAAAAAAGACCCCCACTGAAGGGAGAAAAGGCCCCCACTGAAGGGAGAAAAGACCCCAGTCGAAGGGAGAAAAGTTATAGTTTCGAAGTAGTTATCTCTCTTTTATCTTAGATCAAGACAACCTCATACCACATTCAGTAAATCCGGGTTAGTTTATGAATCCTGAATGATGATAAGTAAGCTTACTAGGAAGGTAATTTCTAAGCTACATTCTAATGCAGCTATAGATGACTACATATATGTACTTTTGCTATATAAAATCTGTATTTTAGTATACAAAAAACTGTACGGAGTATATATTAAGATATACATTAAAGTGAAATTTCACCAAATACCACTGAGTTTTTGCTTAATTCACGATATACCACTGTGTTTGTAAAATTATACGAGATAACACTGAGTTGTTACTTATTTCATCAGATAACACTATGTTCCATATTCTGTTAACTACTCCGTTAATATTCCTTGAAAATGACTAAACTCCCACTATTATTATTAACTGTCTAACAATAATTTGTCATATTGATAATTTCATAAGATAACACTTTCATTTGACTAATAAAAGAGGTAATTTATTATTTTTTTTAGGATACTAATGAAGCATTAACGAGCTATGTGACAAAGTGTTATCTCGTTAAATAAGTAAAAACTTATTGTTATCCTATGTCATTGAAAGTACAGTGGTATATTGTGAATTAAGCAAAAACTCACTGGTATTTGGTGAAATTTCCCTACATAAATTGTAATATTATTGAAATTTTACTAGAAGTACATACTGATTTCTTACATTGTACGATAAATTACAAAACCTGTAATTTATTGCATACAAACTATACCACTATAAATAAGCCATAGATAACTATATATACTTATAGCTGAAATACCCCGAATTTAGATATGGTGTTCAAATGATAAACTAAGATATAAGGAGGCTAAATAATGCCTTAGAAACATTAAGAAACATTTCTAATCAAAGAAAATATAAGGAAACACCAAAAGAGCAGTTTTGACAAAACGTGCTCTAAGCTTGGAGAGACATGGGAGAGTACCCAAATATTGTCCTAAGACCTTAGTAATATCCTAATGGTCATTTTAAGTCAATTACCAAAGAAAACCAGCTTGAAAACAAGTTAAAACACAAAATGTGCTTTAAGGAGTCTTAAAGCACGTTTTTGAAAAATTGTCTTGTAAATGAGTTTTGAATGGCTAATGTCCATCATTACTCTTTAATTAATATGTGTACTATATAGTATCACATTTGGAGGTCTATATCAATGGGAAATCAAAAATTTCACAACAATGTGCCTTGTTTTAATGAATAGTGAATTAATTAAGCTAGTTATAACATAAGTCTATATAAGTGAGACATTTGGTCAACAAAGACTTAAATACCCTCATTACTAAAAGGGGGCCGGTTTCTTAGGAGGTGAGTCACCACCTTCATGACTCATTAAGTAATTAAGAGAGCAAATAAGTCTTATAAAGCATAAAGTACTATTTACCTTTTACATAAATATCACATTTTACTTACCTCTCTCCTCACTTCTTCATTCTCCCTTGTTTCACACGGTTTCTTGCTCTCTTTCTCTTCTCCATTAACGTGAAGCTCCTCTCCATGCTAGCTCCACCTTCTCTGCACACATCTTGCTCATTTTAGCTCCAAATCCAAAACAAAATACATATTCTTCTTAGTTAGCTCAAGCTCCTCCTTCTATCTTTTCAAAACTTCAAGAGCTTCATTTTGGTGCCAAGTCAAACCACCATTAGAGGAGGAAATTCAAGTTTGGAGACTCCATTGGCATCTCCATTCTCTTAAGGTAAAGAAAGTGTAAGAAAATCTAGGTTTCCACCATTTTCTTCACATTTCCGAAAATATATACTCATGGGACCCCATGTTTATGCCTTGTTCTAGCTTGTTTCTACTCTTCAAAGGAGAGAGGAGGTCCTTCTTGCTTCATACCCAAGTTTGTCTTGAGAAAACCAAGGTAAAATAAACATTAATACCTTAAAGCATATTTTAACCTAGGGTTTGTTCCTTAGGGTTAATGTGTTATCTAGCACTCATTGGAGTCATTGGATATTGGTTAGAACATTGGCAAGGAGAATCACATTGGTGACCGAGATTGAACAAAGAAAAACCTAAGGAGAAAAGCTTTTAAGCTTGTGAGAAAACAAGGTAAATTACTTACCTTAAGGTGTTTTGTTGTTTAAGGGAATGAGATGTAGGTATATGATGAGTTTAGTGTAGAGTTTATATTGGGAAGGGTTATATAAAACCTAGGAGAACAATGACTATACTTGTGAACTTGTGACTAAGGAGCAATGAGAAAAAGAGATAGTTTAAGGATATCAAGGTGAAGTACAAGAAGCATTTTATTTCAATGGGAGCCTTGTTGAGTGTATTCGCAGGTTGAAGGCATATATATGTGGAAATTCAGTGGTTAAGATTATTGTCATTTAAGGGCCTAAGTGCCAAGCATTTTAAGTTTAAGCACTATATGATGATGTGGTGTGGTTTTGGTGTAAATTGGGTGTTAAGTTGTTGTGGTGAGAATTTGGGTGATATTGGTTGTTTGATGGAGAAAAACCATGTGTTAGGTGGTATTATATACTAGAGAACCTATGGCAAAATTTAAAGGAGAGTTTAAGTGTTTAAGATATTCTAAGGGAATTAATGACTAAGGAAGTACTAGGAATGTTCTATAGGTTGTCTTGATGAAAAGGGTGAAGTTAAGGTGTTTTAATGACTTTAATGACTTAGGTATCACCATGGAAGATTTAGGAATCAAGAGAATGTATGAGTTTGAGGACTTAGGTAAATGTTGGTGCACTTGTGGAAGACAACTAGGAAGGAAATAATGTGTTGATGATGGAAGTTTAAACTTGTGAAGGAACTTTTAGTAATGATTAAAGAGTTTTAGATAGTGAGAGATGCTTGGGAGATGATGTTATAGTGGTGAAGAAAACATTTGGCATAGTGGCTACATTAGGTATGAACCACCACCTAGAAACCTAGAGGAAAACATTACAAGTGTTAGTATTATTACAAGGAAAATGTATAATGATTAAGGTGAAACTTGGTGAATGATTTAATGTGTTTGGAGGATGCCCTAAGGTGGGTTTAAGGGTCTAGATGATGTTAGAACATATTGGATGGCTTGAGGAAAGGTTTAGAAAAGATTTGGCAAGTTTGGCATGATTTAGTGGCGTCCGACCCAGAGGTCCGACCCAAATTTGGGTCGGACGGCCTCTATTTAACGCCAGGAAAAGTTTCTGGAATGGTCCGACCCGAAGGTTGGGTCGGACATGGGTCGGACGGGTGATTTTCAAAGGGCAAATAAGTTTCTGGAATGGTCCGACCCAGTTGGTTGGGTCGGACGTGGGTCGGACATAAGAGGTTTAGAAGACGGAAAGTTTCTGGAATGGTCCGACCTAGTTGGTTGGGTCGGACATGGTCGGACATGTAGGGTTTTCCAAACCCGAAAGTTACTGGAATGGTCCGACCCAGAGGGTGGGTCGGACGGTGGGTCGGACGGCCCAACACTTAAAAAAAAAGGAAATTTTAAACTCTAAGAATGGTACTAGGTAATAAGGTATACCTTTGGTAGGGTGGTAATGAATGGGACACTAAGAACTTAAAGAATTAAGTTAAGATTAAGTTTAGCTTTAATGTTTAAAGTTAAGATTGTAAGCTAAGTGATAAAGACTTGAGAGGTTATTGATGGGAGTCCTTAGGGACTAAGTGAGTTAAGTAAGGTGCAAATAACTAATAACCTAAAAGTGAATGAATGTTTTAGGTTTGTGAATTGGGACCCCGAAGAAGGTTAAACAAACAACGATCGACGGTGAACGGTACAATCCTTCTTGTGACCTGCTTGCTAACGAGGGTCCCTCGGCTTGTATGCTATCTGTTTAATTGCTATGACTAAAACAAGATAAAGCATGCAACCGGTATATTGTTCTCGTTGTGATTGTGTTATATTACACTAACCCGCGAGACTTGAGATTGTTACTAACCAAGTTAGTACTTACTGAGTTAAGAATAAGAGTTAAGTTTGGTGGTTGTTGGTTAATGCCCGTTAAGGCTTAGCTAGCACATGGTGATTAAGATTTCTACTAACTGGAATTTGAGTGAGGAAACCGGGACCGATCTCCGGTCATGCATGCTAAGGAAAAAGGGGGACGGTATCTGAATCAGATCCGCCCTCCGCTTAAGGACTTGTCTTCGGACTTGTAGCCTAGGGCCAGTTGCCAGCTCAGCTACGCTGGACTCCCGTCCAGAGTAGGTGGCATTAAGATGGTGCGGTGGGATCACCTAAATCCCAGGTTCGAATTAAGCTACAACCAATCCCTTCCAGGAAAGGTTTGTATACTGAGATTAAGATTAAGATTAAGGTAAGGTAAGGAACTGAGATTAAGGAAATGAGGACTAAGGAGGGGGTTACTAACCCACTTGATAAGGGAACGCTTGAGTCGTTCATTGTTTGTGAACTATATATGTTCATCTGTGGTTATTGTTATTGCACTTCATATTATGCTTGTGTATGTAATCAATTTCCATGCTATCGACAATTAGTCGTCGTAGCCCCGTTAGCTTGGGGGCCATGAGAGGGTGTACCAGCATTCGTGCTGACCCCCTCGGGGGCTATTTTACACTTGCAGGTAAGAGGCCCATGAGGACGCACTACGAGAGTAGGAGCGGTTAGTCTTAGGTTGGGGCATTTATTTTGAATTCGGGTTGCGCCTGTGCACCGACTGTTTATATTAAACTGATGTAAGTTTGAGATTATGTTTGAGATACTAGTACTCGGTTGGTTGTGGGATTTGAATGTTGATATTTGAGCTGGATAAGTATTTGGATAAGTATTGTAAGTATTTAAGCCGGTATATTCTAACGATCAGACTGTGGCAAGGTCCAGGTGTTGTCTATTTCCGCTGCGACGTATTCGATTAAGTGTTCAGATTGCGATAACCACGATAGGCTTTGGATGGGGTGTTACAATAGCTAAGATGGATTTTACTAGAAATATCTATCAAATGTTGTGATTCTAATCTAGTCAATAAAAAAAAACCTGACGAGGGCGATTAGTAAAACAAACTAAGGGTGTGTTTGATGGCAAGATTAATCAAGGAGGTTTCTGAACACAGGTTTTTCCGCGTTCAGATAAAGGTCGTGCTGTGAGAGTGTTGGTGGGGCTCACCTGATGAAAGAGAAGGATTATATCCACTACTCTACTGACATGTGGCAAATGTAAACGGATTAATCTTCCCCAATATTGAAACGCAGGGATAGAACGGGCCTAAGACTCAATAGTATAATATTAATTAATCAAGTTCTAAACTTTTCATAGATTTCTCAACAGTAGCTTTTAGGAAGTGATACACAAACATAAGATACAATTAAATCTTTACTGAGGACAAAAAAGATCTGTTAATACTTTAATTATCAAAACGCATAGACTTATAGAGAAGTAGAACTCAAAGTCAAAGGAAGACTTTCCAGCTCTTAGCCTAGAAGTAACCCGGAAAAGCAACTCGCCGTTGCTTAATCTTTTCAACCAATACTTCTTTCCAAAACAAATTCAACCAATGCTTTATTGTTCTCCTTTCTTGTAATGAGATAGTATATAATAAAAAGTAAAGTCGAAAATGTTTTAAGAAAGTCATATACCGATTCTCCAATTAATACTATTATTCCCTTTCTTTCTTTGGGAGGAAGGAAACATAATTTCTCGGAGAGACTTAACCGGCAAGTCATTGGGCCCCACGCTATTCTTTCATGAGGCGGCACCAAAACTGAATAAATTGAGCCGAGCACTGACAATTTGCTGAACCTCAGGCCATGGACACAACACTCTCTAGTTGAATTGACCGATTAGCCCTTCCCGCGCCAACTCAACCAGATCAGAGAGAACGGGGGTTCTCGCTTTTTTCAGGCTGCGTCTACTCTTCAACCCCTCTCATCTGTGCCTGGGGCGGTACGGAATCGGTACCTTCCACTTATTAGTCATAATTGAGTTCGGCAAATTCAGGCTCCAATCCTGTATATACAGAGAGTTTATCAGCCGAATCCATGGCGGATCATGGAAATTCCTTCTCGAGAAGAATTTTAACCATAATATTCAGAAAATTACCATTCATTTACCTTTGAGCATACTCCGAGACTCAATCCCTCAGAAACTGGGCAGAGAAGAGAAGGGGGAGGAGTTATGGCACTCAGACAATTGTGTGTACCAGCAGTCCTTGATTCAATCTTGGAAACTTCGAACGGAGCGTTGCGCCAGAGAGGCTTATGTCCACCGGAGTGGGAAGTGGTTAGATTTCACCGGGGAGGTCGTGAAGCAGGCACAAGCCGCTTTCTTAGAGCGCAATTCGCTGGCGAAGATCACGATCGACGGTAATAAATACGTTTTCGATTTCTATAGGATGCTTCAGATCGATGCTGTATATGGTTTTCAAAGGTCAATTGCTTGGATTGATACGAACAACAATTGTTTCTTCCCCAAATTTTCGTTGATGATTGTGTCGATTCATGTTGTAAATCTCTAGAAACTGATGTAACGATTAGATTAGTGAACAAAAAATTGAGTGGTGGAAAGCGGAAGAAAAGAGGGTAAATTATTAGACAATGATTATGTAGATACAGCTGATAGTTCATTGAATTGTGAGTCGGCGTCGTACAAGTCAAAAAGAAGGTGTTTGGGGAGGAATAATAATAAGAGTTCACCAGGGTCCATGAAATGGCCGAATGTTAGGATGCTTAAGGAAGGGGAAAAACCATATGTAGCTGTGGAAAATTTGTTCCTGGAGAAAATGAGAAACATTGATCCAGATGTTGAAGTTACTTCAATCTATCAGTTTTCTCGTGCGGGTCCAATGGAAAGAGCTAGGTCGGAGATCTTCCAAAGACAAATGGAGAATACCAAGTCTTGTCGTGGAGGTTCTAATGCGATATTTGCATGGCACGGGACTTCAAAGGAGGAAGCGGTAAGAATCCTGTCTTATGGATTTGGGAAACCTAGCAATGTTTGGGGCCCTAAAGCGCATGGAATTGGAGTTTATTTGTCAGCAGCTAGCTTACCACATCTAAGGTATGTAGTGGATAGTGTTTTTTGCTTGTAGTTTGTTGAGTTGAAGTTTATGTTAATGGTATCTGATCTGATGATATTTGTTCTTGTGACTGTGATTTTTCAGCCATGAATTGGCAGAAGTAGATGATAATGGTGAGAGGCATGTTATGCTGTGTCGAGTCATTGTTGGAAAGAGTGAAAAAATCGAGGTTGGATCACAACAATCTTACCCTTCAAATGGAGAATTTGATATTGGAGTTGATGATGTTGATCATCCAAACTGGTATGTGGTTTGGACCTCAAAGATGAACACCCATATTATCCCTGAGTGCATTGTGAGCTACAAGTGTTCCAGTTCCTTGCAAGGTAAAATTTGCAATCCTGATAATTGCTTTAAATCTATGAGCAGATGTGTAATCTTCACATTTCGTGTCCATTTTACATATTAAATTATTCTTTCTGAATTTGATCATTTCAGGGGTTAACCATAGGGTAGAGGATCTGAATGGTGCGACCAACTCTATTGCTGCCGCAAAATTGTTACCCAAGTTGACTAGCTTGCTCCCTCCTACCAAAGTTGAATGTCTCAAGTTGCTTTACAGATCGTACATGGTAAGAAAATGGGTAATCATTTCTTGAGATCCCCAGATATTTTCTTTCTCTGAGCATTGTACAATGCAAGTTTTTAAACCCTGCGATGGATGAGAACTCATATAGTTTGTTCTTTCTAATTACAGGATGGGACCATGGAGAAGGATTCATTTATCAAAGGGTTAAGGTCAGTGGCTGGAGATAGGATCATGCATTCTGTGGCTCATGAGACTAAAGCTCAACATGGGATATTTTGAGCGTCAAATCAATCTGAAGTGATGGAAACTTGGTATAAAGGTTTACTTCGGGCATATAGCATTGGGGGAAACTAGATATAGATATATATATATATATATACATGAAAGAGTGTATAGGATACATATACATGAGGTCTTGTTCTTTTTCTCAATAAAGGTGTTCACGTTCAGTCTGGCTGGGAAATATTTTAACGTTTCATGCTTCAAGAGAAGTGTGTGACGTGCGTTCTATCTGATTATTTCCATACAGCCATTGCACGTCTAACCTTGTAACAATATGCCGAACGCTACTCAATACCACATGTTGTAATCAATGAATGTGGGATCCGATAGAAGATGAGTTTATAAAGGCGGTCACAGAGTTCTGTATGACCCGAAAGATGCAGAGAAGCACCGGCATGACTGGCTGGATCGTAATGCGCGTGAAAGTTTTAGAAATCAAGAGGTTGTTGAGGGAGTTTAGGTTTATTAGCACGGTGTATAGCACTGCATAATGTTTTTCGGCAATTCATAAGTGGAACTGTGGAAGGCAAATCAATCCGTTCCAGCAAAGATAATAGTAGCGGCCCATGACCTCAAGTGTTTTGCTGAATTGGACTCCAGGAAGGGGTATGCTGTAACGCTTTGGATTAAGTCTACAGTGTGACAGGACGAAGATGGATACATGTTAAGACTAGAAAGATTACCCCTAAGACGGTCACAACCAAGCGTTTAACAGTCGTACTCGATACAAAATTGCTTACAGAAGTACTCTTAGGCTCTTAGCTAACAAACGAAAATCACCTAGTGTACACTTAACCGAACATATTGTCCGCTAACTGTAATCTAACAACGCAAAGTGTATTTCCACTTCGAAAATATCAATCCTTCTGAGTTGGGGTGCTTACTATGATAAGTCAGTTAGGGTAATTTAGGAAGTTCTAGGGGCTATTAATATTTGTATTTATGTCATTCGTATTTATTGTAAGTTTGAATAGGTCTTATTATTAGTTTGAATAGGATTATAATCTTAGCATTTATTATTAGCTTGAATAGAATTAGGATCTTAGCATTTATTATTAGTTTCAACAGGATTTGGATCTTAGTATTTATTATTAGTTTAAATAGGATTTAGATCTTAGTATTTATTAGGATAGATATTACCGTTAGCATTTATTGTAAGTTTGAATAACATTTATTGATAGTTTGAATAGGATTAGGATTTTGGTTAGTAGTTAGTATAAATAAGGGTTGGGGGTTGTAAGCAAAGACATCGATGAATGAAATGTATTTTGGTCTCTTTGAGAGGATATTGGCCACTTCAGTGGAGTTACTTAATAAAATAAGGTGTGATTCTATCAATTGGTATCAGAGCTCGTCCAGGGCCAAGGGGTAATTGGAAGGGAAGAAATTGAGTGATGGAGTTTTTTGGTGATGATTTTGAACCACTAGTTTAATGGGTGTTGACCCGCGAGGTTGTGTAACACCCCACTCATATCAATACTTATACCATAAACCTCCATTCACTTATATTAACTTAGCAGTGGATTTCTTACAATTTATGTGTGTTACCGCCGTTAGTCACCCACGTGACCAACTAGGCATACTAAAATCTCCGAGATCTATCTACGGTCTGATGGACCCGAATATACCGAACATATATAATACTTACAAGCCAAACTTAACAATCTTACAATCTTACACAACTCTTACATCCTATACACTACTAACATCTCATAATACCATACGAGTGTACATGCACAACTCGTAGGCCACACTTAAACCCGTAATACATCTACCCCATCTTACTCTCATGACGGTCGCCTTCTGACGTTCACCTGCGAAATAAAAACAGCCCCCAAAGGGGGTCAGCAAAATTGCTGGTACGATCCTCTCATGGCCCCAAGCTAACGTGGCTACGACGACTAATTGTCGATAGCATGGAGGTTGATTAGATGCACAACATAATAGGAAGTGCAATAAACAACAAGCCAAATATGAACAATCAAAGTTCAAACACAATGAACGACTTAAATGCGTTCCTTAATTAGTGAGTCATTATTTAACTCCTAAAGTTATGTTTCCTCTTAATCTCAGTCCAACCTTATCTTACCTCAATCTTAATCCTTATCTTAGTCTTAGAAAACAAACCATTCTTTAAATAGAAATGGTTGTAACTTATCTCAAATCTTATCTCAGTTCTTATCTCAATTAAGTCAATCGTTCTTTAATTAGAATGGTTGTTCCCTAATTCATTGTTTATCTGTCGGGTCACATAACCCTAACCAATGAGTTATCAGCTCCATTGGTTTGCATAAACAATATTTGTGAGAATTAGTTGGGCATTTAGGTAGATCCCACCACACCATCTCAGTATGCCTCCCTCCTAAAACAAGAAGTCCGAGGAGGTCGAGTCTATATGTCGACTATAGGCGACGAGTCCGAGGACAAGTCATATTTGGAAGACGGTATTTGATAAGAATACCGACTTCCCCCAATACACATGTGCCGGTACCATTCCGGATTCCTCACCCCTCCCCCCCAAGTTCTAGTTAGTAGAAGGTCTCAAGTTAATGTTTGTTAGTTAACCTCTTTCGGTTACTAAGAAAACAATATTTGGGAGTGTTCTTTAATCTCACACAATTCTTTACTAAACTTTAGTTAGTAAGTTCTCACGGTAAGTTGTGTTAGTTTTCAAACATCACACAACAATACAATAAACATAATACTCCGGTTGCATGTTTTATCTTGTTTAGTGGGCACACAAAAACAAATAGCACACAAGCCGAGGGACACCTCGTTAGCAAGCAGGTCACAAGAAAACCATACCGTACACCTTGAGAGTGGCTAGCTGTAAATCCCAACTGTCGTCTCGACTATCATCCTGACTATCATCCCGACTATCCCGATCCTATAATTGGACCACCGAGAATGTCATTTACTCATTGCACTCGTTTAAACAGTTTCTCGTATTACGTTTCACTCGTATACGTTTTCCTCTTAATTAAACTTGTCGATTATATATACATGTGTGTACACACATATATATATATATATATTATTAACAACATCATACCAACTCTACAAATACTTCCCAAGTTTTATAATTGTATTTAATTAATTGTATCATTCCAACCTCCAATTAATTGTTCCAAAGTTCCCATCCTTCGATATATATATACACGTATTTGTACATCTATATATATAATACCAACATGTTCCTACCAATTTATTGTTACGTTCAATTTATACACATTCATACTCTCATAATTTCTAAGTCCCGTATGATTAATAAAAATCCTTTTTGTCTTAACCATTTAACTATATACATACATACACGTATTCATTCACCTATATATATAGTCTCACCATCTCTAATGGTCACCCATTATGTATACATATATTTACATCTAGGTTCTCATATAAATAACATCAACCTATCACTTATAAATTAATACCAATTTTATAAGATGACTCCTAATTATTTTAACCCATCAATGAATCCGTTAGTAAAATCCTTTAACCTCTTTTACAACTTACCATTTCTTAAAATTGGCCAAATAAAACATGGGTATTTCTATTCGATTCTAACTTGGGGTTGGTCCAATTAAAATCTAGATTATATTCTCATCCTTGCTTGGCCTAGCCCAATTAGGATTCTTTATCCACTAGATATGTCTGAACCCATTACAATTAGACAATATAAAACCTAAACCAACTTTGACCTAATCAATTTCCAATTCTAGCCCAATTTCATTTTGACCAAAGGGTCCAAATTTGACCAGGTTCTAATTCGGTCCTAGCCTGACCATCCAAATTTTCAAACCTCAGATTCAATTTCCCAGAAATTCCATTCGTACCTAACTTCCAAAATTTACAAATTGTCCCAAAATTTTCCTTAAACTTCCAATTTAACTTTCTAATTTACTAAAATCTTAATTCTGCCTAGTTTTCCAATTTTGGCCGAATTGAATCTCTCCACATCCAAACCTTAATTTCTTCAATTTTGCCCCAATTGAATTCGTATCCACACAAAATTCAGAACCCTAAGTTTACTTTCTCCAATTGATTTTTGAGAACCCTAAAATTAATTACCAAATCCCTACTTTAATTATAAACCCTAATTTTACCCAAATTTGATTCCACAACCTTAAATCAATCCAGCAACCTTAATTAATCAACTTACTCCCCAAAATCAATTCGTAACCCTAAATTTTTTACATTCGAAAGCCTAAATTCGATTCCAGTTTTATAAACCTACAATTCTAATTTGTAACCCTAATTTAACATATTTTTATCATTCAACTTTGAAACCTCTAAATCAGATTCAAACCCTAACCAATTAAAATTTCCGAAACACATAAAATTTTCTTGAAATTTTTGGAACCTAACCGATTTTAGGGTTCTATTTTCGCACACAAAATCCAAACAATTTCAGATGTATTGCCCATGTACAGAATGGAGTTCATGGTCTATAATTTTTGGATTTTTTTTCGAAACACCAGAAAACCACACATCACCGCACATAACAGACATAAATTTTACAAGTTTCTGAAATCAAAAACGGTTTCAATAACGCCAAGTTCAGAGGGGAAAAATGAGGTGCTTCCTAATTTTCGGTTTGAATCTAGGTCCAAACCGGACAGAAAAACAAGAAAACGAAAACAAAATCTGCTGATTTACACCTTTGAATCTTCAGAGGTGATTGACTCTAACTCTCGGCTTCCTTCTGGCTCAATCTACCCCTTTGCGGTCTCCATCTTCGAACTCGGTAGCTTCTTGTTCTTTGCCAGTTGCGATTTGGAATAAAGGAAGAAGAAGAGGGGATCAACGTCTCATTCCAGTTCGTCGGTTATGGTTTTGACTGAGAGAAAATGATTCAGAAGAAGATTGAAGAAGAGAAACAGATAGAGGTGCGGCGCAGCATGTTCCTCGTCCCAGTTTAGGGTTGCGAGAAAACTGATGGAGAAGAGTAGATGAGAATGAGTGAGGGGGAAGGGCGGCGAGTATGTTCCTTGCCAGTAGTTAGGGTTGAACTTTGTGGGTTTAGAGAATGAAGAGAATACGAGCATATATTTCTCTTGCCAGTTGGATCACCGTGAGTGAATGAGAATGTGAAGGAAGGGCTGGATAGCCCCTTACCGTGAGTGAATGGGAAAGACTGGGCCGGCCCAGTCATGTGGGCGGGTCGGCCCATTTTTTTTTTTTTTAACGTTATATGTATAATATCATTTCTAGCTCGTTTTATAACTGTTTTTCGTGCCATTCGTGACACAATGTCCCATTTAACGAGACAAATCTTTTAACGGATCCAAACTTATATTTTTAAACATAAATTATTATTGTTATTTATAAATTCAATTGTTTAGTATTTAATTTCAAATTGGTTTGTGTTTCGCCATTTTAGGCGAAAACGCGACGTCTTTTATTCCGACTGCCTAACCAATTTTCAAATGCCTCTAAAATTACCCAAAGAATATTATAAGGTGTCCACGACCTCGTTTTCACTTCTCAAATATTCGTGACACATTTTTTAGGTAAAACGATTAGTTTTATTTTCGTTTATATTTCTTGTTTTTTTCTAAACCTCCTTAACGTCGTTTTAGGTTTAGTTTGTGTTTCCTAACGACTTTTAGGGCTTAATCAAATATTATATTATTCCCTTTTACTTATTTAAGGGTATTTAATTCCTTAATCTCTCATTAATTACTTTTATTTAATTAATTCATGATTAATTAAAGTAATTAAGGTTTGGGATATTTCAATCTACCCCCCTTAAAAGAACTTTGTCCCCAAAGTTCCCATGCATCTTATATCATTAGAGTACACAGGTAACTTCATACCATAAATCATATAGATCATGTTTATGTATATATAAACCTACAGACTCATATGGTCTGTCATATATGTATACTACAAATACCACACAACATGCTTAAGCATGTATAGCACTCAAAATTCCCTTTGTTCCTTTTGAAGATTAAAAACAATCATATAACTTTTGTCGTACTCTCTCATGTCACCGGTCCGAAGACAAAGGCACATTCATCCTCGACTTCATGAGCAAGAATACAAAACTACTTTGTTCTCCCCATGTCCGGTCCGAAGACAAAGGCTCATGCGTCCTCAACTTCATGGGCGAGACCGAGACTCGGTAAAAAGGAAATCCTTTTTATGAGGTTAAGTGAGGGATAATTCCCTCTAATTGAAAATACAATCAACTCCAATTCCGTCTTATCCTAGTGCCTCTATCCTTAGTGTGATTTAATTGTGACCACTTGTAGGGAGTTTCAGGAATCATCCAACCCTGATGTGATCAGCATCAGTGTTGAACTATCCTTCCACCCCAATTTGTGTTTGGTTTCCCTTGATCCCTAGAAAATCAAGTTCCACCTCCCACGTCATTTTCAAACATCAAATAATTCACTCATTTCCAATCTTCTATCTTTTTAGTTCTTCTAATCATAATCATTACATCTCTAAGGCGTGGACTCAGTCCATCAAACATCCCCTATTCATCTCTTAGTACTTGCCTCAGGACTTAAATCCTACTAAGTTCTATATCAGTCTCATACCAATTCTCACCATCTTATACCTCATAGTATTACTATTTCCTACCTCATACCCATATCAAATAATATCCCATAGTGTTTCTATATTCTTATTTCACACCCACTCATACTTTCACCTCATATCTCTCATATTCCCCAGTCTCCTTAATCCTCTTCACTAATTCTCTTAACTTGTACTCACACCGGAGTTAACAAGATAGGTACTTAATACGTATGGCATTCGCATCTTCTGTGCCCCATAACCATAATTAATCTCAAAATGTTTATGTAAAACAAATTCTTAAATTCTTTTATGCTATGCACACCGTAGTTTACGTACTTAGTACATAAACATACGCTAAGCGGTTTTCGCTCTACCCCCTTAAAATGGTTTACACCCACGTAATCAACATTATATCATCCTTAAACATATGTTCAAGATGTCTAATTCTCACCAAGCATTCTAGCTTCCATGTCATCTATCTCACTTATAATTCGATCAAAGGGTCATAACTATGTTAATGGCTTAGTCTCTGTATCGAGGATCCTTAACGGTACTTATACCATTTTCTTAACTTAGTTTGATCTAACCTCAAAGGTACTGATCTGCTAGCTTCCGCTGCGCGACTCTGATAATCTTAGGCTTAACTGCCTTTCTTATCCTTCATAGTATTTTATATCCCTTCTTATCCTTATAGTTTGATTCTCATTCTGAATGCTTATTCTTTAGTACTATAGTCCTTAATGGACACGTGTTATCTTTATATATAACACGGCCTTTATGAGTTGTAACTCGTACTATCCATTCTCCTAACATCAACGTTCATACTCTTAGTGTTCTCTAAAGTGTCTTAAATCGTTCTTTCATCTGACTTTGGTCTGAGGAATATGGATTTCCTAATTTCTAAACTACTGTTTACTCTTATTGCGCTTTTACAGGTTAATATTTACGTTCTAAAACTAGGTGTTGCGCTTACATGTATGTACTTACTAATCCTTTACTCTTCGCACTTCATAGTTCTTAATTATTTGTTCTCTGATTCCTTTGTGTTGTTGTTCAACTGAATTCCTTCTCTTCAACTGTTTGTGGTAGTGGCTGCTCTTGTCTGATCTTACGTCGTTGATTGTGGTACGGAGTTGACTACTTTCCCGTGTTCTTTACACACTTGTTTACAGCATGGGGTACCATACTGATGCATTACTACTTACCCAACTAACTCATGAATGAGTCTGTCAGGCCCGCAAGCTCCTGTGGAGTGCAGTCATCCCACGTCTCGTTTTAGTATACTCGTAGTGATCGTCACACACGTTTAGCTATTGCTAATTATGAGTATTCCGTTGTCGATCTCCTCTTTCATCGTTTCCATGATACACTTATTATTCTTCTTGAACTTAATCAAGGAAAATCCATTTACTGTGTTCTTGGATATGATAGTTCTTGCTTCTTTCAGGACTCGATCCTTTAGTGATTGAGGTCTCTTTCCACAGAGCCTATTATGTTGTTTCTCATGTTTGATCAATAGGAATGCACTTCCAGTTCCTTAAGGAAGGCAGAGTGCTTCCTATGAAATCTTACCTCACATGGTCTAGACTACTGGCGTCAACGCATAATTCGTCTACCATCTCGTTTCCTCACTTATATTGGTTTCAGCTCATAATTCTTATTGCCTCAGTGTCAAATTTTACGGTTTATATTTACTGGTCACTTTGCTGTGCATCATGACTTCATTCATTCATACAAATAATGTCCTATGGCTTCTGCTACCATGGTAGCTCGCCTTTATTCTGTTACTCATTGGTGGTGCAACTCCTCAATCGTTTCTCTAACATCTCGTCTTATATTCTTATCCCTCATGGTGTAACCACACTGGGAGTTCTCCAGTTCGGGTGTATGGCGGTTGTCGTACCGTGCCATAAGGTCGTTATCTCCTAATGTGAAGAGGTTTTGCTTCCATTTCGGGTTCACAAGTAGGTTAGTCTCTCTCACATTCTTCCATCCTTTATGATGTTATTTATAAGTAATTTAACTGGTTACAAAAGAAGTCATCCATTGAGTCATAAGCTCTTCTGAGCGTTGGTCACCTGACGTGTCATATTGTGCACTCACAATGTTTATCTCTGACGATTACTGATTTTCAATCCTGAGCTTTGGATATAAGTCTGTCTACGCAGCCTTCCTTATTACTTACGTGTAACTGGTACGTTCCAAGGAAATCTCAAGGTTTACAGTTTCCGTTCTCTAATGAACGATTATTCTATCTCGAACAAGGGAAAGCCCTTATTGGGGGGTTTATTCCCACTCAAGGCCTTACATAAGGAGAGGTAACCCCCCCTAAAAGGAGTGGTTTGTTCTCCGCCCCCGTCAATCATATTATCTCTCTATTCTCACTAGTGCCCATTCTGGCAATTCCTCCACAATTAAATTATAGGTCATTCTATCTCATAAGTACACCTTAGTTCACTCATTTTTTTTACTCAGTTATCCTTTAATGATTCCTAGTAAGTCCTAGGTCATAGTAACTCACTTAACACCTAATACACTTGGTTTCTACACAAATTTCGCCATGACTTCTCTACTATATTATCATGCCCAAATGCATAGATTTTCTCTTCAAATCAACCCAAGTTAATCACGTCCTTAGTGGACATTCACAACACACCAATACGCTCTAACTACTTCAATTCACAATACAATTGCATAAACCTTAAATTGCTTGGCACTTAGGCCCTTAAATGACATAATTTAAACACTGAATTTCACATAGCTACCTACACACAACAATAGTCCCATGGCTCTTAGGCCCTTAAATTACATAATCTAAACACTAAATTTCACATAGCCACCTGCACACAACAATAGTCCCATGACAATACATAAGAGCTCCTAAATTCATTGGTGATTGTTTTACTAACTCATTTGTCATTAGCTCCTTAGTGTTTAATTTTCTCTTGAGTGAGAGCCGCTGGTCGGTTCACTGTTGGTACTCTAGCTCATTAGTAGATTAACTTCATAACTACTAGTTCTTTGAACTTTATCATATGTTAGGTTACATCATTTGGTGTGGTATTGGTTTTCGTGGTAAGCTGCTGCATCCTGCTTCCCACTATGGAAGCTCGCTCAGGTAATCCGACATTATTCGGTGTCTGCAACGATACTATCGCTCACATAGACTTGAATCTCTTAGCAATTTAGAATTTATTCATATTAGGCATCGGCCTTACGGTGTCTAAATTGGATATTTGTCATGTGTTTTCATCTGAATGTTGTGTTCAACTTTCATTGACTACCCCACCCGTCCATGATTAATCATACTTGGGTGTTTATGAGTTAGGCAATCAATACCAATCATCGTTTATGGGTTTCATTCGGCTCAACTATACCAACTCTGTGGCGTAGTCCCCTGAGCTTCCCTTTTGGGATGTACGTCTTTGATCTATGTAGGTCATTCCTTAATTTATTTTCTCTGCTTCGTTTCTGGGGTTTACGAACATCTTCAATGAAGAATGTTGTTACTGGTATTCTTGGTGATCATTCTGGGAGTTTTGTCCCATTCTCGTTGAAAGTCGTTCTGGTCGACTGTCTTCATTGTATCTCGTAGTACATTCTTTGTATGTTATTACTTACAAGTGTTGTTTTGCTCGGATCACTGAGCGATCTCCTAGGTTCCTCTCTTCGAGGTTCGGGATTGGATTGGTGTTCTTACCCGTACTATCAGTTGTTACTGTGTAGGTTGTACCGTTGCTGATATTTATACCGTTTAGCATTCCGACCAAGTTCAGCTCCTGCCTGCTGACTGGTGTGTCGACTCATCTTATCATGGTCAGGCTGTCAGGCCTTTCCAAGGTCTCATTCTCTCGTTCTTATGGATTTACAATCCGGTGTTATTATGCACTACGACTGTAGCGTTCTACTCTCTCCCCATGATGGCTTTCCGTATAACTTAACCGTGGTAGCACTTGCTATGGCAAGTGCGCCATGCAAGATGGGCTACCGGTACCGTGTGCGTCGGTAGTGGTACTTCCACCTAGTTTCCATATCATTGGTAGTCCTCGGGACTCCTTCGATGTTTTCTTATTTGGATAACTAGCCATCCGGCAGTTTCCTGGTTGGTTTGACAGTACTGTCATTTGTCAGGGTGTTCCTCTTCCTGAGAGAACCCCTCGTTACTTACTTATATCATAATCCTCGCTCCTGTTCCCACACATTATGTCGGGGTTACTAAGTAATGATTCTCCTTCAGGCACTACGTTGTAGTCCTAACTCGGTATACCATTTGTATGAGTTTTTACCGTCGTCTGCGCTATGTCGGCGAGATTTGTAACTTTCCTCATTGTATGGGGTTTGGAGTTCCCGTTTCTAACTGGACTTTCCGGTAATCTTAACTCTCATGCTTTGTATTATTCCACTGTTATGCTCATTCAGACCACTGTCCGGTACTCATGTCACTTATCTTTTTCCTCTCCATTGCACTCGTAGTGCTTTCCTTATTATTGGTATGGTGTGGTAACTCGACTGCGTAGCATGTCGACCCATGTTGCCGGTAATTTCCGTCTCTTACTCGTAGAATTCCGTTGGTAGCGCCTATTTCCACGTTGCACTCCAATTAAAACGTTCAAGTTCTCGTAAATTGTTGTACAACAGTGTGTTTCTCATATTGCTTAATGATATCTAACTGCCAGATCGGGTTTCCCCGAGTAGGAGACGACTTTCTTCTCTCTAGCGTTTGTTCCACGTATTCAAGGTTAGGGATGTGGAGGGCGGGTTTGGGTACTATGGATATCCGGTAAACACCGGGAAGTCCTAACTAACGCACCTCACGCTCTATCTCTCAACCCTTAACCCTTAACTCAAACTCAACCTCAGTATTCCCCTAAGTTCGGTAATTCCTGTCATCAGAGGTAACTACGCTCTGATACCACTTTTTGTAACACCCCAATCATAAAGCCATACTTATACCATAAAACCGCCATTCACTTATATTAACTTAGCAGCGGATTCCTTACAATTTATGGTGTTACCGCCGTTTGTCACCCACGTGACCAACTAGGCATACTAAAATCTCCGAGATCTAGCTACGGTCTGATGGACCCGAATATACCGAACATTAATACTTACAAGCCTTAACCAATTACTAAACAATCTTACAAACTTCTTACATCCTATACAACTTACTAACATCTCATAATACCATACGAGTGTACATGCACAACTCGTAGGCCACACTTAAACCCGTAATATATCTACCCCATCTTACTCTCATGACGGTCGCCTTCTGACGTTCACCTGCGAAATAAAAACAGCCCCCAAAGGGGGTCAGCAAAATTGCTGGTACGATCCTCTCATGGCCCCCAAGCTAACGTGGCTACGACGACTAATTGTCGATAGCATGGAGGTTGATTAGATGCACAACATAATAGAAAGTGCAATAAACAACAAGCCAAATATGAACAATCAAAGTTCAAACACAATGAACGACTTAAATGCGTTCCCTTAATTAGTGAGTCAATTATTTAACTCCTAAAGTTATGTTTCCTCTTAATCTCAGTCCAACCTTATCTTACCTCAATCTTAATCCTTATCTTAGTCTTAGAAAACAAACCATTCTTTAAATAGAAATGGTTGTAACTTATCTCAAATCTTATCTCAGTTCTTATCTCAATTAAGTCAACCGTTCTTTAATTAGAATGGTTGTTCCTTAATTCATTGTATATCTGTCGGGTCACGTAACCCTAACCAATGAGTTATCAGCTCCATTGGTTTACATAAACAATATTTGTGAGAATTAGTTGGGCATTTAGGTAGATCCCACCACACCATCTCAGTATGCCTCCCTCCTAAAACAAGAAGTCCGAGGAGGTCGAGTCTATATGTCGACTCTAGGCGACGAGTCCGAGGACAAGTCATATTTGGAAGATGATATTTGATAAGGATACCGACTTCCCCCAATACACATGTGCCGGTACCATTCCAGATTCCTCACTCCCCCTAAGTTCTAGTTAGTAGAAGGTCTCAAGTTAATGTTTGTTAGTTAACCTCTTTCGGTTACTAAGAAAACAATATTTGGGAGTGTTCTTTAATCTCACACAATTCTTTACTAAACTTTAGTTAGTAAGTTCTCACGGTAAGTTGTGTTAGTTTTCAAACATCACACAACAATACAATAAACATAATACTCCGGTTGCATGCTTTATCTTGTTTAGTGGCACACAAAAACAAATAGCACACAAGCCGAGGGATACCTCGTTAGCAAGCAGGTCACAAGAAAACCATACCGTACACCTTGAGGTGGCTAGCTGTAAATCCCAACTGCGTCTCGACTATCATCCTGACTATCATCCCGACTATCCTAATCCTATAATTGGACCACCGAGAATGTCATTTACTCATTGCACTCGTTTAAACAGTTTCTCGTATTACGTTTCACTCGTATACGTTTTCCTCTTAATTAAACTTGCTGATTATATATACATGTGTGTACATATATATATATATATATATTATTAACAACATCATACCAACTCTACAAATACTTCCCAAGTTTTATAATTGTATTTAATTAATTGTATCATTCCAACCTCCAATTAATTGTTCCAAAGTTCCCATCCTTCGATTATATATACACACGTATTTGTACATCTATATATATTATACCAACATGTTCCTACCAATTTATTGTTACGTTCAATTTATACACATTCATACTCTCATAATTTCTAAGTCCTGTATGATTAATAAAAATCCTTTTTGTCTTAACCATTTAACTATATACATACATACACGTATTCATTCACCTATATATAAGTCTCACCATCTCTAATGGTCACACCCATTATGTATACATATATTTACATCTAGGTTCTCATATAAATAACATCAACCTATCACTCATAAATTAATACCAATTTTATAAGATGACTCCTAATTATTTTAACCCATCAATGAGTCCGTTAGTAAAATCCTTTAACCTCTTTTACAACTTACCATTTCTTAAAATTGGCCAAATAAAACATGGGGTTTCTATTCGATTCTAACTTGGGTTTGGTCCAATTAAAATCTAGATTATATTCTCATCCTTGCTTGGCCTAGCCCAATTAGGATTCTTTATCCACTAGATATGTCTGAACCCATTACAATTAGACAATATAAAACCTAAACCAACTTTGACCTAATCAATTTCCAATTCTAGCCCAATTTCATTTTGACCAAAGGGTCCAAATTTGACCAGGTTCTAATTCGGTCCTAGCCTGACCATCCAAATTTTCAAACCTCAGATTCAATTTTCCCAGAAATTCCATTCGTACCTAACTTCCAAAATTTGCAAATTGTCCCAAAATTTTCCTTAAACTTCCAATTTAACTTTCTAATTTACTAAAATCTTAATTCTGCCCAGTTTTCCAATTTTTGGCCAAATTGAATCTCTCCACATCCAACCTTAAGTTCTTCAATTTTGCCCCAATTGAATTCGTATCCACACAAAATTCAGAACCCTAAGTTTACTTTCTCCAATTGATTTTGAGAACCCTAAAATTAATTACCGAATCCCTACTTTAATTATAAACCCTAATTTTACCCAAATTTGATTCCATAACCTTAAATCAATCCAGAAACCTTAATTAATTAACTTACTCCCCAAAATCAATTCGTAACCCTAAATTTTTTTACATTTGAAAGCCCAAATTCGATTCCAGTTTTATAAACCTACAATTCTAATTTGTAACCCTAATTAAACATATTTTTATCATTCAACTTTGAAACCCTAAATCAGATTCAAACCCTAACCAATTAAAATTTCTGAAACACATAAAATTTTCTTGAAATTTTCGGAACCTTAATCGATTTTAGGGTTCTATTTTCGCACACAAAATCCAAACAATTTCAGATGTATTGCCCATGTACAGAATGGAGTTCATGGTCTATAATTTTCGGATTTGTTTTTTTGAAACACCAGAAACCACACATCACTGCACATAACAGACAGAAATTTTACAAGTTTCTGAAATAAAAAACGGCTTCAATAACACCGAGTTTAGAGGGGAAAAATGAGGTGCTTCCTAATTTTCGGTTTGAATCTAGGCCCAAACCGGACAGAAAAACAAGAAAACGAAAACAAAATCTGCGGATTTACACCTTTGAATCTTCAGAGGTGATTGACTCTAACTCTCGGCTTCCTTCTGGCTCAATCCGCCCCTTTGCGGTCTCCATCTTCGAACTCGGTAGCTCCTTGTTCTTCGCCAGTTGCGATTCGGAATAAAGGAAGAAGAAGAGGGGATCAACGTCTCGTTCCAGTTTGTCGTTTATGGTTTTGACCGAGAGAAAATGATTTAGAAGAAGATTGAAGAAGAGAAACAGATAGAGGTGCGGCGCAACATGTTCCTCGTCCCAGTTTAGGGTTGCGAGAAAACTGATGGAGAAGAGTAGATGAGAATGAGTGAGGGGGAAGGGCGGCGAGTATGTTCCTTGCCAGTAGTTAGGGTTGAACTTTGTGGGTTTAGAGAATGAAGAGAATACGAGCATATATTTCTCTTTCCAGTTGGATCACCGTGAGTGAATGAGAATGTGAAGGAAGGGCTGGATAGCCCCTTACCGTGAGTGAATGGGAAAGACTGGGCCGGCCCAGTCATGTGGGCGGGTCGGCCCATTTGTTATTTTTTTTAACGTTATATGTATAATATCATTTCTAGCTCGTTTTATAACTGTTTTTCGTGCCGTTCGCGACACAATGTCCCATTTAACGAGACAAATCTTTTAGCGGATCCAAACTTATATTTTCAAACATAAATTATTATTGTTATTTATAAATTCAATTGTTTAGTATTTAATTTCAAATTGGTTTGTGTTTCGCCATTTTAGGCGAAAACGCGACGTCTTTTATTCCGACTGCCTAACCAATTTTCAAATGCCTCTAAAATTACCCAAAGAATATTATAAGGTGTCCACGACCTCGTTTTCACTTCTCAAATATTCGTGACACGTTTTTTTTTGAGGTAAAACGATTAGTTTTATTTTCGTTTATATTTCTTGTTTTTTTTCTAAACCTCCTTAACGTCGTTTTAGGTTTAGTTTGTGTTTCCTAACAACTTTTAGGGCTTAATCAAATATTATATTATTCCCTTTTACTTATTTAAGGGTATTTAATTCCTTAATCTCTCATTAATTACTTTTATTTAATTAATTCATGATTATTATTAAAGTAATTAAGGTTTGGGATATTTCAGTTTGGTTCAGTAGAACGCGGTCTTATTTTTACCATAAATGGCATTGAAAAATATGAATGGTTCATGGCAGCCGGTTTTTGCATGGCAGGGGAAGTGAAAGAGTGGTTTCAATGGCTTTGGAGGTCGTTTGGAAAGCTTTCTTGGAAAAAATTTCAAGAACTCTTGATGGAACGATTTCAGCCTTCATCAGCGAAGGACTTGAGCGCATACAATAGAGGTTAGGAGGTTTCAAAATAAAAAAGAATGGAAGATGAAGAGTCGTCCATTAAGATTCTTGAGCGCATACAATGGAGGTTGGAAGAAATGTAAGAAATAATCGGGTCATGCTTCATTATCAAACATGAAATGCAATCAAACGGCTCAGTATTGTAATGATTCAGATCTGAAGGATTCCTTCAAGTCAGAATGGAAAACAGATCCGGTGAAGGACTTTTTCAAGTCTGAATCGCAGATAGGTCTTTTGCCCCCACCGATAAAGGGAATTGTTCTAGATGCGGAACTAAAGATCGTAGACGTGGGGAAAGAAATCACCATTAATGAAGTAAATGAGAGAAAGTTTGATCGATTGAACCAATCAGAGAAGAAAGTTGAAGATCAATGGACGAAAATGATTGACGTGAATGTCGAGACTGTGTTTCAGATTAAAGAATCAGAAGTCACATGGATGGCGAAGGAATTAAATTTTCCAATTACGATGTACATGGTGTTAATTAGAAGAGCACAAGGAAATCGAAAGCAAAGGAGATAAAAAGCAAAGATTGGGACCGTGAGCTACAAACGAAGACAATAAGTCTTCTACCAGGAGTTCAAGAAACTAAAAGAAGATTGAAACAAAGAAAACTTGAACTACTAAAGAGAGAAAAGAGGAGGCGGTTAAACAAAAAAGAAGAAACTAAAGAGGATTTTCAACTCACCCAAGAATCTCTCTATCTCTAACTCTAGTTTTTTCCCAACCTTGGGGACAAGGTTGTTTGAGGGGGTGGGTAATGATAAGTCATACAGTTAGGGTAATTTAGGAAGTTCTAGGGGTTATTAATTAGTATTTATGTCATTGGTATTTATTGTAAGTTTGAATAGGTCTTATTATTAGTTTGAATAGGATTAAAATCTTAGCATTTATTATTAGTTTGAATAGGATTAGGATCTTAGCATTGATTATTAGGATTTGGATCCTAGTATTTATTATTAGTTTGAATAGGATTTAGATCTTAATATTTATTAGGATTGATATTACCGTTAGCATTTATTGTAAGTGTTAATAACATTTATTGATAGTTTGAATAGGATTAGGATTTTGGTTAGTAGTTAGTATAAATAAGGGTTGGGGGTTGTAAGCAAAAACATCGATGAATTAAATGTATTTTGGCCTCTTTGAGAGGATATTGGTCACTTTGGTGGGAGTTACTTAATAAAATAAGGTGTGATCCAATCATACTAAACCATTCAAACTAAAGAACATGAGATAAGGGGATCTATTCTTCCTATTTGGGGTTGTAGCGGAGATTTCTAATCCATCAGTACTCTAGACTATGAAAAAAAGAAGATGGTTAATGGATTGGACGTTTTCGAACCGTAAATCCTCCTAGTTTGCAATTTAGGGATGATAGATTGATTAAAATCTAATAGAAATGAAGATGTAATAGAAATTCGAAGGTTTTAAAATTTGTGGTGAAATGTTGGGATTAGAAATGAATATGCACAAGAGTAGGAGGCTATGGGGGTGGGGTATATACTAGACTATGAGATCTGACATCTTCCATCGATATTGTACCTAGGTTGTCCCATAAGCTCAAGTCAATGAAGGATAAACAATGGTTGTGGAATGGGTGTTAAAAATTTGAATTCATAGAAATATCTTCACCACAAAGAACATGATTCATGCTAATCGAATTCCATAAAAGGTAGCCATAAGTGGTAGAAGGACTTCTTTTGTAAGGCAGTGTACATCCAATCAATCTAGCAATGAGGGTAACTGAAATACCCCTAAATAATTAAACATTTATCAAACATCTAATCAATTAAATAAAGGCTTAATCATGCCTTAAAAACCAATTTAAAACAACAATGGTCAACATAAAGCAAAAATTGCACCCTTTGACCATTTAGGGCAAATATATGCCCAAATGAATTCCTTAGGATCCAATTTAATTCCTAAGCATTATAAGTCATAAATGAACATAATAAAACCATTATCAAAGAAAACCAAGCTCAAAAACACCTTGGAACACAAAATGTGCTCTAAGACTCCTTAAAGCACATTTTTGTGAGATTGTCTTCAAAATAAGTTTTGATTGACTTTAGGGCCTTGAATACCCTTAAATATACTAATGTGACATAATGTAACACATTATAATGTCTAATTCAAAGTTTTTTTAAAAAAATCAGAAATATGTGCATTGATTTGTGAATAGTACTTAAATAACACTTTTTTTCTTAATCTAGTCAATGGTCAAGACCTAACCCTTGACCTTGACCACCCATTGCTGCCATCTTAAGGAATTCTCCTTATCCATTATCCAGCTTAAAATATCTAAGTATGACTCATGGTTAACTATTCTTTAAAGTATGGTTATCTTACCTTATAAGAAAAAAAAGACACTCTCTCACCTCATTACCTTTCTCCCAGCCGTAAGAACATCTTCAAACCCTCTCTTTGCTCCCTCCATTACCGTGCACAAGCAACATCTTCAAAGAGCAACACACTTGGTTCTAGGTAAGCACTCAAATCATCCTTATAACCATTTTCTTCATCCTTTCTTCTCTTTCCAATGGTGTAACTCATTCCCATTTTCATCCAGCCATACAGTGCGAGTTGATGCTTGAAGAAGAGGGGTTTATCAGTTGAAATTCAGAAGAGAAAGGGAAGCAAGTCTAAGAAGTCCTTAAGGTATAAAATTATGCCTTAAGCTACCTTAACTCTTTCTTCTTCATTCCGGCTGTATTCTTTAGTTTCCCTATCTTATTATCTTGTTCTCTTCATGATTATTCAGCTAATAAATCTATACCTTGTAGAGGTGGCTAGATCTAAGCCAAAGGACTCCATTTTGGCTATTTTTGGTAAGAAAATTCCACCCATCTTCTACCTTAAAAATACCAGTTTCATTCCTTGCTTTGAGTGGTTTTTTAACACCTTATTTTACCACTAAAATTCAGGCATGAACAACCTCCTAGTACTATACTATATCAAGGTAAAATCCATGCTTTAATGAGCTTGATTTATTCCTTAATTAGTTATTCATGTCACAAGTATATACACATGTTTTTCTCTTGCAAAATGTAGGATTGGGTGGCTAACTCAAACCAACTCAAGGTGTGAGTCTGTGAGTGATTTGACTCAATCAACCTTGTACGTAAGAACACTTAAAATGTAGAAGCACTCAATCGAACTGATTGAACTGAGTGCGTGGAAGACTTAAAGGAATTAAACGAACTAATGCTGTGAAAGATAGAAAGACTCTGTGGAGCTCAGTAAGATACATAAATAAGCTATTTTCTTCTTTGGTCAAAATAAAATAACTTACAAATGGCCACTAGGTAGAAGAGATCTACTTCGTGGTTTTTCACTCACTCACCCAATACACTTTCTGATCGGCTCAATGGTAAGTGTAGTAAAAACTAGGATTTTCCTAGGCAGAGTCTATCTAGATGCACTAACTGATTTGGCACGAATTCTCTCTCTGGCTTACAATGATAATTCTTTCTCTAACCTCTGGATTGTTTCTCAATAAAGCGTGAGTAAAACTAGCTATTACAAGGCTTATTTATACTGGCTTTAGGAGCAACGGCTCGAAGGAGTTAGTTCCAAAATTGTCAGAACTAACTTAGTGGGCAACGTCCTCAGGTGGTCTTAGTCTAACTTGGGCCGTGAACTTCAGATGTGACTAGGGTGGTTGCATGACCGTTGGGGCATTGAAGTGTTCACGTATCCATTCTTTATTTTTCGTAACAGCATGGAAGAGTCTATGGTGTTTCTTTAGTTGCGCGGACTTCCTTGTGGTTTGGTGCATAACGCGTTCTTTGTGTTTTGTCGATGACGAGTGACTCCGTCTGGTTGTTTGACTATCTCTGCAGCACTTGTATGTCCCAACAGTTTCCCCCTTGTTGCTGATGATAGCAAACCTCCGTGAATCCCGATTGAGTCAATCCTGAAAAGAACAAAAACACAAAGAACTAGGGGAACCGATCCTGTCGAAGTTCCCCCTAATTGCAGCATTGGAATCCAGAGATTCCATTGTGGTCCCCCTTAATCGCTGAGGGACTCCAGGAAAATAACATAGTAGAGAGTAAGTAGGCATTTTAATGGGCATAATATCGAAGGCAGTTAAATTACTAGACCACACAATCTAGTAGTAGGAATTCAAAAGCAGTCCAAAAAAAACAAAAGAATTGCCCATACACCAGACGAGATTCACCGCTTCCCCCTTTTGCTTTCATCAGAGGGAAGCCCATCAGTCACGCAGAGTCAGTAAAAAATATTCACAAACAAACCAACAAACAGTGTTTAGAACTTAAAACAACCTAAGTTCTAACACCACACACACACACACACCATAGCTAGAGTTCGGGGATGGGGTTAATGGTAGCTTGAATGTCAAGGAGGTTGTCCTGCATGGCTAGTCTGTCCATCAACCGCAAGTTGCTCTGAGTCAGCTCTGCTGCCTGTGCGAGGAGTCACTCGACCTTCTCCAAGATTTGCGGAAGAGTGTCGTGAGGGACTGCCTCTTGAGAAGTCAAAGGACCAGCCGTCGTTGTAGTTGACGGTGGAGGCAACAACTTGGATTTGTCGATGGAGGTGAGCCGTCTCAAATAGCGGAGATTGATGGTGTCTGCCTCTTCGATGGACTCTGGCGTAGATGTTGCCAGCGGTACATGAAATAATTTTAATATGCGGGGCAGCTAGAACACATATCCGAGGGAGTGTTTTTGGGGTATCGACAGACTGGGCCAAATGATGGAGAATTAAATGGGTCACATTGAGGGGGTGATGGTTTATGATGCAGTACATGATTGTCAGGTCCAAACAATTGACCATTTGATTTCCCTCCTTTCTTGGAACAATATTTTTGATGACAAGGATGTGGAGAAGTTGGTGGAGTATCGAAAGGTCGCCTCGCGGGATTGGGGAACCCACTTTATTCTTGGAAGAGAAAAAGCAGTAGAGTTTTGTTTTGTGGGACCCCGGGAATTTCAGGGAGGATTCCTTTTTCATAGAACTTCATACCAGTATGAGGGACGCCAAGAATTTTGGACAGCTTTTCAAGATCAAAGAAGACGGGTGTGGAGTTTACGAAGGACTGTGCGGCACCGTTTCTAATGACAAGGTTTTGGTAGAAGTCGAGAGACTCTTGCGGATACCACTCACAGACCTCACAGAATAGATGTTTCCACCCCTGAACTTATAACATTGTGACCAACTCCCCCAGATTAGTAGATAGAGCCCAATTGAAGTCAAGAAACTTACCCTTGACAATTTTTCTCTCCTAGCAGGATCAGAGAGCATATAGCTTTTTGATCTTCTCGTTCGCGCGGCTGCGCGGCGGCTTCTATGTTGGTGGAGGTGCGGTTCTATGTTGTGGAGGTTGCGCTGGTAGATGTGTCGTGGCTGTTGGTTGGCAGTTCTTGGACTGGGGAAGACTCACCAGAACCGAAGGAGGCTGGTTGGACCTTGACTGATGATCTTAGGACGCGTATGGCTGTGGGACGGGTTGTGGTTTGCGCCTTTTGTTTTGAGGTTTTGGTTTCGGAGATGGTGAAGGAGTCGGGGTTGTCGATTTTTCATGAGATTGTTGGGGGGTGGGTGCTGGAGATTTTTTGGGTTGAGCTTGTGGAGGTTCATGGGCTTGGTCTTCGGATGTAGGGTTTGGTTGATGAGGTGGTGGGGATGGTGGTTTGGTCTGGAGTGGGGTGATGTCTTTGACATCCGTTTCAAGAATGTCAATCTTGGCGGCGGGTGGGGGGTGTTAGTTGTTGAGAGGTGTCGTGGGTGGAATTCGGTGGTGGAGTAGCGGAGTGTGTGGCAGATGAGGTGGCGGTGGTTTTCATTGGCGAGTGAGTAGTGATGGTGAGTGGGGATGGATTGGGGTTTGCCATAGACTGGAGATATGCCTGAAGACGGAGAGGGCCTTGGAAAATTTTGGCTGGGATGTTGATTCCATTAAAGTTAATGCCCACCATTGTAGAGTTGTATTAGCTTGGGTTGACAGTGGATTGTGAGTGAGAGAGACTGAGTAGAGTGATAAGCTATATAAATATGGAAAAGACTGGCGGAAGTTGCAGAGTTTTCATGTGTCAGGCGAGAGAAAAATCAGGGGCGCGAGATCAAGGGGGAAGATTAGGCGAAGCAGGTGTGGATAGGTGACGTGTGTGTGTAGCGATTGGTACATAGAGTTATTTAAGCAAAAAACACAGTTCACAGATTCATTCACAAACAAAGACAGACTCAGTAAGACATAAGGGTATACCTGCTGACGATTGCGGTAGGAGCAAGGAGATGCGACCGTCTAGGTAGACGGAGTCAATCCAACTACTGATCGAAGTGCTTCAAATCGTGTTGTGGACAGAGGTTTAGTGAAAATATCTACAAGTTGATCTTCTGTGGGCACAAAGTCAAGATGAATAAGCTTTTTCTCGACGCAATCTTTCAGGAAATGAAAACGGATTTCAATGTGCTTGGTTCTTGAGTGTTGGACTGGGTTTTCAGATATTTTGATTGTGCTTTTGTTGTCACAAAAGATTGGGATCTGTTCTTGGGTAACATGATAACCTTGAAGTTGTTGTTTCATCCAAAGAAGTTGGGAGCAACAGGCTGCAGCAGAGACATACTCTGCCTCCGCTGTAGAGAGTGCGATAGAGTTTTGTTTTTTGGAGGACCATGAAACGAGACAAAGACCCAAGAACTATGCATTACCTGAAGTGCTCTTTCGATCTTGGAGGGAACCAGTCCAATCGGAGTCACTGTAGCCAGATAAAGTAAAAGTAGAAGATTGAGGATACCATAGATAGAGTGTACTTGTACCTTTGAGGTATCGAAAGATACGTTTGACTGCTTTGAGGTGAGACTGCTTTGGCAATGCCTGAAAGCGGGCGCAAAGACAGACTGCGTGGAGAATATCAGGGCAACTAGTAGTCAGATACAAGAGAGACCCTAACTTTCCTCTATACTCTGTGGCATTGACTCCGACTCCGTCGTCATCAAGATGAAGTTTGGCAGATGTGCAGCTGGGTGTTGACATGCTCTTGACGTTTGTGAGATTGTACTTGTCAAGGAGTTCCTTGATGTACTTTTGTTGGTGGATTTTAATCCCTTGCTTTTCCTGTTGAATTTGTAGTCCTAAGAAGAACTTTAGCTCAATTAACTTATTCATGGAAAATTCTTGCTTCATAAGGTTAGCAAAATGGTCACAGAGGTGTTACTCGTAGAACCATAAATAATATCATCAACATAAATCTGTACTAGAAGTAAGTCATGTGATGAATGAAGAATGAATAGTGTTTATCTACGTTACCTCTAGAGAAGCCATTTTGCAAGAGATATGTAGAGAGTCTTTCATACCAAGCTCGTGGAGCCTGTTTTAGTCCGTAAAGTGCCTTACACAGCTTGTAGATGTAGTCGGGATGGACAAAGTCTGTGAACGCTGGGGGTTGCTCGACATAGTCTTCTCTATCAATATAGCCACAAAGGAAGACCGTCTTGACGTCCATTTGATATAATGTGAAGCCTTTGAATGCAGCAAACGCAATTAACATGCGGATCGCATCAAGATGAGCTTCAGGTGCGAAGACTTCATCATAATCAATCCCTTCTTCTTGATTGTAGCCTTGAACAACCAAATGAGCTTTATTCCTGAAAACTTGTCCTGCATCATCAAGTTTATTACGAAAGACCCAACGAGTATCAATGGTGTGTTGATGTGTGGGTCGAGGGACTAACTCCTAGACAGCATGTCTTTGGAGGGAATTGAGTTCCTCATGCATTGCAGTGACTCAATCACTATCAAGAAGTGCCTCTTTGACATTTCGCGGTTCAGTGCTTGAAAGAAAGACACCAAAGGCACATAGGTTTTGCATAGCTTGAAAGCGTGTTTGAACACCTGAATTTGGGTTGGGTATTATGTTTTCAGGAGAGTGAGCTGATTTTTGTTGGAACTGTCGATGTGAAGCAGGAGGGGGTGTGTCTTTGTCAGAAGAGTCAAAGTTCAAGTTTTTGTAGGGTAAGGGTGTTTCGGAGTTATTGTCGGAGTCAGTGGAGTCGAATATATTGCTTTTCTTTCCTGGGGAGTCATCAGGTGTGATGGACTGGGTGTCTTGTAGTCCGTTTATAGGGACAGTGATGAAGTGTGGATCAGTGAGGAAGTCGTCTGGAGCAAAGTCAAGTTGATCAGAAGATGAGCCAACGTTGTGAGACTCATCGAACCTGACATGGGGACTCTCTTCTAAACATTGAGTTCTCATTAATAACACGATAAGCTTTGCTTTTAGAAGAGTAGCCTAGAAATATGCCTTCGTCACTCTTGGGAGAGAACTTACCCAAGTTGTCCTTACCATTATTATGTATGTAGCACTTACACCCAAAACGTCTGAGATGAACGAGATTTGGTTTGCGTTGATGGAGAAGTTCGTAGGGTGTCTTGTGAAGAAATGGGTGGATCAAGGCGCGATTTAACACATAGCATGCTGTATTAATAGCCTCTGCCCAGTATGATAGGGTTAGTTGACTATCAATAAGCATGGTATGCACCATTTCAACCAAGTTCCTATTCTTTCGTTCAACGACTCTGTTCTGCTCTAGAGTGCGTGCGGATGAGACTTGGTGATCGACTCCGTTATCCCTGCAAAACTCATCAAACTACTTGTTGCAAAATTCAGTGCCCTGGTCAATTCTCAGGGTTTTTAATGTAAATGAGAATTTATTGACAAGCACTTTATGGAGTTTGGCAAACTCTGTAAAGGTTTTATCCTTAGCAGACAAAAATATAACCCAAGTCCACCTAGTATAGTCATCGACTATGACCAGGATATACCTCTTACCACTTCTACTTTGAGTACGCATGGGGCCAACAAGATCCATGTGGAGCAATTCCAACGGAGAGCTAGTGGAGAGTAACTTACTTTGAAGGATGACCGAGTGTGTTTACCTTTTATACACGCTTCATAGACGGAGTCTGTGTCAAAGTTTGTATCGGGTAAACCAATCAACAAATCCTTACTTTTGAGTTTGTTCAACAGCCTGTGATTTGCGTGACCAAGTCTGGAGTGCCACAACATTGAATTTTTTGAATGCACATTTAGACAGACTTGATCATCTGGATTAATAGAGTTAAGCACATTTTGTAGAGGTTTCCTTCTTGCGTCCCACAGCTTTTAAGGAACCTGTACGCTCATCAAAAACCTTACAATCCGAAGAAGAGAAGTACCAAATTGAATCTATCACAAATTTGAGAAATACTTAACAGACGTGTTGTAGTCCAGTGACCAGATGGACTCTATCAATTTTAAATCTAAAGGGGTTACCAACAGAGCGAACTCCCATGATTTCACCCTGGTTGTTATTTCAAAAGGTAACCTTACCTCCTTGGTAGGATGAAAGTGAATTGAATTGATTTGGATCTCCAGTCACATGACGAGAGCAACTATCCAAGTACCAGCTTGTCTTCATTCACCTTCTGTTGAGAATCAGAGTGTTAGCAAGATAGTCAATCACCTTGACAGAGTCAATCATTCTCAGCCAAACACAAAGAACGAGCTACTGCAAGGGAGCCGCGCATCTAAGGAAACTTCACAGACTCTCCCATGCCGTTGCGAAAACAAAGGAGCAAACATATGAATCTTTCAACACTAACGGTCATGCAACCTCCCCATCACATCCGAAGTTCACGGCCCAAGTCAAGAGACCACCTAAGAACGTTGCCCACTAAGTTGGTTCTGATATTTTTGGAACTAACCCTCAACCCGTTGGTTCTAGTACCAGATAAAATAAGCATTGTAATAGCTAGTTTCATTTACGCTTTCACTGAGAATTTTAGAGATTAGAGTGAGAGAGAAACTGTCTTTGAAAGTCAGAGAGAGAGAATACGTACCAAATTAGTTAGTGCATCTAGATAGACTCTGCCTAGGAAGATCCTAGTTTTGCTACACTTACCATTGAGCTGATCAGAAAGTGTATTGGGTGAGTGAGTGAAAAACCGCTAAGTAGATCTCTTCTACTTAGTGGGCATTTGTAAGTTATTCTATTTTGACCAGAGAATAAAATAACTTGTTTGTGTATCTTGCTGAGTTCCACAGAGTCTGTCTATCTCTCAAACATTAATTCGTTTCAGTCTCTTTAAGTCTTCCGCCCACATAGTTTAACCATTTCGATTGAGTCAAACCAATTCTTAGACTCACACCTTAGGTTGGTTTGAGTTAGCCACCCAATCCTACACGTGGTATTAGAGTCTTGCTTAGGCTGACAGTCAATCAACGAGCAATGGCAGACCTCTTCGCCAATCAAAACAACAAAATGCACTTCGAGCACCCTAGGCTCACCTCCACCAACTACGATTATTGGAAAAACGAGGTCGAACAACACATTTAGTCAATCAACTCGGAACTTTGGGAGATAGTCACTGGAGGAGATCTCACAGTCAATTCAGATCGATCCACATGGACTGCTGCAGATCGCAAAAGGTATGAGCTAAATCGACAAGCATCACGCGCAATCTACACCTGCCTGTCCATTCCAGAACAAAGAACAATCAATCACTACAAGTCTGCAAACGAGATATGGACTATCCTCCAAGCTACTTACGAAGGAGTCACTGAACTCAAGAAATGCAAAGCTCAAGAACTTCGAATGGATTATGATAATTTTCTTCAAAAACCCGGTGAGTCTCTGGAAGAAGTGCTTGATTGTTTTTACTTACTAACTACTACTATGAAGGAAGTGAACATCTTACCGGATAGAGAGAGTGTCTTGCACAAGCTGCTTGATAGTCTTAGAGAAGAATGGGTAGAAACGGTAATCTCCACCAAAGCGTGCTAGGACTTATCCAAATGGAGCTGCCAAGACTTAGGTTCCTCTCTATAATCTGTAGATAAGTACAAGAAGAATGTTCGAAAGAAGTGTGGTAATGCATCTTCTTCTTCTTCTAGTAAGGTTACTACCTTGAATGACCAAGCCTTGCAGGTTAACTCGAATCAGTATACCCAAGAAGGAGCCTATGTCGCTGATACTCAAATCAGACAAGCTAAGGCCGAGTTGGTGGATATTATTGTTGAAGAAAGTGAGGCTGAGACTATGGAAGACTTTGTCTTCATAGTAATGAACTTTTGAAAATTCATGCGTAACCAGCCAAATCGATAGAGTCGGTCGTTCTCAAATACCTCCAAACAAGTTTTCAACACTGTCACCTATTTCAACTGCAATAAACCCGATCACTTTAAGAAGGACTTCCCCTTACTAAAAAACCAGTATGGAAAATCCCAAGGGAGGTCGCTAATGGCAGCTGTCAGTTGGGGTGATTCAGACTCCGACGATCAAGACACAGAGTCCAGCGGTCTGGTATGTCTCATGGCACATGATGTGATGGAGTCCATGATCCCCGACAATGAGGTAACTCGCTCCCATCTTGAAACAAATCTTTATCGTATAACTCCTATGGGTTTTATGACATTAATTCCTAAAATTGTCTCCGAGACTAACTCCCTCAAAGCAAGTCTCACCAGCAAAATATCTGAGTTAACTGAGGAACTCGAAATCTCAAAGGGTTTCATGTATGCCTTAAGAGATGAAGCTGAGGAACACAAGACCATCTCTTGCTCTCTTAGACTGGATCTACAAGAATCACGGTGTCATGTTGATTCCCTTCAAAAGGAACTCAATGATACCATAAGTCTCAATTAATCCAACCAGAGCGACCAGAAAGGTCTCTCACTCAGATCGACTCTCTCAAACAGGATCTCACCATTTTCACCGATAAATGCTACTCTCTTCAGAATGATCTAAATGCTTCCGAATCCAAAAAAATGTCTTTAAACACTACTATAAAAAACCTCACTCAAAAACTGAAAGAAAAAGAGCATGCTCTCTCTCTCTCAAGCCAGTCAAATTTATCAAACAAGTCACCCCTCTGAACTACTAGAGTGGGCTAACTCCAAAATAAATGAAGCCAGCCAAGATCGTGATGATCTTCGTTTAAAAGTAGAACAACTCTCTCAAGAGATTGCTAATCTACAATCTGGAGTTGGATCCACTCCATCTAAGCCCAAGTGGCAAATAGGTAAGTTCGATATTCCAAAAAATAAGTTCAAATCCGACAACAAAGTCAAGCGATATCAAGAAAAGGAGAAGTTTGACACCTGGTGGAAAGGACTGCAGAAATACGTCAATCTTCCTCCAACTAAGATCTGTGGCTACTGCGGGAGTCTTGGACATAGGGACAGTGCTTGTGATAAATTGAATAAAGATCTTTCATTCAATCTCAAACGAGTTACATTGATTCTTGAAGCTAGAGAAAAATTAAAAAGATCTGGCTCGAAAAGGGAACCCAAGTACATCTGGGTTCCCAAGTCTAACAAATGATCTTTTGTTTTGTAAGTGAAGGCGAATGGAGACAGCTGGTACTTGGATAGTGGATGCTCTCGTCACATGACACTAGTACAAAATAGGTCTATTTCGGTGGTTGTTTTGGGCCTATTTCGGCGGTTCTGAACCGCCGAAATGGAGGCCACCGAAATAGGTGTGCGATCCTAATTCGGCGGTTGAAGAACCACCGAAATAGGCGTGTTTTTAGAAAAAAAACACACCTATTTCGGCGGTTACTAGCTAACAACCGCCAAAATAGGCTTGTTTTTAGAAAAAAAACACACCTATTTCGGCGGTTCCTAGCTAACAACCGCCGAAATAGGTGTTTTTTTTAAAAAATCTGCTCTTTGCATCGTCTTCAACCTCGCATCAAGACGCAGCAGTTCCAGTGATTCTTTGCGCACAGGCGCACAGAGCATGTTCCTTGTTCTTCATTTGCAGTGGTTCCAGTGATTTATCAATGCACAGGCGAAGCACAAGAAGAGAATGACGAGGCATGAGCATGTATGTTTCTTGTTCGCGTAGAGCATGTTCCTTGTTCTCCATTTGCAGCGGTTCCTGTAACACCCCTACCATTAATACAATGCTTACTGTCCAATCTCCTTACACATCAGATACACGCAGCGGATACATACTTACATACAGTGGGTGATACAATGCCGTTAGTCACCCACGTGACTAACAAGGCTACTACTTCTACATACAGCATCGGTCTGATGGACCGGAATCCCGAGTATTACACATCTATATTACATACTCCATTCATCAATCAAATACAACAACGCTCCATTCAATACTTACTCCTCCATAATCCATGCAATACAATATACTTAACCGAGTCTACTAGGATCCTTGTACAATTATAATATCTCTTCCAAGTTCATACATACTCACTAAGAGTCTACATCTACCCATTCCTCGCAACTACTTACTTTCTAAGTACAAGGGTGCGCCGCCGGTCTCTTACCTTGACCACATCCGCTTCGGGTACCTGCACACTAAAAACGTTCCCCCTAGGGGGTCAGCTTTCGCTGCGCATGATAACCGCATACCCCACGTACTAGTGAGGGTACGCCGACCACTTGGTCGAATACATGCGGTTGATTTCATTCAAACATACATGCATACATGCTCTTATACATAATATTACAATACATTACGCAAGGCATACACACATACATACACTTCATTACATACCAGGAATACAATATAAACATCCAACACATAATTACCTTTCTCCGAATACACATACTCATTACATACACAAAGTACAGTTCTTGTTAGCTTCATTGGTCCACCCGGGTTAATCGGGTGGAGATTACTCTTTTACTCGTTACTTCATACATACGCATACATACTCATACTCATACTCATACATACTTACTTACTCTTACTCTTACTCATGTTAAGTCGTCGGGACCCCCGGCCCTGGGGACTACTCCGTCCCACCTCCGGGATTTACTTGACTCACCAATCCGGGATGCTACCCACTTAAGGGATTTGGGCCGCGGACCAGTTTAAGAGTCAGGAATTGCAGCCAACCTCTTGTGACTCCGCATCCTCACGCGTGGCCGAAACTATATCGGACTTCTACTCATTCCAATTTACTCACTTAAGCTAGGAGTTAGGTAGTTAGGAATTAGTAGAAGTCAACATCCAACCACATACGCAATACATTATTCATATACACATCCATACAAATACAATACAATATACAAGTACACTACAAGGTACAATTACACATCATCATTCATATATTCATGAATTATACAAACTATTGTTCAACACAAATATCGAGAACAATGTAAACAAGCGCAAGTAAGTGCAATATAATCCGATTCGTGCATTTATCTTATTAGGTGGTCAAATAAGCATACAAATCGGGGTAACCAGATTAGGATACAGGGCATGAAGAAATCATACCTTTCACCGTTGGTTTACTTTATCGGGTGTTCCCTTGCTCCATAGTTCCTTATTTGTTCCTCGAGTCTTAGTCTCGAACCAATGACTACATGCCAAATGGTTCAATCAATTCTAAGCAGTACAATACATTCATAGCTACTACTCCAGTGCTTACCCTGTTATCCCATTGCTTTGGTTTAACTCAACGTTCTTATACTTCCCACTTCTTAACTAATCCTCTTACTTGTTTCCCATTTACATACTATTTCTTTACCATTAGTGTTACATTAATGGTGTATTTCTAAGTCCCACATATATGTACATATCTATATGTACATATGATTACTATATACTATTATATATTATTATTATATATTATTATTATTATTATTATTATTATTATTATTTTTATAAGTTGGGGCCGTCCGACCCACCGTCCGACCCAACCTATGGGTCGGACCGTTCCAGTAAGTTTCGGTCCTGTGGTCCAGACTCTGTCCGACCCATGTCCGACCCAGACTCTGGGTCGGACGAAGTCAGTAACTTCGTCCTTGATTTTTTTTGCCTGTCCGACCCACGTCCAATCCACGGCTCTGGGTCGGACCCTTCCAGAAAGGTTTACTGCCGTTGCCTAAGCCCCGTCCGACCCACTGTCCGACCCAGACTCTGGGTCGGACGGTAGCAGAACCTTGCTACAACCTTTATTTTCTTTTCCCAATTTCACCCATTGCTTCCCCAATCTTTCTACATACATCCTAACATGTTTTAGTACTATTTAAACATTCTAAATCACCTTAATTCATCCACCAAATCTATTGCTAAATCCATCAAACAACTTGCACAATTCCCTCACTTCTCTTTCAACACTTGTAACAGTTTTGTTACACTTATGCTACAGATTTTAAAGCTCAATGCTCATATCCAATACTCCTACTACCAATACCATTACTAGCATCCCAAATACATTTCCAAGCCATTACATTACCTATACCCAAGTCCAACTCTCCTCTTACCAAATCTTGCACACTATTTCTTCTTAGTTCTACAATGCAATTTAATACCTCCTTGCTACAGATTTTGGTTCCCACCTCCTCCATACATAATTTCCTCTCCTAATGCCATTTCCAATGCCTACAATGCATTGCCTCTCCTCTTCAAGTCCAGCACTCACTCCCAAGGTCAAGTACATAAATCCTCCTAGTTTCTCCAATGCCATTCAACAATTCTTGCTACAGATTTTATATCCTTTCATTCTCTTACCACAACTACTACTCCATAGTCATTAACATCTCTACTAACTCCAATACTCACCTTGGTTTTCCCATTCACCAAGTCATCCATACATGTACATATTCCTACCAAAATTTTGCCATAGTTCCCCTACATTTCTTACTTCTCCACGTATGCACTTTTTCATCAAACTCATTCCTAATCTAGCCAAACCACAAGGGTTCTACCAGCAATTGAGCAAATATATAAAGCTATCCCAATACACCAATACTCCATCAAACATCAATACTAATACTCATACACAACCATTTGGCTCCAAGGCCTACAATTCACATACTATTGCACAATCACTCAAACTTCCACAATTACATTACTAATACATTAGTTGGGTTCCTTAGATTGGTTTACCCATTCCCATTACTCTAATGCACTAAAATTTAACATTAGTAGAGAGCCCTTACCTTGAGCTTACAATTCCTTCATTCCTTTTCCACTTCTCCTCTTCTCTTCCTTGTACAATTTGATTTTGTGGGGAATGGAGTCGCCAAACTCCATTCCCATCACCCAAAGCATACAAAACAAGTATAATTAATATACTAACCCTTAGATTTATCCTAACTCATTGAGATGTTTTAAACAAATTTCTAGGGTTTACCTTTTGAAGCTTTTAGGAGGGGTTTTAGCCCTTGGTTCAAGAAGGTGTTCTCACCACCATTGGAGGGTTGAAAAAAAGCTCCAAAACAAGAGGAAAAACAAGGTGAGAGAGAGAGGAAAAATCGGTTACGCCCAAGAGATGGAGAAAAGTGAGGTCTTTCATGGAGATTCTTACCTTGTTGGAAAGAGGAGACTCCAAGCTCCATAATGGTGTGCTTTTCTCTTTGAATGGGGTATACCCACGAAAATGAACTTCCTCATTTTGAAATTCCGAAAAGAGGGAAGTGTAGAGGGAGTGAGGGGAGTTCAAATATGTAGTTATTTTTGTGATTGGAGCTCAAATGGAGGTAGAGCAAGGAGGAGAAGATAAGGTTGCCATTGGAGCTCTTGTGGAGCTTTGAAATCGCCACACCAGAGGAGAGAGGGGGGAGAAATCGGTGAGAGAGGGAGAAATGGGAGAGAGATGAGTGAAATAAGGGAGGTGAGAGAGTAAGTGGGGGTAAAGTAGTTTTTACTTTATTACTTTTTGCTTTTGGCTCTCTTATTTAGTTAACTAGTTACATGTGTGTGTGAGGGGTTAATTTACCCATTAAAAACCGGCCCCCATATTACTACTGTTTGGAGCGTTTTTTGTCTTTTACAGAAAACGCTCATTATTTTACCCGGTTTAGGTACTATTCACTAACCGGGCCCGTTTTCCGGAATTTTCTCGTTTCTTTATTTTTTTATTGGTTATTAAGCTTTCATAAATGCTTAATAATATTTATTTAATGCCTTATTAATTTTACGGGTTCGTTTGAGCACTCAAAGTCACGTTTTCGGGTTTTCTCAAAAACGTGCTCTAAAGCTCTATTAGCGTTTTAATTCGTTATTTGGATCTGTTTTCTTCGGGAGTTGTTCCCATGTATTATTTAGGTCTTATTAAACCTTCAGAATCCATATAATACGCTAACCGAGGTCTCATACCTCCTATGGTTATTTAACGCTTATTTAGTGTTTTCCACTTTTTAAGCGTTTATTTATTCTTTGGATTTATTTTTCCTTACCGGTATTAATTAGGTACCATTAGGCCCTTAAATACGTATTAGATTAATTTTAATCCCTATATTTAAGTTCGGGGTATTTCAATCTACCCCCCTTAAGAACTTTGTCCTCAAAGTTGATCGAGGTTATAGGTTTACAATGCTTACTCATTCTTACGTGTCTAATACCAAAGCCATACCTTCTTCCTCCTTACAATTCCCAAATCAATTACTCAGGGTCTCTACATACCATACCATACCAGTATACAATAGTTACTCCAATCCGCGCTACTACCAACTATCCGGTTCCTCATTACAAAGTTCATACATACATACATACAGTGCAAGGCTATTCCCAAAGCAATGCAATACACATTACAATCCCGCAGGCACTCAGGTCATCTCGACGCAGGACTCCTCTATGTCCTGCTGCCTTTGGAATAATACAACATGCTACACTACTATCTTCTCCGGTATAAGCTTCTAACAAATCCTTATTCTCATGTCTAAGACTATCTTTTCAATACTACTAATTAGAAGTTCCTAAAACACACAACTCCGAATTCCAATTTATATTCATTACTTCTATCCTATGTGTGATTCTTGTGACCACTTGAGGGGAGCTTCAAGAATCATTCGACCCTGATGTGATCAGCATCAGTGTTGAACTATCTTTCCACCCCAATTTGTGTTCGGTTTCCCTTGATCTGATCAGGATCAAGTTCGACTTCCTACATCAGGTTCAACCAAACAAATAATTTAATTGTTTTCATTTTCTATCTTTTTATTCTTTCTAGTCGTGATTACGCATTCATACATCTCCAAAGGATGGAATCAATCCATCAATCATCCTCACTCTACTTCCCAAATGCTTTACTCCATGGTTCAATCCTAATGCTCATTTCATCACCCTTCACTACTTCCATCCATTACTCACCATCATCTCCAATATTCTAACTAAGGAATACTACACTTATAAGATTTAGTTGACTTCAATTGTTTCAAATATTTTACTTACAATTCCACTACTCATAAACTTCATTCATCTACTATCCTCATTCATTTCGTACTACTTCTTCAAAGGTTACAATACTTGTGGAGCTCCGTCCACTACTCATTACTTTTCTTTTACTAATACTCTTACATTGGTGTTACAAGATAGATATATCCATTCCATGGTATTTGCATGTTTAATTCCTAATTACCATAATTACAATATGAATGAGTACTTATGTTTATTTAACATAGTATCAATCATCAATTTGGTTCTCATTTGTGCTCTGCACATTATGGTTTATGTGTTTTATTCACAAAACTTACATTAAGCGGTTTTCACTCTACCCCCCTTAAAAGGGATTACGCCAACGTAATCTACCATATGTTATTATTATTAAACTTTGGTTTAATCAGTTTGGGCAAACTGAAGCGTTTAGCTTCCCTACGGTATACTATATAATATGCTCTGGTCAACAGGGTCTTAACCATACCAATGGTTTAGTCTTTGCACCAAGAGTTCCTATATGAGTTTATTTAACTCATATTTAATTCAGTTCTAGCCTAACCGGCTTCAAGGCATTAATAGCTGTTCTATTACACTCACTAGGTAGCTAGGGCCCATTAGCTTCTGCTGCGCGACCCTGATAACTCAGGTTATTCACCCTTCTTGTTATCCTAGATGTGGTACACATCGCCTTCTTATCCGTCTATTATGGGAATAGGGTTTACTAAACAAATGCGGTATTCTTTTACCGTGTTTGAACTCAATGAGTTTATGATTTATAACCAGCTCTATGGTAATCTATTGCACATGTTATTCGTGCTTCCATGATTATTCGTTAAGTTCCTCCGACTTATTGTCAGGCGAGGTTAAGTCACCACTTAACTGTAGTGCTTCCTCTGTTGTCACTAGCTTCTAAATCATACCAGTTCTTCTGGTTCAGTATAAGTGTTCTTTACTTGTATGACCTTGCATTTCTATGCGTCGGTCCTAGTGACTTTGATGTGTCTCCTTTCACCTTTTACTCCAATGGAATTCACATCTTGTGATTGTTAGTGTGTTGTACACTCTTCGTGCTTCTTTGGCCTTAGGCCGCACGGTTTGTTGCTAAGCTTGCTCAATTGACTAGTGCCATGTTCGTGGTGAAAGGAAAGATTTACTATGGTTTACATTCTCCATATCCCTAGCCATCTCATTAGATCCCTAGCTGAACAAGTGCAATGCCAAAACACTCAGTCATACAGAGTGTAGAGGTGTAAACGCTTGACAGTAAGTCACCTATGTGATAGGAAAGAATATTTCTGTGTGTCATCTCATACTTATACTCTGTGTCATTGCTTAACTACTTCCTCATAGCGGTCGCTTGTTGCGCACCGTATCCTTACTCATTGTACAACATTGCTTTTACTGTTTCTGTTACTGTGGTAGTTCCTTTTTACTTAGTGACATTGTCATTGGCACCATTTCCTTATGGTGTAAATACACTAGGAGTTTCTTGTGTTTGTGTGTATGACGGTTGTCGTAGCATACGGTAATCTTATTATCTTCCCAATGTGGAGGTGTCTTATCCCACTTAGGTTTTATGTGTAGGTTAGCTTACCTCATATTCCGTCATCCTTTGTGATACAATTTACCAGGTATCTTGGTTGACCAAGGATGAGATGACTCATCGGGTCATAAGCTCTCTTGAGCGTTAGTCATTCGTGGTGCTCAATGTGTATTCACATAGATTGTTCCTGACAATTATTGTCTTTCTAGTGCTGAGCATTGGTTATAGGCTCTAGCTGTGTAGTTCCACTTGTATGCATATCACCGGGACATCCCAAGAACTCTAGGGGTTTTCTGGTCCCGTTCTCTAATTGAAGAGTATTTCATCACTGACAGGTGAAATTTCTTGTTGAGGGGTTGTCTCCACTGATAGGTCTCATGACAAGGTTATCATGTTGGTGTTTATACAACGGTTCACCACATGCTTGAGTGCATATGGAGTATGCTTACTCCTTAAGTCGTAATGGTTTGGAAATCTCATTTCCTTATTCCATCACCCCTTGGCAATATCTATTGCGTAGTTTTATTGTTATAGTAGATGGAAGCCTTTTCTAAGGTTCACATCATCACCGCATTGGTGGTCTTCGGTTAACGAGGGTTCCTTCCCTTGGGTTTCTCGTAGTGTCCAAGTGTGGACTAGGCCAATGTTGGCATTATCATGATTTTTATGCCTCTGTGCTACCATTGCTACAGAAGGCATGAAGGTAATTAAAAGCTTGTCGACTGTATACTAGACTGATGTTCTAGTGACAGTGACATTGAGTTGGCCATTACTCCAAGCCACTCAGGATGTTGGGTTTGAATTTATGGTCCAGTTGTTGATTTCTTGTCGTATGGGGCAATACCTCTCGTACGTCTTGCTAATAACTGGTGCAGGTTTGCAACCATTTAAGTTTGTATAACGTATTTGGTTTACGGCTTCTGAGCCTTATTGCTGCGAGCTATGCTCCTTGCAAGCTGCTTGTTCATGTTTCCACTCCATGTATACCCCATAGGCTGGAGGTATTGCTGGGCTCCGTGGTAAGTCGTGACATCACACTTCCATTCATAGGAGACTCTCAGGCAATCTGGTGCCGATCAGTGCCTTTTGTAGTCTAGGGTATTTCCTGTTAAGTGAAATCCCTTCGTTGTCCTAACCGAATGTTCCTTCTAGCTCATGTGCTCTTATCATGACGCTTGTTCAACTGCTGTTATCTCAGACACCCTTCAAGGATTGCTCCTGAGTGCTGTTAGTTGTGCCGTTACATCCAGCTAATGTTTAAGATATGTTATCATTATACCGCTCTGCGGTATTGTAGTTAAGTTATTCCCCTTTTGGGTTATAACGTCTCCTGTCGTTGGGTAGACCGTCTGTACTTGCTCCCAGTGCTTGAGACTAGGTTTAAATATCCTCTTCGATTATGGATTGTGCTTCGTAGTAATCTTGTGATTGCTCTTGGGAGTTCTGTCCCATTTGTGGGGCATTGTGGTGTTCACGTTAGGCAACTGCCTTACTGTGTTTAGGCTGGGTATACCTTCCAGCTATCACGTATTTGTTTGGTGTCCTCGAGACGTATCCAATGTCTATACTTACTATTCTGTGCTTTTTGCACTTCTCAGTCTTCATTCCTTATCTTCAGATGGATTCTCTGAGTTCCTTACACTTGTTCCTTAACTGAGTTTCCTTCTCCTTGATTGTCTGCGGTGTCCAGTCGTTCTGGTTAAAATTTACTCATGGTCCGTAGAACGGAGTTGACTACTTCCCGTGCGTCGCACACTACATGTATACATACGTGGGGTACCATATTGATACGTTACCACTTACCCAACTAATGTCGGGCCCGCAAGCTCCTTCGGAGTGCGGTTGTCCCATATCCCGTAACGGGTACACTCGTAGTGTTCGTCACACGCCTAGGTGAAGTATTCTGTTGCCAACTCCTCTTGTATCATTCTATGATACTCACCGTAATCACGTTGGTTCGGTTTTTAAAATCCAAGGTTTTAAAAGAAGGTTTGTGGTTTTGAAAGAAAAATTTTGGGTTTTAAAATTATGGTTCGGTGTTAAAGGCAGTTTCTCATGGCATCGCCATGTTTGAGGTCTCGACCAAGTCTAGTTCCTCGCTGACTGGTATGTACTAAATACAGTGGTCGGGCCGTTAGGCCTTTCCAAGGTTCCATTCCTTCAGTTTCAGGATTTGTGATCCCATAGTTGCTTCATTGTAGTCACGGTACATTACTATGTACCTGTGGTGTGTTAGAGTTTCTTTACGTATCTCTGTCCTTACTGCACTTGCCGTGGCAAGTGCGTGGTACTGGTGGTTTTTGAGTAATCCTATACCGATCACGGTATGGTTTCCACTCGTATTTGTTAGTCTTGTTGACTCTTCCCTTGATCTTAATGACCTATAATTGGTATACTCGATCCCTTAGGTAGCTTCTTGGTGGTCTAGACATGGCTGTCGTAGATCTGGGTACTCCTCCAATCCTTGGAGATTCCCACTCTATTTGGTTTAGTGTCGTTCCTTGTGGCTCGTTCCCACACATTGGTGGTGGTCAGTGAGCCTTCCTTGTTTAGGCACTACTCTTGTAGTCCTATTGGATTATATCTCATGGTTGTCCTCGTAGTTGTCTGAGCTATATTGGCCAGGTATTGCAACCTTAATGGCGTCGTAATTCTGGAGTTATCCGCTTCCGACTATGTCCTTAGTCGGCTAGCATACCGTTGGTGGTGTTATTCAAGTATTACTATCCCATAGACTTGTGTCTCGGGTTCCGTTGCTGCTCCCTTTTTCATTCCGTTGCACGGTTAGTGCTTCTGTCCTGCTGTTGGTTGACTAGCTAGGTTTCGCGACTGCTAAGCACGTCGCCCCATGCTGTTGCATGTTGTAGTCTTCTTATGGTTGGAGTTCTCATTCTTCCACCATTAATTGCGGGCATTGTTGTCCAACCGGGATCCATCTCCGGGACTTCCAGTTCTCGGCATCTCCTACATGTCGGTTGTTGTTTACCGTGTGATTATTTCACAACTGCCAGGTCGGGTTTTCCCCGAGGATGAGAAGGCTCCTCTTCTCCCTGGCGTCTTTTCCCAAGTTATACAATGGGGTTCGCGGCGGGCGGGACTGGTATTGTAGGTATCCGGTACTCACCGGTAGTTCCTAACTAGCATATCTCTAATGCTAACACTCAGCCCTTAGCCCTAAGCTTCTAATTCCTAACTCGGTATTTCCTAAACTCGGTATTTCCAGTCATCAGAGCGATACTTCGCTCTGATACTACTTTTTGTAACACCCCTACCATTAATACAATGCTTACTGTCCAATCTCCTTCCACATCAGATACACGCAGCGGATACATACTTACATACAGTGGGTGATACAATGCCGTTAGTCACCCACGTGACTAACAAGGCTACTACTTCTACATACAGCATCGGTCTGATGGACCGGAATCCCGAGTACTACACATCTATATTACATACTCCATTCATCAATCAAATACAACAACGCTCCATTCAATACTTACTCCTCCATAATCCATGCAATACAATATACTTAACCGAGTCTACTAGGATCCTTGTACAATTATAATATCTCTTCCAAGTTCATACATACTCACTAAGAGTCTACATCTACCCATTCCTCGCAACTACTTACTTTCTAAGTACAAGGGTGCGCCGCCGGTCTCTTACCTTGACCACATCCGCTTCGGGTACCTGCACACTAAAAACGTTCCCCCTAGGGGGTCAGCTTTCGCTGCGCATGATAACCGCATACCCCGCGTACTAGTGAGGGTACGCCGACCACTTGGTCGAATACATGCGGTTGATTTCATTCAAACATACATGCATACATGCTCTTATACATAATATTACAATACATTACGTAAGGCATACTGCAGACGTTATAAAGTGAGTGGTTAGAATAGGTGTAATTAACATAAAAGAAAGAAATTAAAACCAAAAATAACGTCGGGCTGCAATAAATCCCGTCGCATAGTATAGTGAAAATGTAAGCAACCGGATGTCGAACCGTGGGACTATGTACATATAATAGTACCTAAGCGTGTCACAAGAGGGGGGATTAATTGACTTGTAAAATAAATAAAAGAAAAGATAAAATAAACTAAGTTGACAGATAAATAAAATGGAACTCTGGGTCAGGTTAATATAATCTGCATAATTAAGCTATCTTTAATGGTTTAATAATTTGGCAAGGTTCCTGTAAATATCTTAAGGACTAAGTCATAGCCTCATAAGAACTCGTTCACCTGTAATGCAAGGTTCTAATCAAGGTTCAAGCAAAAGCCTGCGAACGGCAGAGGAGTATTTGAGGAATTACATTTGCAACTGAATACTAACTCATTAAATCATATAAAGCTTCCTCCAGTTTTACGCCTTAATTAACCTGTCTATTTATCACCTGGTCTGATCAAAAATAGACTTAGTAGAGCAATTTAATAAATTCGCGAGATCTATTAAAAAGGTGCATGATAACCTTTAAGCGTAACAAACTGTATATAAATAAACCAGTAGAAATATTGCATAATTAGTACAGATATATAATAACTATTCCCAGAGTAAACGTAAACTAGCCTACATATTAAATAGATAGATAGAGACGAGAGTAATAGAAATCATCCGTAATCACTCCGTCTCACTCTGCTATTTTGTGTACGTAGGGCTAGAGGTGAATTTGTGGAATGTAAAATAAATAAAATGGAGAAGGCGGGAGAAGAGAAATGAGATGGTGGTGAAGTGGTCGTGGATCGATTGGTGAATTCGTGTGTGATTTATTGGGTGAAGCTCGTGGGTTTAAATAGGGAAAGGAAGAAGAAGAAGGAAGTAGATAAGTAACGCGTGAGGAGCTCGTTGATTGCTTCTCTGATTGCTCCTCATTAATTGCAGGGGACAGAGCGTGCAGAGTAGATGGATAAATGCAGACAGTGGACGAGTTGAAGAAGTCGGCGAAGGCGAGTTGCAGACGGCGCGCGAAGATAAGCTCGCGCAACATTTATACACGACCGCCTGATAACATGCGGTCCTCTCTGTGCTGTCCGCCAATTAACCAGCGGTTCCATGTGTCTCGTCCGCCTAATGAGGAGGCGGTAGCCTCTCTTCTTTTCCGCCTGAAAGAAGGCGGTAGTATATGCCACGTCCGCCCATTATTAGGCGGTACTCTCTTGTGTGTCCGCCAGGCGGTTGCGCCTCCCCAGACCGCCAGATACGAGGCGGTACTCTCTTGTTCAACCGCGAGGCGTTAGCGCCTCTCTAGACCGCCAGATACGAGGCGGTTGCCTCAGCCTCGTCCGCCCGGTGCTCGTGTGACGTCCGCCACTTAGGGGGCGGTTGCACCAGTCCACCGCGTGCCTCTCGCGTGCCTCTGTTTGACTGGCTCTACATTCTTCGTTATAAGTCCGTTTTCTGAGCCGTTTGTGTCTATGTGTTCGTCTCTTTATCTACTTTACTCCCAGCTTGGTTTTCCTCATGTTTGAACAATAAATTTGTGAGATAAACAATAAAACATAAACTAGAGGAAAATTAACCGAAGTGGAGAAATGAGCAAGAAAAGTGCTAATATTATATGAAATACACCTAATAAACATGCTCATTTGGACACTTATCACACCCCCACACTTATCTTTTTGCTTGTCCTCAAGCAAAATCACGTACCCAAGTAGGGAATGCTCAATACTAACAAATATTATTATGAAGGGTAGGATAAACATGATCTTTTAACTTATTGAGGAGTGTGAAAATTAACTGCTGGTGGCATAGGTGTGCTCAGGGTGAAAACAAAATATAGAGTTTCGGGGTATGATCCAAGGTACTCCAATGTTTCTTTTAGGTGACTCGAGAACTTTTACCATGGCCAACTTCTCTCAAGAACGGGCATTGAGGAGAAAACAAAGGAAAAATAGATTTATGCATTTGTTTCACTTTTGCATAAGAGATGAGAAAAATATAGGCATCACGTCTTTGTATTTAAGAACACTCAACTCTCTTTTGTTGGTTACCAATGGTGTCTCATGAGTCCCTTATTATTATTTTTTCTTTCTTTTTAAACAGAGAAGTACCCCTTAGCAATCCCTAAGAGAGAAGACAGAAAGGAACCCTGAGCAATAAAATCCAATCATTTGCAGATCATTTGGTCACACCGCATATAAAATGCTCCTCAAAAGTAATCAAAATTTTAAAATTTGTACCATTTATCCCATAATTCATAACAGTATTTATTCTTAAAGAGAACAACCCACATATAAAGGGTCTATAATATTGAATTGGACAAACGAAAGATAAGGAGAGAGATTAAACATTTAAGCATAAAGTGTCACCGAAGAGGGCACACTCCCCCACACTTAAATTGAACAATGTCCTCATTGTTCACCAAAAAAAAAAAACAAGGGAAGGTCTCAGAAGACCTTTTCGGTAAGTAGATAAAAGAGATACACAAAGATCACAAATAATCAATTAAGCACATAAACGCTCCTCTGCAGTTTTTATTTAAATAAAAGCATAATTAAAAGAAACTGGTACTCCCCTGATATTATTTTTGCTTGCGTTAAAGGAGCTCCCCCACACTTGAGCTTCAGCCTCAAGTAGCGTAGCTTGGTTGCAGTGTCTACATGGAGATGCACCTGCATAAGACACTAGAAGCAACCATACTATAAACGGGGTTAAAAGTTAGCAAAAATAAAATTTAAAGAGAACCTGAAAATTAAAAAGAGCATAAAAGCAAATAAAATAAAAGTACACCCGGGTTGCCTCCTGAGAAGCTGCCCTTCTTTAACGTCTTTGGCTAGACGCCTGCTTGTTATCCTGGATCAAAACAAAACGTTACCACGGCATATAAAATAATAAAATTAATACTCCACAAAATCTGGTGTTTGAGGAGGTATTGCCGGGAACGTAGTTCTAACAGAAGACCCGGCGGTGCAGATTTTTCTTCCTCAAATTGGAGGATGTAAACATCATCCTCTTGTAGGTGAGGCTTATAGAAAGAACGCTCGTTATCATCTTCAGAGAAAGTTAATTCTTCGAAGGTGATAGTGGCGTTTTGTTTGGATATTCTGGTGGGAGGTGATGGCAATTCCTTCTCTTCATTTTCGAGGATATAAATATTCTCATTGTCTGGGTATATTATAGAGAAGGAGGGAAAATAGCGGTAATTGATTTGACAGGGAGGGGTTTCTATGAGTGGCTCGTCTGTAGTGGGGTGTTCTACCTCTTGAACTGTTTCGCTCATTGATTGCTCTAGTAGTTGAGCGATTTTCTCCAGGTAGTCTGGTTGATCTTCTAACCAGAGTTGCTCTTGGACTATGAGACAATTCTCAAAATCATGAGCTCCCCCACATTCGGAGCAGTATAAATCCTGCCAAAATTCAAACGCTTCTTCCATTTGCCAGGTACAGATTTTTTTTTTGTGTGTTTTTCTGTAAAAAACAAAACTACTGAAAAAGATTAGAAAATAAAATGATTAGAAACAAACATAATAATAATATATACAAAATATAAAATGAAGTAGAAATAGATTGAAGAAGTTGGAGAAGAACAGAATATGAAACGCGGCGTGGATTTTTTTTTCCGGTGCGAGTGACGTCCGCCTGGACGTCCGCGTGCTAATGGGGCGGACAAGGGTGTGGCGTCCGCGTGCTAATCGAGCGGACAGGTGGGCGGACAGAGCTCTGCTCCGTTTTTTTTTTCTTTCTTTGTTCTGTAACCTGATTAAAACAGCAACAATATATTTACATAGAATTATGAGTTAGAAAATAAAAATGACATAAATTATAAGTTAGTAATTAGATAACATAAATTATAAGTTAGTAGTTAATTACATAAAATTAAATGTTAAGGACAATAGAAATAAAATGTTAAGGACAATGGAATATTAAATGTTAGAGACAATGTAAATTAAATGTTAGAGATGGAAATTAAATGTTAGAGACAATGGAAATTAAATGTTAATAAGAATTAGAAGTTAGATGTCAGAAGTTAGATGGCCAAGTCAGGTGTCCAATTTGTCCAAATGTCCAATTAATATTAACAGATTATTAGAGGATTAATATTAACAAAATATAGTAGATAATTAATATAACATCAACAAAATATTGGACATAATATTAACAGATTAAAAAGAACAAAATATTTATAATTAAACAGGTGAATATCCGGGGCTTAGGAACTAGAATAAATCTAGTCCCCGGCAACGGCGCCATTTTGCAGACGTTATAAAGTGAGTGGTTAGAATAGGTGTAATTAACATAAAAGAAAGAAATTAAAACCCAAAATAACGTCGGGCTGCAAATAAATCCCGGTCGCAGTAGTATAGTGAAAATGTAAGCAACCGGATGTCGAACCGTGGGACTAATGTACATATAATAGTACCTAAGCGTGTCACAAGAGGGGGATTAATTGACTTGTAAAATAAATAAAAGAAAAGATAAAATAAACTAAGTTGACAGATAAATAAATGGAACTCTGGGTCAGGTTAATATAATCTGCATAATTAAGCTATCTTTACTGGTTTAATAATTTGGCAAGGTTCCTGTAAATATCTTAAGGACTAAGTCATAGCCTCATAAGAACTCGTTCACCTGTAATGCAAGGTTCTAATCAAGGTTCAAGCAAAAGCCTGCGAACGGCAGAGGAGTATTTGAGGAATTACATTTGCAACTGAATACTAACTCATTAAATCATAATAAAGCTTCCTCCAGTTTTACGCCTTAATTAACCTGTCTATTTATCACCTGGTCTGATCAAAAATAGACTTAGTAGAGCAATTTAATAAATTCGCGAGATCTATTAAAAAGGTGCATGATAACCTTTAAGCGTAACAAACTGTATATAAATAAACCAGTAGAAATATTGCATAATTAGTACAGATATATAATAACTATTCCCAGAGTAAACGTAAACTAGCCTACATATTAAATAGATAGATAGAGACGAGAGTAATAGAAATCATCCGTAATCACTCCGTCTCACTCTGCTATTTTGTGTACGTAGGGCTAGAGGTGAATTTGTGGAATGTAAAATAAATAAAATGGAGAAGGCGGGAGAGAGAAATGAGATGGTGGTGAAGTGGTCGTGGATCGATTGGTGAATTCGTGTGTGATTTATTGGGTGAAGCTCGTGGGTTTAAATAGGGAAAGGAAGAAGAAGAAGGAAGTAGATAAGTAACGCGTGAGGAGCTCGTTGATTGCTTCTCTGATTGCTCCTCATTAATTGCAGGGGACAGAGCGTGCAGAGTAGATGGATAAATGCAGACAGTGGACGAGTTGAAGAAGTCGGCGAAGGCGAGTTGCAGACGGCGCGCGAAGATAAGCTCGCGCAACATTTATACACGACCGCCTGATAACATGCGGTCCTCTCTGTGCTGTCCGCCAATTAACCAGCGGTTCCATGTGTCTCGTCCGCCTAATGAGGAGGCGGTAGCCTCTCTTCTTTTCCGCCTGAAAGAAGGCGGTAGTATATGCCACGTCCGCCCATTATTAGGCGGTACTCTCTTGTGTCCGCCAGGCGGTTGCGCCTCCCCAGACCGCCAGATACGAGGCGGTACTCTCTTGTTCAACCGCGAGGCGTTAGCGCCTCTCTAGACCGCCAGATACGAGGCGGTTGCCTCAGCCTCGTCCGCCCGGTGGTTGCTCGTGTGACGTCCGCCACTTAGGGGGCGGTTGCACCAGTCCACCGCTGCCTCTCGCGTGCCTCTGTTTGACTGGCTCTACATTCTTCGTTATAAGTCCGTTTTCTGAGCCGTTTGTGTCTATGTGTTCGTCTCTTTATCTACTTTACTCCCAGCTTGGTTTTCCTCATGTTTGAACAATAAATTTGTGAGATAAACAATAAAACATAAACTAGAGGAAAATTAACCGAAGTGGAGAAATGAGCAAGAAAAGTGCTAATATTATATATGAAATACACCTAATAAACATGCTCATTTGGACACTTATCACATACACACATACATACACTTCATTACATACCAGGAAAACAATATAAACATCCAACACATACTTACCTTCCTCCGAATACACATACTCATTACATACACAAAGTACAGTTCTTGTTAGCTTCATTGGTCCACCCGGGTTAATCGGGTGGAGATTACTCTTTTACTCGTTACTTCATACATACGCATACATACTCATACTCATACTCATACATACTTACTTACTCTTACTCTTACTCATGTTAAGTATCGGGACCTCCGGCCCTGGGGACTACTCCGTCCCACCTCCGGGATTTACTTGACTCACCAATCCGGGATGCTACCCACTTAAGGATTTGGGCCGCGGACCAGTTTAAGAGTCAGGAATTGCAGCCAACCTCTTGTGACTCCGCATCCTCACGCGTGGCCGAAACTATATCGGACTTCTACCCATTCCAATTTACTCACTTAAGTTAGGAGTTAGGTAGTTAGGAATTAGTAGAAGTCAACATCCAACCACATACGCAATACATTATTCATATACACATCCATACAAATACATACATACAATATACAAGTACACTACAGGTACAATTACACATCATCATCATTCATATATTTCATGAATTATACAAACTATTGTTCAAGACAAATATCGAGAACAATGTAAACAAGCGCAAGTAAGTGCAATATAATCCGATTCGTGCATTTATCTTATTAGGTGGTCAAATAAGCATACAAATCGGGGTACCAGATTAGGATACAGGGCATGAAGAATCATACCTTTCACCGTTGGTTTTACTTATCGGGTGTTCCCTTGCTCCATAGTTCCTTATTTGTTCCTCGAGTCTTAGTCTCGAACCAATGACTACATGCCAATGGTTCAATCAATTTAAGCAGTACAATACATTCATAGCTACTACTCCCTGCTTACCCCGTTATCCCTTGCTTTGGTTTAACTCAACGTTCTTATACTTCCCACTTCTTAACTAATCCTCTTACTTGTTTCCCATTTACATACTTATTTCTTTACCATTAGTGTTACATTAATGGTGTATTTCTAAGTCCCCACATATATGTACATATCTATATATGTACATACATATGATTACTATATTACTATTATATATTATTATTATTATTATTATTATTATATTATTATTATTATTATTATTATTCTTATTTTATTATTTTTATAAGTTGGGGCCGTCCGACCCACCGTCCGACCCAACCTATGGTCGGACCGTTCCAGTAAGTTTCGGTCCTGTGGTCCAGACTCCGTCCGACCCACTGTCCGACCCAGCTCTGGGTCGGACGAAGTCAGTAACTTCGTCCTTGATTTTTTTTTTGCCTGTCCGACGACCCACGTCCGATCCACGGCTCTGGGTCGGACCCTTCCAGAAAGGTTTACTGCCGTTGCCTAAGCCCCGTCCGACCCACTGTCCGACCCAGACTCTGGGTCGGACGGTAGCAGAACCTTGCTACAGCCTTATTTTTCTTTCCCAATTTCACCCATTGCTTCCCCAATCTTCCTACATACATCCTAACATGTTTTAGTACTATTTAAACATTCTAAATCACCTTAATTCATCCCCAAATCTATTGCTAAATCCATCAAACAACTTGCACAATTCCCTCACTTCTCTTTCAACACTTGTAACAGTTTTTGTTACACTTATGCTACAGATTTTAAAGCTCAATGCTCATATCCAATACTCCTACTACCAATACCATTACTAGCATCCCAAATACATTTCCAAGCCATTACATTACCTATACCCAAGTCCAACTCTCCACTTACCAAATCTTGCACACTATTTCTTCTTAGTTCTACAATGCAATTTAATACCTCCTTGCTACAGATTTTGGTTCCCACCTCCTCCACACATAATTTCCTCTCCTAATGCCATTTCCAATGCCTACAATGCATTGCCTCTCCTCTTCAATTCCAGCACTCACTCCCAAGGTCAAGTACATAAATCCTCCTAGTTTCTCCAATGCCATTCAACAATTCTTGCTACAGATTTTATATCCTTTCATTCTCTTACCACAACTACTACTCCATAGTCATTAACATCTCTACTAACTCCAATACTCACCTTGGTTTTCCCATTCACCAATCATCCATACATGTACATATTCCTACCAAAATTTTGCTATAGTTCCTCTACATTTCTTACTTCTCCACGTATGCACTTTTTCATCAAACTCATTCCTAATCTAGCCAAACCACAAGGGTTCTACCAGCAATTGAGCAAATATATAAAGCCATCCCAATACACCAATACTCCACAAACATCAATACTAATACTCATACACACCATTTGGCTCCAAGGCCTACAATTCACATACTATTGCACAATTACTCAAACTTCCACAATTACATTACTAATACATTATTGGGTTCCTTAGATTGGTTTACCCATTCCCATTACTCTAATGCACTAAAATTTAACATTAGTAGAGAGCCCTTACCTTGAGCTTACAATTCCTTCATTCCTTTTCCACTTCTCCTCTTCTCTTCCTTGTACAATTCGATTTTGTGGGGAATGGAGTCGCCAAACTCCATTCCCATCACCCAAAGCATACAAAACAAGTATAATTAATATACTAACCCTTAGATTTATCCTAACTCATTGAGATGTTTTAAACAAATTTCTAGGGTTTACCTTTTGAAGCTTTTAGGAGGGGTTTTAGCCCTTGGTTCAAGAAGGTGTTCTCACCACCATTGGAGGGTTGAAAAAAAGCTCCAAAACAAGAGGAAAAACAAGGTGAGAGAGAGAGAGGAAAAATCGGTTACACCCAAGAGATGGAGAAAAGTGAGGTCTTTCATGGAGATTCTTACCTTGTTGGAAAGAGGAGACTCCAAGCTCCATAATGGTGTGCTTTTCTCTTTGAATGGGGTATACCCACGAAAATGAACTTCCTCATTTTGAAATTCCGAAAAGAGGGAAGTGTAGAGGAGAGTGAGGGGAGTTCAAATATGTAGTTATTTTTGTGATTGGAGCTCAAATGGAGGTAGAGCAAGGAGGAGAAGATGAGGTTGCCATTGGAGCTCTTGTGGAGCTTTGAAATCGCCACACCAGAGGAGAGAGGGGGGAGAAATCGGTGAGAGAGGGAGAAATGGGAGAGAGATGAGTGAAATAAGGGAGGTGAGAGAGTAAGTGGGGGTAAAGTAGTTTTTACTTCATTACTTTTTGCTTTTGGCTCTCTTATTTAGTTAGCTAGTTACATGTGTGTGTGAGGGGTTAATTTACCCATTTAAAACCGGCCCCCATATTACTACTGTTTGGAGCGTTTTTCGTCTTTTACAGAAAACGCTCATTATTTTACCCGGTTTAGGTACTATTCACTAACTGGGCCCGTTTTCCGGAATTTTCTCGTTTCTTTATTTTTTTATTGGTTATTAAGCTTTCATAAATGCTTAATAATATTTATTTAATGCCTTATAATTTTTACGGGTTCGTTTGACCACTCAAAGTCACGTTTTCGGGTTTTCTCGAAAAACGTGCTCTAAAGCTCTATTAGCGTTTTAATTCGTTATTTGGATCCGTTTTCTTCAGGAGTTGTTCCCATGTATTATTTAGGTCTTATTAAACCTTCAGAATCCATATAATACGCTAACCGAGGTCTCATACCTCCTATGGTTATTTAACGCTTATTTAGCGTTTTCCGCTTTTTAAGCGTTTATTTATTCTTTTGGATTTATTTTTCCTTACCGGTATTAATTAGGTACCATTAGGCCCTTAAATACGTATTAGATTAATTTTAATCCCTATATTTAAGTTCGGGGTATTTCAGTTCCAGTGATTCATCAATACACAGGAGAAACACAAGAAGAGAATGAAGCGGCATGAGCATGTATGTTTCTTGTTTGCGAGAGAGAAGGAAAAATAAGTTCGAGTATATTACCGATTCTGGAATGAACAGATTTAGCCCCATCTTCAATCTGGAGCAAGATGTAAAGTTTAAGTGATTTATCACTCCACAAGCACAGACCAAGAAGAGAATGAAGGCAGAGGCGCAATGGAGAGGCGCCAGTTAGGGTTGTAAATTTTCACTGAGTGAAGAGAATGAGGAGAGAGAGACGCGAACGCGAAGGGTCGAAAGAATATAAGGCGGAGGTGAATTTTTTCAAAAAATTTCGTCTAAAAAAACCGGGAATGGGAAAAATAGAACCAGGAAAACAACCTATTTCGGCGGTTCTTAGCTAGGAACCGCCGAAATAGGGTCATTAAAAATTCTATGCATAATAAAAGACACCTATTTCGGCGGTTCTTAGCTAGGAACCGTCGAAATAGGCGTCTTTTTTATGCATAGAATTTTTGATGACCCTATTTCGGCGGTTCCTAGCCAAGAACCGCCGAAATAGGATGTTTTTTTTCACATAGAAGTTTTCAGGGCCCTATTTCGGCGGTTGTAAGAACAACCGCCGAAATAGGGGTGCCGAAATAGGCATTTTTTGTAGTAATGTGACTGGAGACCCAAATCAATTCAATTCACTTTCAACCTACCAAGGAGGTAAGGTTACTTTTGGAAACAACAACCAGGGTGAAATTGTGGGAGTTGGCTATGTAGGTAACCCCTCTCGATTTAAAATTGTTGGAGTCCATCTGGTCACTAGACTTCAACATGGTTTATTAAGTATTTCTCAAATTTGTGATAGATTCAATTTGGTACTTTTCTCCTCTTCGGATTGTAAGGTTTTTGATGAGTGTACAGGTTCCCTAAAAGCTGTGGACGCAGAGAAGGAAATCTTTATAAAATGTGCTTAAACTCCATTAATCCAGATGATCAAGTCTGTCTAACTGTGCATTCTAAAATTCATTGCTGTGGCACTCCAAACTTGGTCACGTAAATCACAGGCTGTTGAACAAACTCAAAAGCAAGGACTTGGTGATTGGTGTACCCGATATAAATTTTGACACAGACTCCATCTGCGAAGCATGCATAAAAGGTAAACACACCCGGTCTTCCTTCAAAAGTAAGTTAACTCTATCTACCAGCTCTCCGTTGGAATTGCTTCACGTGGATCATGTTGGCCCCATGCGTACTCAAAGCAGAAGTGGTAAGAGATATATTCTGGTCATAGTCGATGACTACTCTAGGTGGACTTGGGTTATTTTTCTGTCTACTAAGGATGAAACTTTTACGGAGTTTGCCAAACTCCATAAAATGTTTATCAACAAATTCTCGTTTACATTGAAAACCCTGAGAATAGACCAGGGCACTGAATTTTGCAACAAGTCGTTTGATGAGTTTTGCAGGGACAACGGAGTTGATCACTAAGTCTCATCCGCATGCACTCTAGAACAGAACGGAGTCGTTGAACGAAAGAATAGAATCTTGGTTGAAATGGCGCGTACCATGCTTATTGATAGTTAACTAACTCCATCATACCGGGCAGTGGTTGTTAACACAGCATGCTATGTGTTAAATCGTGCCTTGATCCACCCATTTTTTCACAAGACACCCTTTAAACTACTCCGTCAACGTAAACCAAACCTCATTCATCTCAGACGTTTCGGGTGTAAGTGCTATATCCATAATAATGGTAAGGACAATATGGGTAAGTTCTCTCCCAAAAGTGATGAAGGTATATTTCTTGGCTACTCTTCTAAAAGCAAAGCTTATCATGTTATTAATCTGAGAACTCAATGTTTAGAAGAGAGTCCCCATGTCAGGTTCGATGAGTCTCACAATGTTGGCTCATCTTCTGATCAACTTGACTTTGCTCCAGACGATTTCCTCACTAATCCACACTTCACCACAGTCCCCATAGGTAGACTCCAAGATTCCCAATCCATTACACCTGATGACTCTTCAGGAAAGAAAAATAACACCTCTGACTCCATAAACTCTGACAATAACTCTGAAACACCCTTGCCTCAAAACTTGATCTTTGACTCCTCTGACAAAGACACACCCCCTCTTGCTTCACATCGATAGGTCCAACAAAAATCAGCTCATCCTCCTGAAAACATAATATCCAACCCAAACTCAGGTGTTCAAACACGCTTTCAAGCTATGCAAAACCTATGTGCCTTTGGTGCCTTTCTTTCAAGCACCGAACCATGAAATGTCAAAGAGGCACTTCTTGATAGTGATTGGGTCACTGCTATGCAGGAGGAACTAAACTCTCTCCAAAGACATGCTGTTTGGGAGTTAGTTCCCCGACCCACACATCAATAGACCATTGGTAATCGTTGGGTCTTTCGTAATAAACTGGACGATGCAGGACAAGTTTTCAGGAATAAAGCTAGGTTGGTTGTTCAGGGCTACAATCAAGTGGAAGGGATTGATTATGATGAAACCTTCGCACCTGTAGCTCGTCTTGAAGCAATTTGTATGCTAATTGCGTTTTCCGCATTCAAAGTATTCACACTATATCAAATGGACGTCTAGACGGCCTTTCTCCATGGCTACATTGATAGAGAAGTATATGTTGAGCAACCTCCAGGGTTGAAACAGTATATGTAACCCTAGCACAATCCGATCTGATCCTCTATTCTACGTTACCTGGTTACGATCACAGAATTTCACAAGAGTAGAGAGAGAGAGCCTTAGTTGGAATCGAGTGAGAGTTTGATTGCCAAGTGTTGCGTATCTTATTTCATGGGGGTACATCCCTATTTATAGTATTTTAGGCCTTGGTTCCATGGTGCCAGCCTGTATTTTACATGTATAAGTACAATTTTACCCCCTCTTAGTACCTTTGGTTGACCACAGGCGGCCGGTCGTACTGTATTTTGCTTTGTCTAAATCCTATTCTCATCCGGCTGGGGACGGCCGGATGCCCTATGTGCCTCTACTTCCATCCGGCTAAAGCGGCCGGATGCTCTATGCATCTTTATTCTCATCCGGCTAGGCCGGCCGGATGCTCTCCGCGTCTTGCTTAGTCTTGGCACCATTTCTTCCCTTCTCATCAGTCCCACAAGTTCTATCTTTCTGAATTCTTGGAGAAGAAAGTAGAACTTCTGTGTCCTATGCTTGTGCTTCAGCGAAAATTTTTGCGACTGCGGCCATTCCTGAGGTTCTTTGGTTTGCCTATGCCTCGTCTTTTCCTTATCTCAGTCCCACAAGTTCTTTTTCTTCATTCTTGGAGAAAAGGAACTTCTTATTGGCCGCGTGCGAGGCTCGTGACACGAACTTGTTGTGTACTGCTCTTTTTTTTTTGAATTTTTCCGCCTTTTTCTGGTGTTGGATACGTAAGGTCCTTCTTCCAACTACCATCGGAAGCGTCTTTAGGAAGCGTGTGGCCCTTTTTTTTTTCCTCTGTAAAAAAGTGCTTATATATATTTTTTTGAGCGAGGGAAAACTTTCCTTAAAGTTTGAGTTTTTAAGCTCCTTTCTCTTTCCCCCTCTGCCCATTCGCTTCAACTACCTTCTTCCTTCGCCATCTCCGTTATCGCACTCTTTGCTTCCTTTCACTGTTATTACCTTCGATTTTGTGCTAAGCCCAACAATGTCTACCTCTGCTGCAAAAAAGAGTAAGCTTGTTGCAAATTTTCCACCTGCCATTGAAGCGATTCAGGGCTCTCGCTCCCCTAATGGCTTTCGCCCCACGCTCCTGAAATTCCAGAGACCCTTTTTGTCTGGTCGAGAGCCTTCTCCCTCCTCTCTGACTTCTCCGCCCTTTGTGACTGCCGTAGGGATGTCGAAGCTCCCGTTGGGACGCAGATTTACCTGCCGTCTCTTGACTCCCACCCCAATGACTATTTTGGCCGCGGGTACGTGGTTTACGCTGATTTCTTCTGTTCCGGCCTGACCATTCCCCCACATCCTTTCGTCTTGGGCTTCCTCCTCCGTCGGTGCTGTTCTCTTGCTCACCTCTATCCGAAGGCCATTTCGTATCTCCATGCCTTTGTTTCTCTCTGCGAGGAAAAGAAGATTCGGCCGGAAGGTACTGACTTTACCCGATTCTTCTCGGTTAGGGTTGACCCCGACAGCTTAACTATAATTGCGAAAGCCAGGTACTCCCTTTTTGACTACAAGAAAGTTCACGAGTGGGGGTCACTGTGGTTCGTTATCGTCCCTCCATCCGGCCGAATCTTGGGCGTTCCATACTGTGCTGAGGTCAAAAAAGGCCAGTTGACCTGTCCCACAACCCCTTCGGCCGAGCTGCCCATCTCAAAGATTCTGAGGGCACAAAGCAAAAATCCGCTGACTGTTGAGGCGTTTTTTACAAATGCCCGCCTGTCTTGCCTGAAGACTTATCACAGTAAGTGTCCTTAATTTTTAGCACGAATTCTTCTGTCCCTGTCGGTCTTCTTATCGTTTTGACGTGTTGTATGTAGATTTCTTCCAGAAGGGGGACAAGATCGGCCCTTTTCATAGGTGGAACTTTGTCACCTTCAAGAATGGGGACGAAAAAATCAATTACTATGACACGCTGGATGCGGCTACTGATGCGGCCGAGCAGCTTTTGGAGAATGCTCCCCTTCCGGTAAAGCGCTCCAGGCAAGAAGCCAGGGATGACCAAGCTGGTCACTCAAAGAAAAAGAAGAAGCTGGAATCTCCTAAATGTGCTGATGCCGGGCTGTCAGGTACATGGCATGTGAGCCCCAAGTCTGGGCGCCGTGTCTTCCTTCCCCTCACCCCTGGTTCGGGTTTAGACCTTGGTTCTCGCCTGGGGCGGGAGTCTGGTCATCCGACTCCTATCTGCGAGCAATTTCCTGATTTGAGACGGGTTACTTTTCTTCAGATCATGCTCAAGAAACACCTTGGAGGCCACAGACTTCCGTGCTGGTCCTTCGGTTGAAGAAGGTTTTGGTTGCTTCGTCACTTTTTCTTGTTCTTTGCTTCTCCTCCCTTTTTTTAGTATCCTTCTGTTCTAACTGTCTTGATTATTGCGGCAGCCCCTGCTCCTGTCAAGAAAAGACTAAAAAAGAAAACCACATCAAAGCCGAAGGCCGCACAACCAGGGATATCCGGAGAAGAACAAACCTCTGGTGATCCTGAGGCCTCGGGATCATTCTCCATTGATGTTGCTGCGGCCATGGATGCGGCAAGGGATAGAGCAATGGAGTATCGTCAGGTGCCGGAGGATCCTGAGCTCCGGAGTAAGCAGAGAGAGGACTACATAGCTTCTTCTTCTTCCTCCCCTCCTCCTCCTGCTCAGGAGTCCTATACTGGACCCTCCCAAAAGGAAGGGTGGTTCTACCATTGCGGGCGCCCTCTCCCTATGATAACCTGCGACTCTGCCAAGTACTCTTCCGTCTGGAAGGAGGCAATAAAGAGATCTGGTCATCCAGACGGGATCTTTGCTCCTCCGGCAACCTTTACTGCTACAAAAAAAAGACTGCGGATCGGAGATGGGTGGGCAGATGCTATCATGCGGCATTCCCTCCCAATAAACGAAGTGTTTGACATGATGTGGGGGGGGATCTTTCAGGTTGGCCTGCGTATCTCTTTTGTGTTTCTCTTTTGTTTTGGTTTGGCTTTTCCTTAATTTTATGAATTGTGTTGTTTTTAGGTGATGTCCATGGCCCAAAGTGCTGAGGTTCACTTTGGCAACCTCCAATCCAGGCTTCGCTATGAGGAAAGCCGAGCCAATAATGTTGAAGAGGAACTGAAGCTGTCCCACTCTTCTCATGATGCTTACATTGACCAGGTTGAGTATGAGATCGACCGTAAGGCAAAGGAGAGAACTAAGGCAATAAACAAAGACCTGCAGTTGTCCCGACGAGAATGCGAGCGTCAGCGTGATGAGTATGAGTTGCAGCAGAAGAAACTCCGGGAAGAGAACTTTTCTCTAAGAGGCCGGATCAAGGAAGCTGACAATACTTTGATAGAGGTACGAAACCATCTCTTTTTCTCTTGATAAAGATAAGCTGACTTGGGCCTTTTTTGACCTAGACATCATGCTGGATCAGGTGCGCTCTATGCACCGGAACGAAGTGAACTCTCTTCAGGCTGACAAGGCCTTTTTCTATCAGGAGAGGAACTCTTTCAAGCAGGAGGCTGAAACGCTTGAGCTGGAGAAGCAAACTCTTCAACGGGAGAATGAGGTCCTTGTGAAGGAAAAAGAAAAGCTTATGCAGGAGCTTGATCG